>VBSM01002959.1:14439196-14501099 GCA_008086735.1 Cheirogaleus medius | reverse complement strand
CCCCCCCCCCGACCCGGCGCATCCCGGACCTTTCCGAGCGCGGACTGAGCCGCGGGAGCGTCCTGGCCCCGGGCCGGCCGCCGGGCTGGGCTGAGCGGACGCCGCGGGTGCCGGGGCGCGGACGACCTGGGTTCGAGCTGAGCGCGTCCCGGCGCGGCAGGGGAGGGCAGACCCCGGCGGAGCCAGGACCGGCCGACTGGATTGCACAGAGCGATTCCCGACGCTGCCGAGCCCGGGAAATGCCGGGCGTGGGCTGAGGGGATCCCCGCGCCCTCCCAGTCCTCCGACTTTGGCTCACGCGCTGGGACCGGACCGGCGTTGCCTCGGCCGCCCTGCGCCCGGGTCACCTGTGGCCGCGGAGCCCCGAAATCGCCGGACCCTCGCTCATTCCCGACCCGGAGCCTGGCGAGGGTTGAGGCAGGTTTTTCCGGCCCCCTTCCCTGGAGTGCGAAGGCCCCGCCCCCTCCCACCGCCCAGATGTCCTCGGCCGCGGCCCGGAGGACCTCCCTGAGGCCAGGGGCCGAGGGGTCCAGAGAGAGAAGCCCGCCGTAGGGAGCCTGGGGGCCCCCCAACCTCGTCTTGGGGCTTGGCCCCCGACGCTGCTAGGAGGGAAGGCCGGTGCCCCCACCCTCGGTGAGTCCAGGAGCAAGGGTTCTGACGGAAGGCGGGGCTGGGGGAGGGAGGGTCCGCTGGGAACGAGGGCACCCTGGGGGCGCTAGAAAGGAGGGTGGGTGACTGGAGAGGCCCTCTGGTGAACCAGCGGGCCAGGCCTGGCTGGCGGGGGAGCCGCGGCCAGGGTGCCCCATAGCAGGCTGAGGACTTCTGCCTCTAAAGGAAGGGGCTTCTAGAGGAGGAGCCGTGCTGTAAACCATCTGCCTCCACCACTCCTCCCCACAAAGAAAAAAACAAATCCCCAGCGAGGAAGGGTGCAGGCAGGGGAGAGGAGGGAGGCAGCAGTACTGCCTTGCCGGCTGGTGCTGCAGCCTGGGAGGGCTGACGCCAGGCTCGCTCTCTCTGCAGGGGGCTGCCCTCTTCCAATCCAGCTCTCTCCCCAGAGCTGCCCACATCTGGAGCCCCCTCTACATCTGGAAGACCCTGGCCACTGTTCCTCTGCAGGTGTCAGTTACATCCAGAGACCTCTGCATTTGCAACTGCCCAGGAGTTGTGAGGGGATTACTGCTACCTTCACCCCATCCCAAGGGCATCTCTTACCCTTAGTCCCTGCACAGTCATCCCCCTGCCTCTGTGTTCAGGTTCAGGCAGAGATCAACTCTGCACACCCACAGGCACTTCAAGTCCTGGAGGCCACTCCTGGAACCCAAGGCCCCTCTCTTGCTCTCCGGTGTCCTCACCTTGACCCCCTCTGCCGTCCCTCCGGGTGTCCTATTCCCCACCCAGAGGCAGAAGAGGCGGGGTGGCAGGGGGCAGGGGCTGGGTGAGGGCCGCCCAGGGCCAGGGTAGGCTGGGGGGCCGTTAAGATGTGGAGCTCTGCCCGGTTGAGGGGGGCTCCGTGGAGGCAGACACAGTGTGTGCCCGGCTGGGGGGAGTATGGGCAGGCCTGCGGCCACGTGGTGAAGGATGAACATTCGGGGCGACCCGGACCTCGGGCAGCCCAGTGACGACCCCAGCAGTGGTGGTGAGCGGGAGCGGATTCGACAGCGCATGAAGATGGTCATTGGGCAGCTTGAGGACATCCTGCGGGAGCTCAAGGAGGTGGCCAAGGAGCTGAGGGAGGTAAGTGAGGGGCGAACAGGCGCCAGGCAGACCCTACACCAGCCTTCCTGGGCTTGGCACAAAAGTATACTCACGTGTTTGAGTGTGCAAAACTGTGTGCATGTGTGTTGCTTTGCTGGGGACCTCCTTTCTCCTTTCCCCAAATCTGCTTTGCTGAAAATCTCACCATGCCCCATGACTGGAGGGCACTTGGTGTTGCAGAGATTGCCTGGGCAGCGTGTCCGTGGGCCCATAGCTCTGGAGTGCCAACTCCAGAGCACGGGTGCCAACGTGGCCAGTAAGGACGAAATCCCACTACAGCTCCCTAGTGGGAGACTGTTCTGGGACCCAAGCTGACCTTTGACTCTAACATCTACCTCCCAGACTTGGACCTGGTCACAAGGGGTCCTGGGAGAGTGTGGATGGCAGTCCCCACTGCTTGAGGCTCATCTCAAAGCATTCCCCCAGAGATCACACAGATACTCAGAACCCTTGATCCTGGAAAAATTAAAGTCAGCTGTGCCCTCCCTATCCTGGGGTAAGAATGGGTCTGGGGCTGCTAGTGGGTATCAGAGTTCCTATGGATGTTGGCAGGGGCAGGAATCTCCACTAAGGGGTTGCTTCTCCATCCCACACTTCTGAATGTTTTGTCCAAGGCTGAAAAGCCACTGAGAAATGCTGGGATATGTATGTCCCTCTCTGTCTCTCTAAGTGGAGCCCGGTTTAATTACTGCTTCCCACATCGCTGGGGTAATGAGGTACACATGTCCTCGCCCTGCCCCCTGGGCTGCGTTCAAGTCCAAAATGCATGACCAGCGTTCTGAGCCACTAGCCTGAATTTGCCCGCTGGGTGCCATTACACCAGCCAGGTGGGCTTTAGGCAAATTTCAACTCCTTGTAACCGGGGCCCCTGCAGAGATGGCAGGGAGAGTGATTGAGCTAGAGTTACGGGCTCAAGCTCTCCCTGGCCAGCTATGCAGGGAGCATAAGGGGCTCCAGGAGGGCTGAGGAGGTGGGGTGATGGTGGCTACCAAATCCAGGCTGGCAAAGTGGCATTCCAGCCTGGCCTGAGAGCCACAGAGAGGGGGTCGTTTGAAGGGCACTGTGTTCAGAGTCGGGGTTTGGGGAGTTATATAGATGCCAGGATGGGAGCTAAGGTTGGGTGGGGTAGCCCCTCTGCCCAGGGTCAGTCTCATGGGGCCTGCCAGGAAATCCTATCTTAGGAGGTAGAAATGACCGTTGCTTCATAGGTGGTGGTGTTACCGCTCATGGACTGGACTGGCCATGGTCTGGGCTGGACATCTTTGGGCAGTACAATTTAGAGGTCAAAGGCCAGATGCCCCTGAGCAACCCCTCCTCCTCCAACCTCATGGATCCAAAGAACTATGGTGCTCCCTCTCACCTCACCCCCCACCCCCTGATCTTATTTCAGATGCTCTATAATTCTACTAGAGCCATGGGAACTGTCCAGAGTCTGTCTTGAGCAGGGTATGCCCCATCCAGCCCACCCAGAAAGATCCAGGATTGACTCTAAGGCTGGAGTTGATACAACTCCAAGCCTATTCCCAACTGGGCATCTTCCAGGCACCTGCATCCTTTCCCCACAGCATAGCCATCCACAGCTTGAAGGGCTCTCACAAGCAGCCCAGACAGCCCAGTCTACTTACTGTTGAAGAAACTGAGGCCCACAGAGGGATAGGGGCTTTTCCAAGATCACACAGCCCACCAATGATGGAACTAAGCCCAGAACTCAGGTTCCTGATGCCTATTCTAGGGATTTAGCAGGTGGGCTAGTGGATGATCTCTTAGCATTTTGACAGTGGCCTTTAAGATATGATGCTTTATGCCCATTCTGTGATTCTACAGCACTAGGATTTCTTTGCAGATATTTTGGATGTCCCCTTCTTCCCTTTTCACACTTACCCATTCCCTTGTCTCCAACAGCAGAGCTTCAGGTTCATAGGCTATGCAGCCCAGAGGTCTGAGCCAGGACCGAGAAAGATGCGCCCCCTCCCCCCAAACACCCTGTAGGCCATGTGCCTCCACCCAAGACTTTGGCAGGTTGCTACAGCAACCAGAGTCTACCCCGTATGCCACCACCTGCCCGCTGCCAATGGCACCCAGCTGGGGAGGGAGACAAGCCTCAGAACTCCTGCATGTCCCAGGCAGGGTCTAGGCATGGAATGATGGAGAGAGGGGAGTGTGGGGGAAGGCAGGTAAGGCTCTGGGAGGCCCAGCCAGAAGAAGAGATGTCATAACTGACTTCCTGTGGGATGAGATTTACCGGGGATGGGGTTACCAAGTGGGGATGCCAAGCCCTGGTGTGAAGAAGAAGGTTACAGCCTCCTTGTTCCCTGGAACTGTGATCTTGGCTATTGGTCCTTCAAAGGGGCTGTAGAGCTGGATCTGCCTGGCTTTTCTCAGCCCCCTTGTGTGGCATTTTTCCATCAGGGGCAATGCTCAAGGTTGAGAGGGTAACAAACACTTGTTCCCTCATCACACCCATTCACTGGCCAGCACCAGCTCAGGGCCTACCAGTTGGGTTCCTGTCTCAGGCTGGCAAAGCACTTAGATGTGGAGACAAGATTCACATACAGGACCATGGGGGTAGCTGCCCAGGATGTATAGTGAAGGAGCAAGGCCAGCAGAGAACAAGGGCTTAGCTTCCTTCCTCTCGCCATCCTCCTCCTCCTCCTCCTCTTCCTCCTCTGTCTGCTGCTCCCCTTCCCCAGCCCCAGAAACTACTGAACATGGCAGACCTTCCTCATCCTCTTGAGCACACAGCCTGAAATTCACTGAAAGATGAGAGACACTCAAGCATTTCTTCCCTAAGCCCCAGAGCCTCAGTTTGCTCATCTCTGAGACGGGGATGATGATGATTTGTACCTCAGAGTGATCTTACAAGGATTTATTGGGGGCTCGGCATGCAGTGGGAGAACCAATACCCACTCACACTCCTAGAGGATTTGGCGCTCCCTCTCCCATACCTCCCCACCCTCCCAAACCCTGCCACACTCTGCCACCGCCTCCCTGAGTGTTTGGGAGCAAGTTCTGTACCATAGGTGGGGAGAGTCATTTAAAGGATTAAGTGAGGTGAGGAATGCGAAAGTGCTTTGAAAGCTAAAACTGTGCTGCAGAGGGACATGACGATCAATCATTAATTAGCCTTTGTCTCTTCGAGGTTCCCCAATACTCAGGGTAGTAGGCCAGTCCCAGCAGGCTCTCTAAGATCCTCAAAGTTCTGTAGATCTTAGTTTAGAGATGCAGCACAGCTCAGGGGCCATGAGCATGGGCCCTGCAGCAGATGTCTCTGGTTCAGACCTGCGCTCTACCCTCTTCCTAGCCGTGTGGACTTAAGAAAGTTACTATACCTCTCTGTGCCGTTTCCCCATCCATAAAAATGAGGATACTACTAAATTCTATGCCTCCTCCCGCACCCTGCCCCAGAGTTGTTGCAAGAATTAAATGAGGTATTGTATTTAAGGTACTTAGCACATGAGGGCACAAGGCTGGCTCCGTTTCTGTGAGATATTATTAATGGATTGCTCTAGCACTGCCCGCACCTCAGCTCCATAGACAGCCTTGTTTCTGGAGTCACATCAGCTTCTTAGCTGTGACCAGGGAGGTCAGGACTGCATCCTGGCCTCCTGGCTGGGGTCCTTAGTTTCTCCTGTAGGAAGCGGTCTCACGCCCTGCCAACGGAGAAGGGGGTTAGGGCGTGATCATGATGGGGTGGGAAGGGGTCCCCAATAAGGTGGCTTTTGAACAGATACCCAACAGCAGTGAGAATGCAAGTCGGTGGCTATCTGGGGAAGGCTGTGGGCGCCGCCAGTGGCAAGGTCTTGAGGAAGTGTGCTTGGCGTGTTCAGGATCAGCAAGGAGGCCTGAGTAGCTGGGGGGCGAACAAGGAGAAGGGCAAGAGGAAAGGTCAGAGAGGGGGCAGGGAGTCAGATTACGTAGCTCCTTGTAGAGCATGGCATGGAATTTGGATTCATTCTCAGTGAGAATCCGGCACCTGCTGCAGGAATCTCCTGGTCTTATTTCTGGGTGGGAATCTCCTCTCCCCTGCTCCCCTGGTACCCCCTGACCGGAAGCTCCCAAGGGCAGGGTTAAGTGCCCTCATCCTTGTTCCCCCTGGTATTGGGCTTAACTTTGGGCAGATACTTGGCCTTTCCCTCCTTGGTCCCCCCAACATGTCGCTCAGTGTGGAGGCTCAATAGTGATCCTTGCGTTGACCACCTCTATCCCCCAAGCCATCAGTGACTCTTGGGTGGGAAATAACCTACGGGCACAGTTGCCCACTTTGGCCCCAGGAGTATGAAGGGGTGGGTACAACCTTTCCCCAGCCTGGGGTGTCAGTGGAGGATCCCCCAACGATTTTCACAGGAAGCAGGCACTGTGGCATTGTTTTCTGGTTGCTCATTGTGCAGTCCCATCGGCAAGGGGCCGCGTCTGAAGGTGGCAGGGAAAGCCATGGGCCTACGAGCGTGAGATAAATGTGGCCTAGCCAGGAAGCAGCTGGAGCAGGAGAGGCTGGGGACCACAGAGCTGTGCCAAAGTGGGTCAGCTCCATCACCCGCAGCTCAGCAAGAATTGCACGGATTTTTTTCTTATTATTTTTTTCACGCCTTCCTTTCCTCCCTTTTCCCTTTGCCTTCTCCTCCGGACAGATTCACTAAAGCTCCCTGGCCAATTAGGCCAAATTGCAGGATGAGAGCTGTGAATCACGGTCAGCTCGCTCCACCCCTCCCCAACTCCACAGCCCCCCAGGAAGATAATAACGTAATCACAGAATTAAAAAATAATCAGTGGCCATAAATAATGCAGAATCCCCAGTTATGTAACCAGCTGCCTGGGGAGCTAGGAGGGAGGGAAGGAGGTAGCGCTTGTCAGGCAAGGTGAGGTGGGGCAGGGTTGGGGGAGGATGCTGGTTCTGGGACTCCTGGGCCCTCAGTCCTGGCTCAAGGGCCTTAGGAACACGGAAATGCTTTCCTTGTAGAGGGGGCTTGGCAAAGCTGGGGGAGAGCTGGGGCCAAGCAATACTGGAGTGTCCAGGCCCAGGGAACGCTTCCTCAGGAAAGGAGCCCCCGGCAGTTTTTGCGAAGCCCTGTCCAACTCATCCCTGTATCCAATAGCTGTGTCTGGAGAGTGTGCTGAACCCGTGCCAAGCTGGGGATATGGTGGGCAAATAGACCTGGTCCCACCCTCACGGGTTTACTTTCTAGTGGAGAGACAGATCCCAACCACGTTTGAGGGAGGGTGCAGGGCACTTTGAGAGCCTTTCACAGGGAACCTGACCTCAGCTGGGGAGAGGGAAGCTTCCTTTTGGAAGTGACGACAGAGACAGGGTGAGTAGGAAAGGAGGGGAGGGCGTGCCAGGTGAGGCCCAGAGGCAGGAGCAAGCTGGCTGGGGCATGCAGCGGTGGTGAGGAGGCAGGCCTGGCAGGGTGGAGGCTGCTGGCTGGATAGGAAAGCTGGTTGGCAGGGAGTTGTTTCAGAGGCTCCAGAGTTTGGGGAGCATGGAAGGGCTGGAAGCAGAGAGGTGATGTGGTCCTGTGGCCCGTTACAAAGCGCCTAGATGCACCATGAAGCAGGAGCAGGAGAGAGAGTTGGTCACTGGGAGGACTAGATGGGTGCAGTTTTTCAGACAAGGGGAGCTAAGGCTGTGGCCAGGACAGAGGTCGGGGTCAACCTGGGACAGTGCCGAGGACCCCCACTGGGTTCTGTCACAGCCCTCAGTCCTGCCTTTCCTATCTAGACCTCCCTCTTGGTCTCCCCAGAGCAGGTCATTCTTGGTCTCATGGTGCCATGCCCAGTAGTTAGGATTCAACTTCTGGTCTCAGCTCAGCTCCTTCCAGCCTCTGCGCCTCATTTCCCCATCAGCAAGCACACCAGGACGGGGGCTCCGCGGCGTCTCTGTCCCTTCTGGCTCAAGGGTTGTGATTTTATGGCTCCACTTCTCTCTCCACTCTCTCTCCCCCTCTCTTTTCTTCTGTGTATATAATTATTTCCCTGCACTCCAAGACAATCCCAAATTACATGTAGGCAAAATGATTATTAAATCTCAGGGAGAAATCACAGATTTCAAGACATCCAAAGCAGAGAGGCAGGTAGCTCAGGGCCTGCCCTCCACCCTGGTCCCATGAAATGAAGCACCAGGAAGGGTGGTGGAGTTTATGGACTGACCCAGTTCCCTGCGTAGAAGCCAGGTACCCTTGGGCACATGGCTTCCCTTCTGATCCTCACTTAGGTCGTTCATCAAGTGGTTGTCACCTGTCCCACCTAACAGACTGAGCCAGATTTGCCTGTGAGCCTTATAGCATATCTGGTTCTGCTCTGTCTGGAGACAGCTCTACTTTGGGCAAAATAGATACTACCTGTGTGCTGGGATTTGAAAGGCCCAATATATCCCATCATTCTGCCACAGGCACTGGAAACTTCTCCATCAGAGTGTCGTTCCTTTGGTGCAGAGCTGAATCCCATCTGCTCTTGGGCCTGGGGCCAAGGGCGTGGTCACGTATTAGCACCCATCGGTGCATGGTAGATGTTGCTAGTCCACCTTGTTCTCCTTAATGCTTTCCAAAGTGCATTAAGTCAGTAAATCCCCACAACAGCCCTTTCAGGTTGGTACTGCTAGCATTCTCCTTTGATGAAGAAACTTAGGTACAGAGAAGTTGAGTAACTTGGCCAAGGTCCCACAGCTGGTAAGTAGCGGGACCTCCAGAGACCAGGTTCTTAATGGCTTAGCTGTGCCGACCCCGTAGTTCCAAACACGTTCGTATCTGTCAAATTTTCATCATCCTGGGTGAGGGCGTGCCATTCTGTTTTACAGGGCAGGACACCAAGACTTGGAGGGGGATAATCATTTGCCTAAGGTCTCTCTGCCAAGAGATGGCAATCTTGGGGCTCAGACCCAAGCCTCCCTCTCTCCCTTCCCTCCATGTCCCCAGGGTGGAACCAGAGAAGGGTGTACAAAGGAAGAAGGGGAAGGGCCGGAACGTGAAGTCCTCCTGAGCAGGTGGCTGCAAGGGCTTCTTGGGTGGGGGGTGCATCCTGGATCTTCCCCGATGCTGGGCCGGGGCATGAGGGGCTCGTCCTCACTGAGCATTAGGAGGCTCATCTTCTGGGGCCAGCCTGGCCTCAGCTGACTCTGTGACATCACAGCCAAGTCATTCAACTCCAGATTCCTACTGGCATTCTCCCCACCCTCAGGCAGAAGCAGACTGTCAATAGCTCCGGCTCAATCAGGAGAATCTCACTGGAGAATATAGCAGGGCCTCTCCTAAGGCTGACAGTGCCTCGAGTTGCTGTGTTTCCACCTGGCTTAAATCCCCAGGACCCTAGGCTGGTGGTTTCCAGGGTGTGTCCCTGGACTGGCCGCAGCAGCACAGCACGAGAGCATGTTGGTGTGCACCTTCTCCAGCCCCGAGCCAGGCCTGCAGAGTCAGACTCTGGGGAGAGAGCTGAGGCCCACGCAGGTCTGAGGACCCCCACTCTAGGGTGGGGAGTGTGGGCAGAGCAAGGGCTTCTGGGGGATGTGAGCTTCCCTAGGGAGAAGGAGTTGTCCTAGGCTGGCAGCACAGCGAGGGGGTTGCCAGACTGGAGGGTGGGGCCTGTCCCCACCGCCTGCCAAGCCCAGCAGTCACGGCAGCACCACACGACAGTGCGCAGTTTTCTGGGGGACTGTGGACGTGGGAATCTCAGCTCCCCCAGGGACTAGCACCTCTGACTCCCCATCTGTAAACTCCGGAGATAATGATCTGGTGGGTGGAGGTGAGCACTACAAAGCGTGGGCAGAAAGCCTGGCACATAGTAGGTGCTCAGAGATGGGTGATGATGTCACTCTGTCCCCAGTGCTGCACAGACACCTTTTGCTGCCCTCTTCACTGTTCCCCAGGAAGCTGTGGTGAGGTTTCATCCCCACTTGCTGGAGAATCAAGTTGAGGCCCAGAGAGGTTATGTGACCTGCTCAAAGACACACAGAACCCAGGTGTCCCGACTCCCCCAGCTCTTCTGCAGGACTCAGCTGAGTGGTTTCTCCACTCCTGGCTGGGGGCCATGGTGAGAGGACATTCCTAGGCACCAGTATCCAAAATAGCTTCTCAGCATCACTGCTGTGGACACAGAGTCCTAGGATCTCGGAGATGGAAGGAACCTTGGAGATAACCTCGTTCATCCAACCTTTCCCTTTGCAGACTGAGCAACTGGGACCTAGAGAGGGAAATTGCTGACTGGGTAACCTGCGTCCTGCCCCGGTCCTGACCAGTAGTCGCCCACTGACCCACACCACTCCGGCCATCATTTTCATTCTTGCTTCTTCCTTTGCTTTAGAGAAAGCACCCAAAGCAACCCCACTCCTTGCCAAACGTGGAGCACATCCCCGGACAGCAGTAGTGCTCAGTAAATGTTCGCTGAATGAAGGACTTAATTAGTTAATTAATTAACTGACTGCTCGGACCCCAGGTGAAGAACACAGGAGAAGCACTGAGAGCTGGATGTGGTCTTGACAGCTCACTGTGTGTCTCTCTGACTCTGGGTCTCTGTCATTGACTCAGTCCCTCCACCTTGTATTGTTTTGCTGTATTGTTTTTGGCTGGAATCTTCTCTCTCCCTTCTCTTGCACTGTCCTCTCTCTACATCTCTGACCGGGTCTCTCTCTTACCCTCACTGTCTTCCTCCCTGATTTATGTGCTGACAGTGGCCCGGGAAAGGGAGTGTCCTGAGGCGAGGCTGCTCGAATGGAAACCGAGGGCTTCGATCTATGCAGGGCAGGCAGGGTGCAGCGACCTCCTCAGCTGAGCTGCCCCCTGAGTCCGTTTAACAAGCAGCTCTGGGCTTCTTTATTGCTCTCCAAATAATGCTTGCCTGTTCCTTCTCCAACAAACCAGGGTTGTCTCCACTCATCAGTGGGCAGGAAGGGAGGGAGCAGGAGGCTCCAGGGCATGAGGTGGGGTGCAGGAATCTAGCCAGTGCCAAACACCTGGTAGACACCTATGGGTGACAGTCATTGATCAGCTGCAGGGACTGGCCCAGGAGGCTTGAGAGGCCTGGACAGGGTCTTCCGTGTGGCCACCCCATGTCATTCCCTTTCTGAGGGTGGGTGGGCTGCTCCTCCTAAATGCTGGAGTCCCTCAGCCCCTCTTAAATGGCCCTCTCTCAAGCAAAGGAAGACCAAGCCCTGCTCACCAGGGCTGCCCCAGAACACTGGCCGTGTGTATGGGAGAGGGGTGTGTGGATGGATGGGGTACAGGGCCGGAAAGCAGACCCCTTCCCCCAAGGGGTTACAGAGTGGTAAACAGGCTTTTGGGAAGAGCTGGAACAATCCATTCACCTGGGTCCAGTGGGCCCTCCCCAGAGCAAACAAACCTGTGGCCTCAGGCCCAGTCCCCAGCCAGGGCTCTCCCAGGGCAGGGTGGAGGAACACTCACGCCCGGCCCCTCTCATCTCCTCTCCTCTTCCCTGGTCAGGTGGTGAGCCAGATTGATAAGCTAACCTCAGACTTCGACTTTGAGCTCGAGCCGGACGACTGGACCACGGCCACTGTGAGCAGCACCTCTAGCAGCGACAAGGCGGGTGTGGGCGGCCCCTTTGACCTGGGCCACGTGGACTTCATGACAGCTGATATCCTCTCGGACAGCTGGGAGTTCTGCTCCTTCCTGGACGTCTCCACCCCCTCAGACTCCGTGGACGGCCCCGAGTCTACGCGGCCAGGAGCTGGCCCTGACTACCGGCTCATGAATGGTGGCACACCCATCCCCAACGGGCCACGAGTGGAGACCCCAGACTCCTCCAGTGAGGATGCCTTCAGCGCTGGCCCCGTGAAGAGCCAACTGCCCCAGCGGACCCCAGGGACGCGGGAGAGGGTGCGGTTCAGTGACAAAGTGCTCTACCACGCTCTGTGCTGCGATGACGAGGAGGGGGACAGTGAGAAGGAGATGGAGGAGGAGGAGGCGGGCCTGCCCCCGGAGCCTTCCCGTACAGAGGCCCCCACAGGCCCCTACCAGCCCTCTCCAGCCCCCTATAAGCCAAGGCGCTCTCCACTGACCAGCCGCCGCCCAGGCCCCACCTCAGCCCCCGATCAGACCCGAAGGGTCACGAGGAACAGCAGCACCCAGACGGTGTCAGACAAGAGCACGCAGACGATGCTGCCCTACACGGCCACTGGACAGAAAGCCAGGGGGAAAAACTAGGGGCTGGGGAGGGGCTGGGGGGCAGTGGGAACACAGAGCTATAAATATATATATTTAAACACATGCAGTCATAATAAAATTTTGAAATGCTAAGGATCCAGCGCCACAGGTCCCAGCGCTTTCACGGAGCTCATCTTAGACACAGAGATGCCCACTGGCCTCCCGGGTCCCAGGAGGTGTGGCTGGAGCTCCCCTTCTCATTGCAGGGCTCCTGGAGGGGGTGTCTGACAGTATGTAAATGAGACGGGAGGTCTAACCTGGCCCTCCCCTTGCAAGCCTCTGAGCACCAGGGTGGATTCTGGCTGCTGGCCTGGGCCAGGGCCTGGAGGGGACTCCTCAGCAGGAGGCAGGCTGTAAAAGGAGCAGTGTCCCCCCCACCAGAGCTCACAGTTGGGATGTTCTGGAGACTGCAGGACTGAGGGGACCTGGGGATAGCATCACTCTGGTGGGGCCCTGGATCACTTGCACCTGCCATCCTTCTACTCCAAGGCAGACTTTTGCTCTCCTTCCCAAAGGCAAACTTAC
Organism: Cheirogaleus medius; assembly: GCA_008086735.1. Lineage (NCBI taxonomy): Eukaryota > Metazoa > Chordata > Mammalia > Primates > Cheirogaleidae > Cheirogaleus > Cheirogaleus medius. Next base: position 14,488,671 of record VBSM01002959.1, on the reverse strand, counting down.
CTGGATATACACAACCCTCACCGCCTTCCAGCTTAGGTTTGGCCAGGACATAGAAGAAGGGCAAGCTCTCTGTGGGGCAGGCCTCCAGCTGGGATGCTGGGCTTCCACAGAGCCTGAAGAGTCAGGCTGAGCTGGGCAGAAGTTTGGAGAGCCCTGACCGCCCCAATCCTTTCAGCTTCCATTCTCAGCCTGGTCCTGAGATCAGGACCAAAGCCTCAGGGCAAAGCCTCAGCTAGCCCCTGGCTTGGCCCTCAGCAGACCTGAGATCTGTGCGAGAAAGCAGGCAGCAGCTGCCACAGGGCTGTGCACCAGGAGCACAGACAGCCTCCTGACCCCTCTTAACCAGGCAGGCAGCCTTGGGGAGCAGTCCAGTGGCCCTACTCTGCCCCTGCACCTCCACACTCAGGCCCTGAGCCCACCTTAGCAGGTCTTGAACAGAGACCAGGTGAGAGCCTAGAGGCACTCGGGCTTCATGTGGGGCATGGCCTGCACAGAGACAGCATCTGCATGTCCTTGGGGTAATCGTCACAATATTGCTCACATTTACTGAGCAGGTCTCTATGCCAGGTACGTCTTAGAGCATCACCTCGTTTAATCTTCACAATAACCCAGCAAGATAGGAATTATTATCCCCATTTTTGAAATGAGAAGACTGATGTTCAGAGAGCTTAAGTAACTGGCCCAAGGTCACAGAGCCTGTGCCACCCTGCCCCCCATGAGCCAGCTCTGCTATCTAGCAGCTGTGTGACCTTGGGCAAGTCCACTTGCCTCTCCGAGTCGACCTACCTCATCTATAAAATGGGTCTGAGAGTCCTCACCTACCTCACCAGCTGTTGTGGGGCTCCAACAAGGCGGAGAATGTGAAAGCACTTGGTACACTGAAGGCACTAGACACACTCTGTGGCCAGTGGGGCCCCAACCCAGGTTTTCCAGTGATTTCCATGGCCAGGGGCCCAGAGTGGGGTGGGGAAAGAAGCCACGCTCATCCAACTGGGGGCTGTCCCTGGGTCAGAGCGCTGCGCCACTTTGTGCCTCGCAGTAGCCCAAGGTCAGGAGGTGGCCACAGCTTGATGTACTGCCCCTCCCTGTGAGCAGGGAGGTGGCGCCATTGGCATAGCAAGGACAGCACCCCTCAGGAGCCTCCCTGCCACGCATTTCAGTTAAGGCAGATCTACAGCCCACAGGGGCCTGTCGGGAAGGGGACCCTGCTAGCAGGCCTGGCAGCATCCACTGCCCCTGCCTGCAGAGGTGCTGTCCAGCCCACTGTGGGGCGACAGTGAGACTGTGCAGGTCAGTCTGGAGCAGGTGCAGGGGGTACCACCAGGAGACTGGGCAGGCAGACCTGGCATGTTCTGCAGTGTTGGGATAGCTCCTCGAGCCCATGCTGAGATCAGAGCCCTAAGGAGCCAGCCAGGGTGCAGCCTCCGCAGTGGAAATCCAGGGATGCTGTGTGCCCTGGCCAGTTCCCCAGCTCAGGCATGAGAGCCAGGGCTCTGAGCCCCTGTGGGCCCCAGGAAACCCTCGGGCAGTTGGTGCTGAGCAGTGATAGGTCTCTGGCTCAGAGGATGAGTGCCAGGGGCTCTGCCACCCTGACAGTGTGGGGGGGCAGTCTTCTCCCAGGAATGGGCCCACCTGGCTCTCAGATGGACATCTAGTTCTCCTCCTGATACTTGTTTTTCATGTCCAATGGCAAGATCATTTTTATACTTGTAGTTTCTCATCTTTACAAGAGTCAGAGAAAAGAAACCTACACAATAGTTCCCATTTCACAGAGGAAGAAACTGAGGGCCAGAGGCAGAGGCCTCTGGGGGAGCCCTGGGTGAGGAACTGACCTCTGCTGGGGGAGCCCCCGCCCCACCCTGGCTCTGTGTAATTGTGTGCTGTGGCAGCTCTCGTCCATCACTTGTTCCCTGCTCCCCACCCAGCTGCTTGCCCAGAGGCGGCAGTGGGGGCAATGTGTCCTGGAAGAGGGGCAGTGGTTTTTGAAATGGATACAGGTTCACCTTGGGGAAGGCCCCAAGAGGACTTGGCTGCCTTCATAATTTTGCCACGCCCAGCCTGGGCCTCACTGATGGGGGTGGGTCCCCTGGCTCCTTGTGACTTCAAGCACAGAATGTGGCCACCTACGGAGAGAGAGAACCCTGACCGCCAGCGCTGCTGAGCTGCGGAGCAGGCTGCTTCTGGGTCCTGAGCTCCTGTCCTCTGGGCGACACAGCCCTCCCTGGGACCTTCCTGCAGACCTTCCAGGTACAGCCCTTCGCTGCTCTTCCCTGACTCCAAACCTCCACCGGTTTCTGGGTTTCGTCACCCAGAAAGTCCCATTGGATCTCTCTGCTTCCAGAAGTCCTGTTTCACTGACCACCTACTGTGTGCATAGGCCTGTGCTGACCGGTGCTGTGGACGGGGGGAGGGAGCCCGGCCCTGTGACAGAGAGCAGTCCTGTCATAATAAATAACTCACGTTCGCTGAGCACGCACTGAGCACGGTCAGTGTTCTAAGCGTAGGCATTATCTCACTTATTCCTCACAGCGATTGAGATAAGCAACGTTACTGATGCCTACAGTTTCCAGATGAGGAAACAGAGACTCTGAGAAGTGAAACGACTTGCCTAAGCATACACAGGATGTGTTACGGAACCAGGATGGGACCTCAGACTCAGTGACTGAGCACCCAGACATCTGTTGCAGTCAAAATATATGGTGAAGCTGGTGCTGGGGGTGAGGGTCTGAGAGCCAGGCAGGCCTTGGGAAGTAGCGGGGTGGGTATTGGAAAGAGGATACCTATGAACATGGTTCAGACTTGGAAGGACTTGGCCACTGTTAACTTGAATATCACAACTCCTGACTCAGAGCCTGGCACTGAATGGCTTACGGGTTCAGTAGATGTCGAATGAATAAATGAGCCCCATTTGCAGAGGGGCATCCATCGTGCATTCATTCAATCAGCTTTTATTGCAGACCTCCACCGTGTCAGGTCTCACGCTGCTTGCACAGACACATGCACACAACTCACCTGGGAGGGCCTGGTCTGGTGTGGCTAGGGGCTGGGCAGTCAGAACTGAAGGGTGTGGGTTTCAGCACTGAGAAGCCAGAGGCGGTGCTGGTCTAGCCTGGAATCCCTGGGGAAGGAGGCAGAAGTAGGAGGGAGCCAGCTTGGTGAGGAGAACGCTCTGGGCCATGTCCTGGGGAGGGTGGAGAGGGGTCCCAGCCAGACCGCATGTTAATGAGGCGAGCACATTGCCATGTCCCTAATGTCCAAGAATGAGGAGGCATCACTGTCTCCATTCTACAGATGAGGGACAGGGGATGTGGTCTGCAGAAGGGCTCTAATGGGGCTAAAGGGTAGAAGGAGGGCAAACTATTCAGAGACCTCAGCGCCATCCCCTGTCCTCAGAAACAAAGTGAAGCCATGTCAACAAGAAGGGAAAGAGGGGAGCCGGGAATTAAGGAGGAAGCGGGCCCAGTGCTCCCCCAACCCCGCCTGCGCCCACCTGTCTCCCGTCCCACAGCGGGGACTTGTGTAAGAAAACTGACGTTTATTAACAACCTAGTACACCAGGCACCAGGCCACATCTTTTAGCTAGCACTAAATGACAGATTCAGTTGTGCCCAGAACAGAATACTTTGCTCAATAATTATTTATTGAGTAAATGGATTAACCACAATTTTTATTTTACAGGTCAGGGAGGAAACTGAAAAACAAATAAGGAATTTTTTGAAAGTGAAAAACTGGCAGCACTGGGGACCGACATTCTATTATTACTCACACTACCTAAGTGCTGCTATTTATGCGATGCCAGCTCTGTGATCCTGGGCACTCCACATCTTGCTTGCCAGGGTGCAAGGGAGCCTTCCTCAACTCAATTTTAGGCCGGGCTATCAGAGCCCACTCTGCTTCCCAGTGGGCCTACGGCACTGACAAGGTGACAAGCAGAAAAACAGCTCCAGGTCCAAAGTGTCCTTCCTCGCTGTTCATATCTCTCTGGCAGAGCCAGGAAGTCCAGCCTGCCCTTAGCCAGTAAACGTCCAGGCCCTTTCTGGTCTGGGCTCACCTGGCTCCAGGTGGAGGCTGGAGTATTTAGGAAAGACCTGTGGGAGGAGGAGGGATTTGAAATGGAGTAGAGCTCAGGCACCTAGAAATGGCGATGAAGGACATTTGGAACTGGTGGAACTTCACAAAAAGATGGCTGGGGGGACCACAGATCAGTAGAGACAGGCCTTGTTAAAGCAGAGGGTGCCTGTGGGTGCAAGCTGGGAAGATGAGCATACCTTCTGCAAGGGACTTTGGAGTCCCCATACCCCCTCAGAGCCACTCCATCCTCTTCCCTGCAGAGGAAGGAGTCAAGGTCTCCTGACTAGTCTGAGACTAGGGGGACAGGTTTAAGCTAGCTCAGCAGCAGTTACCCAGTAGAGACGAACATGCTAGGGACTCACTTGGATGAATAGATAAGAGCAGCACACGATTAGCACATTGGGAAGTAACACAGATATGCTAAGCCCTTGGAAATATTTTGATCTTACAAGTAGGTTAAACAGTCCTTCTGCAATGCAGTCTCAGTGAACCTTTCTTTCCTCCACGGGACAGCGGGGTGGGATGCTGGAGCCTCATCTTGCGGTTACACGTTCATTACGCGGGAGCTAGCTGGGATGCTCGTGCGACCTGATTCTCCCACCTGCCTGCCCTGAGCCCCTGCGCAGAGGGGAGCACAGATGCCATCACCACCCACCTCTCCAACTTCACCTGCACCAGCCAGCCTGCCAAGGGGACTGAGGGTCTTGGTGGGTGACTTCAGGCCGACGCTATACACGACGTAGGCACGTGCTGATCAGATCTGACTTTCTGCCAGGAACACTCAAGCCCACATACCTGCCTGCAGCTCATGGCCCTCACTTTCCTGCTCAGGCTGCCTATTCCTGCTATGATGTGGAGAGGTCAGGGGCTTCCCGCCGTGGGCCATAAGTCAGCAGTGCAGACCACCCTGGTGCCCTCCCCTCTGCCATCATAGGAGCGTCCAGCCTCCAGACACCACCCCACTCATCCTCCACCCCCAGGAGAGCAGGGTGAGGTATGGCGGGGGTCGCCACCAGGCACGGCCTGTTGAGGAACTGTGGGAAGAGGCCTGGGGACCTGGATCTTTGCGGGGTTTCCTTGTCTCATCCTGGCCAGTGGTGGGGCCTCCCCAGGAGACCCCTATAAGAATGGAGACTTTTTCCCTAGCCAAACAGCAGACAGGTTGTGGGTGGCTCCCCAAGGGAGGCAGCAATGGCTAAGCCCACTTGGGAGAGGGACCCAGAGGTGCAGGGAAGGGGACAGAAGCCTGGTTCCTGCTCACAGTCAGAAATCTCAGCACAATCTCGTCCCTTTGCCCCCCAGAGACTGACCACTGCTGTGGGGGACAGTGCTGGGAAGAGGCATATTTGCCCCTGAGACCCAGAGGGAATGTGGAGGGTTCAATCCAGAAAACCAGCCAGTGAGAGTGGAAGAGTCCCAGGAGTGATGAGCCCTCTGTTTGCCTGCGTGGGGTGAGGGTGGCTGGGGTTGGCCTGTGATCCCAGGGGCTCAAAGGAGGTCCCTGGGTATGGGTCGGGACATGGTCCCAGGGGTGAGGACTCAGCCTGACACCACTTTAATGGGAGGGGCACACTGCAGTGTCCCTGCTGCCTGAGAATGAGCTGCCAACCCCTCTCAAGATTGACTGCGCCCCATGTCTGGTGTAGGCAAGAGGAGAGATTGTTTAACAGTGGCCCCAGACATGGAGTCCAGTCTTGCCCACTCAGCATATGGATGTCCCTAGGGTCCAGCCTTCCTCAAGGAAGGCCCATTCCTTTGACGTCCTAAAAGAAGGGTTTCTTGTGTTCAGTGGGAGGCTGGGAGCAGTGCTGGGGAGACTGCGGCTGGTCCGCCTGCCCCAGGAGTGAGAGGCGTTCTGAGAACTTCTCTAGCATAGAGACACCCCTCCTTTCAGGTCAGGCTAACCCTACTCACCCTGCAATTCCCTGGGTGTTTCTCTTCCAGAGGTTGCACATTGGTGGCCTGCACAGCTGTTTTGCTTCCCACGTTTTTTAAAAAAAGGATTTTACATGAAAATCCAGATTTCACATTTCTTAGAAAAAATCAGGAGCTGTGACAATGCTGGGCTGGCATTCCCACACATTCCCAGTCAGCAGCAGCTGAGCAGCAGGGCCCTTCTGCACGGGCCGGGCACTCACCGGCATCCCCTCCCGCCCCGTGGCTCTCGCACATCCACACTGGCTCCGAATTCTCCTTCCCTAGTGGCATCCCTTCCTTCCTGCCCCTGCCGTGTCTGAAACATACCTTGGATCCACCCTCATTACTGCACAGAGGCTACTCCCCCACCACACACAGCTGTCTCCTCCAGTGGATTGCAGGCTTCATGAGGTCTGTGCTTCCAGAAGCTGGCCTGAGGGCCTGGCATGAGGCAGGTTCTCATGTAATGTGCATTGAATGAATGTGCATTGAATGAACAGGCCTCTCACCTCTGCTCCTGCTCTCCTGGACCCCTAGGACTTCCTGAAAGGGAGGGGTGTCATGCTGGGTCTTGGGGGAGGGAAGGCATGAGAAGGCCACCTTGCCTGGCCCTCCCATTCTTTGAGGCAGCTGGCCTCCGCTGGAATTTCTGGAGCACTCACTTGCTTTGCTTTGTTTGCTTTTTAATTCAGAGCATCATCACAGGGCCGAGGGATGATTTCATACCTTTTAATAAGGGAATCTTCAATCAAATAGCCCTTGTTGCTGTTCCATCAATCCACTGGAGCACCAGCCACAGGGACAACTCGCTCACCAAGTAATTGCCATCATTCAAGTACCAGGTGGGGTGCTGTGAGATGTCAGCTGCGGGAATTTTTCTTAATCGAGTGCCCTTGCCCCGTAAGGCATGTACAGTCTGATGGCCTGGGGGAGCTTCCCACAAGCAAAGTCTAGCTAAGTACCTCGGCATCAGCATCTCCCAGTCCCTGCTGCTGGTGGCCTGGGGAGGCTGCCCTGAAGCTCTCCAAGACACCCACTGCTAAGTTCCATACGCTTTGCCTCCTCTGCCCCTGCCCTTGGCAGAACTTCCTTCCCTGGGGGCGGGGGATGTGTTGAGGGCACCCGCCAGGGCCACTGCATGACTCCAGGGACACCATTCTCATTGGCTCCCATGTGAATGGTCCCTCGGCACAGCTCCCCAAAGGACACCACAGGAACGATGCCCCTGCAGTGGGCAACACGGCGATCCTGACACTTGCACAGGATCACAAGGGCCCACGGCTGGTAGTGGGTAAACCCACTTTAGGGACAGGACACAGGGATGATAGACTGGAATTAAAACATGAAATCTGCATGGGGGGTGGGGAGGCATGGCCCAAGGGACCCCTAGAGCTAGAGAGGAGAAGGAGGAGGGGTGGGGTGTAGAGGGCAATGCAGGGGCTCTGGCACAAGGAAGAGAGTCCCCTCATCTCTGACCACCTTGGGCTGACTCAAGTGTATGTGAAGACCTTGTACCCACCTGCCATCAGATGAACGGGGTATTTTCCAGGGCCCAGCCCTGGGGTCCTGCTCTGCCTGCCGCCTCCTCTGACGTGCAGCATCCTGCCGCCACATCCAAGTGGCTGTCTGTGCCTCCCCAGTGGGTGTCAACAGGGCTGGGCTCAGCTTGCCCTGCTTAGCAGGTTTCCGCAGCCCTCTTCTTGCTAAGCAGGTTGGCATGTGGCTGTGGGAGGGCCTAGGGTCTGGGTCCTCTCCTGGAGGCCCAGCAGGCCTGATGCCACAGCACACCTCACCCTAGGTTGTCTGCAGCCTCCTCATCCCTATCTGGTTGCCAGGGAGCTCTAGGTTTGTATTGCAAGCCCCCTTCATTATAGAAAAGGGAGCTTAATGTTCTAAGAACTCACCTTTCTCTCCTCTCCCATCTTTTCCTCCTCCTCCTCCTCAATTCATCAAATGCTAAGCGATCATTGTCCAGTCATCTTTCACATCGCAGAAGTGAACCCTTCTCTGCTTTTTAAGACATGCACTCTGGGTGTGGACACAACAAGAGAGAAGGGATGCAATGAGTGAATCGCACTGTCACCTGATTGCCCCAGGGATCTGCGGCCTTCTAGGGTGGTTGGATGGCGTAAGAGCTCAGCTACAAGATAGGCCTAGTCTATAACCAGAGCTAGGGCCCAGGGAGAGGCCAAGTAGAAGAATCAGTGCAGGGCAAGGGTGGGGCTTAGTCTATAGCCAGGGTCAGGGCTCAGTGTGTGACCAGGGTCAGGGCTCAGCCTTCTCTCCCTCACTCAGCTCCCTGATCCAGTAATAAACCTTTCTTCACATACAAAATGCAAAACAACTGGTTGCTCTCCTGCCTTAAAACCTTCCAGGGAAAAAAAAGAAAAGAAACTTCCAAGGTGGCTGGTGGCCTCTAGGACTGCTGTGCAGCCATGTGGCGGGGCACTTGAGGCCCTGAATGGCCGGGTCCCTGCTGCTCTCTGCTCTCCTTGCCACTCCCTTCCATGCAGCTTTTGTTCCAGGCATACAAGCTGCTCGCAGTTCCCTGAAGTGCCTGGTTTCTTCATGCTTTTGTGTTTCTCAAGGCCATTTCCCCTCATGGCACTGACCCTGCCCCTCCTCAATATTGTGCAGTGGTTAGAAGCTCAAGCTCTAAAGTAGACCAAAGCCGTATTCAAACCTGCCTCCATCACTTCCTTGCTGTGGGACTTGGGGCAAATAGCTCAGCCTCGTCGCTGCGTAGAAGTCAGTTATGATACCCGTGCATGGGCTGGTGTGAGTTTTTCCTGGTTAGCCCATGGACAGGTTTTAATGCACATTACTCGTTTTAACCGTTAATTATTCCCCACTGTGTTTGAGATGTTTGATTAACACTCAGCATCCCTTTTCTACCATCTCCTAGTGGCCTTGCCGGACTAAAGTGGCCAGAAAACTGGACATGCAGGGCTCCCTGGTAGCTGAGGTTCTGTGCGTGGATTGGGGTCCAGCAAGTAGAGGCGCTCGGGCAAGAGCGGGAAGGCAGATTCGGGGGCCATCTGCGGCTGCCCTGGGCTGGCTCCAGCGGGCGAGCCTGACTGTGGAAAGGCTGCGGCATCTCGTGCCGATTCGCAGTGCAGAGGGGCAGAGCCACGGATTTCTGAGCCTTGGAGCAGGCTGTGGAAGCAGGTTCTTGAACCCGAGGGTTCCAATGACTCCTCCCCATCTCCTTCACATTCTTCTTGCTGCTGTAACTAGTTACCACAAGCTCGCAGGCTTTTAACGACACAAATTTATTCTCTTATTCCAGCCGTGAGGGTCTGAAGTCCAACATCAGTTTCACTAGGCTAAGGTCGAGGTTTCGGCCACTCCATTTTCCTTCTGGAGGCTCTAGAGGAGACCACACCTCTTCGCCTCTCCCAGTTTCTAGAGGCCAGGTGCATCCTTGGCCCACTGCCCCTTCCTGTATTTTCAAGCCAGCTCCTGCTCTGCCGTCCCAACTCCTTTATCTTTTCCTGACTGCTCTCCTGACTCCCTCTCATTAGGGCCTTTGATTGTATCGGGCCCACCTGGCCCGGTCGGGCACTCTCCCATCTCAACATTCTTAATCATATCTGCGAAGTTCCTTCTTCGCAGCCGTGTAACACTCACAGGCTCTGGGGCTTAGAGCGCGGGTATGTTGGGTACCATTATTTAGCCAACTACATGCCAAGGCCAGCCAGCTCTGTGATATCCTGTATTCTGGAAGTCATTCCTGGACACTAGCCTCAATTGGCTCCTCTGGCCCTGTCAACAATTTTGGAGGCACCCAATACCCTGTACTGAATTCCTTTCTGCTTAAAATACAGTAGCCTCTGTTCACTGCACCCAACCATGACTAATATAGCAAGTGTCCCTCAAGACTCAGCCAAAATGTCACCCTGTCTGGGAAGTCTTCCACAATTTCTCCAGGGTTCCTTGCTCTCTCCTCTGGACCCCACAGCTCCTAGATCAAATCCATATAAATGTTTTCCTCCCCTAGTAGGTCATGACTTTCCCATCCAACTGCGGCATGGAGTGGAACACGCAAGCAGGCTGCATGCGGAGTGCAGGGTCCTGAGCACCAAGCCCGGATGCGGCAGATGCAGGCATGCCCCGGAGAGGCAGGGGACAAGCCAGCCACACGAGGAAGGAAAGCTGGGTGAGAAAAGCCGTCTCAACCTCACAAGCTGCAGCAGCAGCCAGACACATGTGCAGTAGCACATTCTTCACCCCAGGGCTGTATCCCAGTCTGGGGTTTTGTGGCCCTGAATTCAGAATGCAGAAACAATGACATGTGACTAAAGGGACAGGCCCTGGCACACAGAAGAGTGTCTGGAGTTAAATCCAGAAAATAACCAATGAGCAGAGGATGAATCTTTCTTGCTTAGGGGCAGGAGAGCAAACAGGCACAGTGACATTCTTGGTCCACGACAGGCCCTGACCCTATCCCACCTGGGACAGACAAGCAGTCTGGCCCACCAACCCAGAAGGGCAAGCCCGTGCCTGGGTGTGGATGGAGCAAGGAAACAGTTCCTCAAAAGTGTCAGATGCATGTAACAAACTGGAAAACTTGGTGTGCCACCTTAGAGGCGTGGACATGGAGATGGCACACAGTGGATGAGAGACAGCATGCAGGAGGCCACCCATGCTGGCAGCAAGAACTAAGAACCTTGAAAGACCCTGCCCTGCCTGTGGCTAACGATGCTGTGACATCGGGCAGACTCCCTGGCCTTGGGCTCTTCCACCTGTCCGGTGGGTACAGGAGACTCCATGCTGAAGGAAGTGAGAAGGAGCGTGTGGCGTGAGAGGTTCGGAAGGCCAGGGGAGTGGGAGATGTGGGTCCTGGTCCATGGCGGGAAGGAGGCTCTGGCTTGGGAAGGAAGGCTAGGAGGCCTGAGGTGTCACTAATGAGGTCCCAACAGACACACAGGGCTGGGCGTGAGCCTGGAGAGCCGGCCCTCCTCCGTCCCCATGCTCAGCACACTTCAAATTAATAATTAAAATGCTTCCTGTCAAATCCCAGCCTGACACGTAATCAGAGCAGCTCCAGGCTTTAGGCGATGGTGACGAAAACAGCTCCTTGTTAGAGACTTTTCTGGGGACAAGCACAGTGACAATAGAACCTTCCTCTCCATATTTCTCCATCAGGGACTCCTGTCTGTCTGCACGCCAGACATATATGTCAGGGGTTTTCCTTCTAGCCTGGAGAGAGGCAGGGGCTGGGGAGGAACCTCGATTTTCCCCTCTGCGCCGGGAGATTGGACAGGTGCCATTCTAGCCGACATGAGTGCAGCTCAGCGATTTGGGCAAGGAGGGTAGGAGGTGGCTCCTCGGAGTTTCGAGGGCCAGACAAGTCTGGGGCCAGGGCAGATCCCAAACCACGCCTGCAACGTGTGCACAGAAGGCATTGCTATCATGTCCTTTCCACCCAGGGCTGCTGGAGAGTAACTGAGCTCAGCCACCAACTGTTCAGTGGCCAAGGCACCCCAGGCCCTGCCCACAAGACCACAGTGTCCGTCCTTCCTCCGGGAGCACAGTCCTTCCCCGCTCCTGCCAGCAAAGTGCCGCACAGACCCAGGAGTCCTCCTCCCCCATGGGCAGGTCTTGGGGGTGCTGTCCATGGTTCTAGAGAAACTTCCAGTCTTCATCCTCCTCCCATGTATGGAGTTCTTCCAGAGCCCTGACTGGTCAATCCTGCCCCCTAGACGCCATCCTCCATAGTTCAGTCCCTGAGCCCTGTCACATTACCACACCTCCACGCCTGCCACCAGGACTGCCCCCTCCCTGCCTCGAGAGGGGGAAGGAATGCCCCCTGCTTAGCTCATGCATGGAGAACCCTGGGTGCCCAGTCTGCGGTTGAGCCCAACGGGCCTGCCCACAGGAGCTCAGGGATTGGAGCCCACGCTCAAGCTACCTATTAGAAGAAAACCACTTTAAAGCAATGTTGCATTGCTTCATTGAAGTTCCTTCATAAATATTTTAAAGGTGTTTATTAGGAAAACCACAGGAGCAGAGAGGAGGTTGATGAGGCTGGGAGGAGAGGTGGCTGTAAAGGCTCACTGCCGTGCCACCACCACTGCAGATGAGATATTTGCTCCCGTGGCGGGGCTGGCCCTGTAGGGACTGCAAAGAAGAAAAGCCCACCATGTTGAGCTGCCCACCCCGTGCAAGAAGTGGCCGCCCGGATGCCCATGCTCTTGTCCTCAGACTGAACCCCACAGAAGTATATAACAGAGTCCTCTGGATACGGCATGACCTGGGGGCAGCAGCAACCTGGGTCCTACTCTGAGATTTGCTCCCGGTTGCTCCCCATTGCTCGCCTTCTCTGAGCTCAACAATCTAGTGGAGAAGAAAGGGGCTGGGGAGGCCCCCTCCATCAGGGACTCCCGTCTTGGCAGGCTGATGTTTCCAAATTTGTGGATGCTGTCCTTCACCCTTCTCTCCTCACTCCCTCACCCCTCCACTCCCGACAAATGCGCACATCCACCCAGGGCCACACATATCAGGCCAGGAGCAGCCGAGGCAGAGCAGGTGCACGGGACCATGCTGTCTTCTCAGGAGCCCCTTGGCCCAGGTATCCTGCCCTGCCTCGCTCCACTCCATCAGGCAGGGAGAGCCTGGCTGGGCCTGGGAGAGGGTAAGAACGGGGGCCTGCCTGCCAGCCCATAACCCCTGGTGGGGGTGCAAGGACAGAGGCACCATGCCAGAGCTACCTCTGACATAGCTCCTCTCCTTGAGAAAGAGCTTCTTTCTCTTCCCCAAGCTGAAGCCAACCAGCCCATCAAGCTCAGAAGGCAGAACAGACCTGCAGGCAACAGTCTGTGGCGCTGGCGCTCAGCGGCCCTGGCTGCCTCTCCGTGGCTGGGGCTCCTTCAGCTACCATCTCAGCTGAGCAACGGGCAACCCTCACTGCTACACCTGCACCCTGCCCACACCACCTCCCCTGCACACCGTCTGACCAGCTGTCCCTCGTTACTGGTCTCAGGTCAAGCCTCTCTCCTTTGTCCTGGCTGAGTCCAGTGCCATCTGCTCAGATCTATCCAGTCACACTGCGTAAGTGCAGTGAGGTGGCCCCACGAAGCTCTGTTCTTTGGGTAATCTCTCTCTATGTCACTCAACTAGGGCAAGGAGGGTCGCACTCTTGAGCCCACCTTATAGACGCAGCCTTTGAGGATGCAGGTCTCCTGGTACCCAGCTCCCAAGGGTCAGCAGGTGGCTCCCCACACAGATCGAGGAGTGGCGAACAGAGCCTAGGAGCCTGCTCTGGTAAATAAATAAAAAAGAATGACTTGCAATTACCATATCAATTGTTTCTGGGTACATAAGGGCTTCTAAAAGATTTTTAAAATAGATTATTCCTTTAAATAGGTTAAGCACCCTTTGGCAGCCTCATTTACATTGTTCATGTGCTGGGAAATCCTTTTTTCACGGGTAGTGCAGCAGTAAACTTCAGCCTCGGTCATTTCCATTTGGAGACCAGAATTAATGTGGTTTAGGTACTTCCCTGCCCGCCGTGTACAGAGGACAGGGGCTGCTCTGTGCCCAGCCCTGGGCTGGGGGCGGGCAATCCAGACCCGCTCTGGAGAGAACTCCCAGGGAGCAGTGAATGCACACGTGCTTCATCATGGCTGTGCAATGTGAGGGGCAGCGATCTGGGGGACCCGGGAGGAGTGCGTAGGACCCGCACTGGCAGAGGAGAAGGAGGGCAGATCCAGTGGTGAGGGGAGCTTAAGTAAAGGCTTATAAACACGAGTGGATATGAGACATGCAACTTCTGCCACCTGTCAGTCATCTCTGTCCCCTTCTCCCTTAAACATCCCCCTGACTCCCTGATCACCCACCCTGCAGACGGAACAGAATGCACCCACCGGCACTGCAGAGCCCATTCCAAAAACGCCCTAGGTCCAGAACCCCTTGCTGCCAGCATGTTCTCCTATTGGGCTGACCCAGATTCTCCTGGCTGCAGTGGCTAGGAGGACACTTGAGAAGAGCAGCACAGATAGAGTCACCAAGGAAATCAGCACCCTGGCCATGCCTTCCAGGTCACCAAGGCCCTCGGCATGATCCCCCAAGGAGGTGGAGCTCCCTCTGCACCCTGGCCAGCTTCAGTTCCCAGAATGTTTGCTGAAGCTGCCATCCATGAGCACATGGACTTCAATGCAATTGCAAAAGCTATATGAACAAGAAGTGCATTCATTCACCAGCAGCAAATTATACTAAATTATCCTCACCAATAAGGCAAAACGTCAGTTCAGTGGCTGGCAGGCTCTGCAGAGACACATGTTGGTCCCTCTCCCCACCCCCAACAGTGGGGGTCACGCTCTGCGGGGACCTTTTAGGAGAGGATTCTGGAACACAGGAGCAGGAAGGAAATGGAATAGGGCGCAGACCAGGCCCCAGAGAGCATAAGGGCCTGTGAGTTACAGCAGGCAGGTAGACACTGGGTGGGTGAGTTTTGAGAATGAGGGAGGACTAGAGGCCAGAGAGCTGCAGGAGGCTGGGGGGAGAGGTAGGGAGAGACTCTTGAGTGCTGCAGGTGTGAGGCATAGCAGGGACCCTAGGACGCCCTGGGGTGGAAGCAAATTTGAGAGGCAAGGGGAGGAAAGCAGGAAGAGCGTGAAGGCTCTTACCTGCCTGAGCCTGGCACACACACACAGACTGACGGCTACAGGGAGCAGGACAGATGGTCCTTCCCTTAGAGAACACGGTGCTGGAGGGAGAAGGGAGCCAGAGCTACCCATGTGACTATGCACATCTGGAGGCCTGGGGGCGACAAGGGAGACACACAAAGGGAAAAAGGGAGTCAGTGGGAGGAGGAGGAGGAAGGAACACGGGAGGACCCTCCATCCCTATACTAGAGCTGAAAGGGACTGAGCCGTCACTGGTGTCACCTCACCCTTCCTCGCTCTCCCAGGGCCTGGGTGTCTGGTCTGACTGAGCACAGAAACTCAGAGTTCCTGCTTTCCCGCAGTCCCTGACCTCACAACACAGGGAACAGGGCCTCCTTCTCGGTCACTTCCCTCAACCCTCCTTGCTCCTGTATTTCCTGTGCTTCTCTTAGTTAGAAAACAAAAACCCTTGGTTTGATACAGTGATCACCGAGGACAGCTGGCTTAGCTTGGGTGCCTGGTCTCAAAGGTCTCTGCCCGGGGTTGTCCTTCTCAGTCCTATTTTATATGAACTTGTAAGCTAGGCTAGGGCCCCTGGGGTCTGCACGTCAAATATTTAGCAATGATCTCAACCAGTTGCATCAGAACTGCTGGTGGTGGAGCCCAGGCAGAGGTATTATTTAAAACTCCCGAAGTGATGCTAATGCACAGCCAGGGTTTGGAACCTCTGGGCCAATGGCATCTAGAGCCGCATCACCAGGAGCATAGTGCGCAGGGCCGAGGAGGTGAGAGCTAGTTTATTATGAGCTGAAACATCATGATCCATGGCAGGGGCCTCAGTCTGAACGGAACAATGCTGAGCACATCCAGAGGAGGGCGCTGGGATGGAGAAATCATATTAGCTTTGGGAGGGGTGGGGAGGGGGATATTTTGCTGCTCAGATGCTGGAAAGAGGCTGGGATCAAGGTCACAGACTCTCTGTCTGAGGGCTGGGATATGTCTGCCCTGTGAGACTTGGGCTTTTCTCTGTTCTAACAAAGTGCTGCCTCGTAGGTGATGAAATAGTGTCGCCATAATTACCTGGAGCTGGTAGAGCCAAAAGGCAGTTTATGAATGTCCTGGGACAAGAGTGCAAGAGATGGAACTTGCCCTGAGGCACTTACATCCAGCAAGATACGGAGGAACCTCCCCCATCCATTACAGTCAGTGTTCTGGGCGGCCCAGGCCTGGAACACTCACTCAGACCACAGTTCTGGGCCCACACCATCCTGCAGGAGTCAGGAACACTCACCCCAGGGCCGGCGGCCCAGGAAGGCAAAGGAAGCTCTTGGGGAACTGAGGCAGTGGCAGCCAGAAGCAGACGCTGAAGGGCCAGGCAGCCCAGGAGGTGGCAGACGGGGCTGACTGCAGGCCCTGCACACTGCTGGGTCGGGCTCCACTCCTGAGGGCCCTGACGCCAGCTGGGCATGAATTCCAAGCACCATTTCTGCCCTGTCTATGCTCCATTTTGCTAGACGCTCTGGAGTTTTCTTCACCTGCATAGTCTTCCTGCCATAGGGACTGGCTAAAAAGGCAGCCCAAACAATTGGCAACTCTACCAACATTTGAAATGCACCCAGAAATCCCACTTCTAGGGGTCTATACTATAGAAACTGGAGCACAAGCCTGCACTGTTTGTATCTAAACTATAAGAACTAACAAAATATATTTTAGAACAGCAGTACTATGAGATACTATGTAGCCATTTAAAAAGAATGAGGGAGGTCTTTGCAAGAAACTTGATACAAAATAGTATGTACTGTAGGATTCCATTCATTTGCAGTTCAAGAACAAGCAAAACTATGAAAACAGTCAGGGTGGGGCTATTGACTGGGAAGGGACAGTAAGGAATTTTCTGGGATTCTGGAATTGCTCCATCTGGTAGTGGTTATATGGGTAGATATTTGTGTAAAAATTCATGGAGTCCTACAGTGAGGATTAGCATTTTTTAAGCACTGCAGGTATGTTACACATCAATATGGAAAATAAAGAGGAGGAGGGCACTCTAGAAGAACTGACTTGGGAAAAGAGTAAAAAAAAACAGCTCATGCCTGTAATCCCAGCACTCTGGGAGGCTGAGGCAGGAGGAACACTTGAGGTCAGGAGTTCAAGATCAGCCTGAGCAAAAGTGAGACCCAGTTTCTACAAAAAATAGAGAAATTATCTGGGCACAGTGTCCCGAGCTTGTAGTTCCAGCTACTCAGAGGCTGAGGCAGGAGGATAGCTCAAGCCCAGGAGTTTGAGGTTGCAGTGAGCTATGATGATGTCACTGCACTCTAGCTGGTTAATAGAGCAAGACTCTGTCTTAAAAAAAAAAAGAAAGAAAAGAAAAACATGAAAAAGAAGTTGTAGAACAGTATGTATACATAGATACCATTTTTATAAATGTGTAAGCCTGGAGAAACCAGTCTGGAAAGACAGCAAGCCCTTAATGATGGTTCCTCGGAGGGGAGGACTACCTTTCTGTACCGTCTGCATCTATAGTGTGTGACTCCACTGCACACCAGCCTCCGAGCTGCTCTCTGAGCGCCCTGTACTTGGAGGCCGAGGGTCTTGGCTACTTGGCAAATTCTGGCTCCATGTCTCAGTTCCAGACTTGGGCTTTGCAACAGGATCCTTGGACATTGCCCAGCTGACACGTACCAACATCCCACTCAGCGCTGCCTCTGGGACAGAGGAAGGTCGGGGGCCTCTACTCCTGTGGAAGGCACCACTGCTGTCTGTGCGTGTGAGCAGGAAGCTCTCACACACACGCGTGGAGAGGCAGGATGACTCGGGGTCCCCAGCCTTGCACTAATCTCTCCTGTCTCCTCTCTCTGGATGGCGAGTGGTCACATCAGCCAAGTGGTCCGCACAAACCTGCTTACAGATGGTCCCAGAGGTGAATTCTGGTCACACCTCGAGCCAGGCAAATGAACCCTCGCTCTGTCCCCTCTTTATTATGGATGTGACACCTGCAGGCTACAGCTTGTCCCACTGTGAGAATTATTTCTCCATTAAAATGCAGGAGTTGGCACTGTGCCCGGAAAGGACGGCTAAAAATACTGGTGTCCAGGGTGCTCAGCACCAGAGGACTTGGTGGCCTCTCTCTAGCCCTCACCTCCAGGCAAGTCCCGTGCCTGCTGGACCTCCCCCAAGCACTTGAGACCATGTCGTGTTTGAGCCTTACCCCTGTCCCGTCACCAGTCGCCGTGCCTATTCTACAGAGTGGCAAACTGAGGCTCAGACAGCGTGCTCTGGGTCACTGTGTTCAATCTACAAGTCGCCTAGGCAGCAACAGCGCATGGCCCAACCGCAGGGAGGGAAAACATAACCCTCCATGTGTGCCCAGCACTTTACAGTTTGCTTCATCCACCCCTCACAACAATCCTTTGAAGCAAGAGCTATTACTCCTCTGCACTGCCAGTGGGGCCGAGACGACACGCTCAAGGGTACACAGTGGCTGCAAGGGGCAAAGGCGCATCTCCACACAAGCCTTTCCATCTGAAAACCCCCACACGGCACCGACGATGGGACTTCAAGCAAGGTGACCAGTCTCGCTCCTAGCACCATCAACTTTGTAACGAATCCTTCAGTTTGTAAAGAACACCTCACGCTTTTTAGGAGGATTCGTTGCCCCTATTTGTTAATAAAAGATAAGGAAATTAAGGCTCAGAGGAGGAAGGACGTGGTCACAAGTTAGTGGAAGAGCCAGGATTGAAAGTCAAGTGTCCTGACCTCCAGCTGAGGCCTGTGCAGCCCTGGGATTGACAGCTGGCCCAGTGCGGAGACGATGGCATCTGGGGGCAAACGGACGCAGTGCACTCTGCAGGCGCCACCTCCCCCAACCTGGCTCTCTGGAAGCCTGTTTGCCTCCTCTCAGGCTTTCTAAGTGGAAGTGGTTAAAATCTCAGTCCCATTTTTCATGTAAGAAAGCCAAAGCCCAGAGAAGGGAAATGCCCTGTCAGGGTCACAGGGCAGAACTAGGCCCTGGCCTGGTACCCATCCTGCTGGGTCAGCCAAGAATAGCGTGCAGAACTCCTTTCCTGGCATCAGTTCTTACTGGGTCTCAGCTTCCCAGCCTGTGAAATGGAGACATTAGCAGAACCCCATAACGAGCCCAGGGTTTGAGTCCTCTGAGGCAAAGAAATCAGGTGATGCTTCCAGGAGTGGAAGGAGACCCATTCACTAAGCAAAAGGTCTGGCTTTCTGGACGACCAGCTTCACTCCACCTAGAGGAAAACTGAGGCCAGTGAGGGGACACAAGGGCCATGGAGACCCAGAGACTTAAGGATGGTGATGAGAGTCAGGAGCCCCAGGCACTCCTGTCCCGGACTGAAGCGTCCAGCAGGGAATCCTCCCTGCGCAGTCCTAGGCCGCCCTGCTCCAAACACTTGACAGAGGGAAAAGCTTTTTACAAACACATTTATTTTTCCCAAAATACACCCCCAGTTTATAAAACTCCTCAGAGTCCCACATTTAAATTAGAAATCCTCACATCTTCCACTGCTGGGTAGGGAGAGACGCCATCCAGAAGGCGACGGAACGTCACAAGTTCTGCTCTACCAGAGGCTGGGGGCTGCCGGAGGCAAGCCAGAGGTGTCTGTCCTGGCCCCAGAATAGCACCATGGTGGGAGTGGGGGGGTCCCCCTGCGTCCCGGAAGCCCTCCTGGCCCTGCCCCACCCCAGGCTCCAGCCAGGGAGAGGCCCCAGGCTTCGCCTGTGCTGCTGCTATGCAAGGTGTGGAGGGCCTTGGCCACCTGCTCACACCTGGAGAGACACTTTGGAACCCGCCAGATTCCCTGCTTGTGGCAAGGGGCAGTGTTCCTCTCTCCAGGTTTCTGCCCCCACCCCACGCTCTGGGTAAGAATCAGGGGTGGGATGGGGGTGAGGTATCCCGGAGGCTGTGGGCACAGCAGGGAGCAAGGCAGGAGCTGCCCGTGAACTGCAGGCGGTGGAGCTGCTGCCCGGTTGCAGGGGAGATGCTCGAGGAAGGGGCCCCCAACACCTGACACAGTGCTCACACCCTGTGCTTGCTCAATACGCGTTAATTAAATGGATAAACCAAAAAGAAGAAACAAAGGCTCCAATGGTGGGAAAAGCAGAGGGACAGAAGCTAACCTCCAGGGGACCCACTGAAGACCCCCAGAGAACCAGTGTGACCAGCACACACTTCCCGCGGGGAGGGCAGGCAGAGAAGAGGGCCTCAGAGGGCACAGCCCAGGGCGCCATGCAGGAGACTGGGCCAGGGGAAGACCACCTGCGTTCCGTGTCCCAGCACGTGCACCTCTGTGTCTCTGCACACCTGTGTGTGTGGCAAGGGAGAGGGTCCTGTCTCCACTTGGTGGGGAGGAGGCAGGAGGAGACAGCCACTGGGCTCTAGGAGATGCCGAGGCGTAGTGCCCCTGCCTGGGCAGACAGGATTCTGTGCAGGGGTGGGGGACAAGGCTGAGCAACCATAACCAGTGTATTGGGGCCACTGGCAACACGGCAAGGGGCGACTGTGCATCGTGTTCTTGGAGAAATAAGGCAGGAGTCAGTCTGAATATTGCATCCTTTGGAGGAAAAAGGCAGTCAGATGGCCCGTGTAGCATTGGAGGAATAGAGTAGTCGTTAGTAGTCGAATAGAGTGGTCTGTGGGTCTGTGCACTGCGTCCCTAAAAATAAGGCAGTAGGATGATGTAAGTAGTGTCACTGGAGAAATAAGGCAGCAGGCAGGGCGACTTGGAGAAATAAGGTGGGGGGGTAGTCCGTGTGCTGTGTCCCTAAGAAATAAGGCAGCAGGATGACTTGGGAATTGTGCCCATTGAGAAGTAAGGCCGCAGGGTGGTCTGTGTGTCACATCCTTTGGAGAACGAGCACACCTGCCAGAGCGGGACCCATCTGTTGGGGGCAGGGCTCACACTGAGGCGGCAGTGCAGGCAGAGGATGGGAGCCCCAGGGCGGCGGCAGTAGCTCCCTGCTCCTGCTGGTCAGGCTATTTCTTGTCCTTCATCTGCATTTCATGATGAGAAGAAAAAAAAGGGGGAGGAGTATTAAATGCCAGAAGCCCAGGCACCAGGTCACATAACTCAGGCAGGGAGTGTGTGTGACACTGGCCATAGCGGTCCAACAGACAGCCCCTGTGCTGACCACCGCCCTGGAGGCCCAGGCCAAGACCTGGGAGCTGGGCATCGGGCATGACCAGGAAAGCCCCTGAGGGAGCCCACCCTCCCCTTGCCCACCTCGCTCTCCATCCCACGAGCCCACCCACACTGCCCCCCACCGGCCCTCCACTGGGAGCACTGTTCCCCTCCCATCTCCCCCCGCCATCCACCCAATTCACCCTCAAAGGCCTAGCCCAAACCCTCCTCTAGCAGAAGCCCTTCTCCAGTGTCCCCTCTCCACACTGATTTTCCTCAAGAATGACGCTGTAGGGAACCTCCTTCCTTCTGGTTTCTTGTCTCCACATGGAGGGGCACAGCCCTGACCTCATTCCACATCCGAACCTGAATGGAGTCGGGGAGAAGGGCTTGGCCCACCCCTGCCCCTCCCTGTCCTGGTCTTTGGGCCTGTCTGTCCCTGGGAAAAGAAGCTCCCCCACCTGGACACCACCTCTGCAGTCATCCCGTGTGGCCAGAGACTGGGGGCCAGGCTGCCTGGCGGAGGAGCAGGGTGAGGAAGCCAACTGCACTGCCCAGCCGGCCGCAGTCTCCAGCAACTCCTCAATGCCAGGCTGACATTGTGATCTCCCTCTGCTCAACTCTTCTGATCATTTGGTTCCAAGCAACAGGGAGAAGAACAACTTATTTGCTACATTCCCTAATGTGACTGCTGTTATAATGTGAATACTGATGACTGTTGACACTTACTAACCGCCTACTGTGTGCTGGGAACATGGCTGCCCAGCCGAAATGACTTTTCAAGCCTCACCTGGGTCAGGGGTCCTATGACTAGGTTCTGACCAACAGGAGGTAAGCAGAAGTGACACGCTATTCCAGTCAAGCCCTAGAAGGAGACGTGCCCTCCCCTTCCTCGTTCCCCACTGCCTCTGCAGGGGGCATGGAAGCTGGAGCAGCCTCCTGGCCTTGGGGATGGAAGCTTCGGGTTGAAAAGGGCAAAATCCAGGTAATTGGAACCTGGCTCCAGGACATCGTGGCTTTAAGATTACCTATGCTCAGACTATTACCGGAGAGAGAAAAAGTCCTGCCCTGGTTAAACCTCTGCCATATTTGGGTCCTATTAGAACAGCCGGGACCTTGATGACTCAGCCCTCTGCCATCTCACTGGGGGAAGGTGAGGCTGTTCTTCCGGGGAGGGAGCCTCAGGTCACCAGTGAAAGGCAGACACCCACCCACACCCCCGCCTCCTACACGGGGGCACCAGCACACAGGCACACACCCCCAAACAGCACACGTCTTTACCTTCTTTGCTTTCGGAGTGTTTCAGAGGCTGTAGGGCTGCAAAACAGGAAGGAGCATGTCGGGGAGGAGCCGTGGAAAGCGGAGGGGCAGAGTGTCGGGTGAGGGGAGAAGTGAGGGCCAGAAGGACCAGGAGCAAGGGGCAGGAGGAAGAAATTGGCAGGGGAGGGACAACATCACAGCACCAGGGAAGGGGCCCTGGGCTGCTATCCCAAGCCCCAGTCCCAAGTCTCAGCTCCACTCTGTGGCTTGTCACTCCTCTCTCTGGGCCTCAGCTCTCTGCATCTATAGAATGGGGACAACCCCCCAGCCCTCCAGCAAACTGGAGATGTGGATGTGCACTGAGCCCATGCTACACACAAGGTGACGTGAGGCGCTAAAGGAGTCTGGCAGATCTGCAGGTACCCCAGGTGGGCCTGGGACCAGGTGGAACGGGGACTGACCAAATCTCTAACCCACTCTCTTGTCCCTACACCCTCCCTTCTGCCAACAACGTCTGCCTCTGAGCATGAAAAATGAGGTCTGATCCCAGAGCTCTCTATGCCTGCCACACTGGGCACCAACAGGCAGAGAATTAATTGGCATAATTTACAGCAATCCCCAGGTGTCAATCTCCTGTCTGCGGGGGTGGGGAGGAAACTGGTGTCAAATGGAACCATCCCAAATGGTTCAGCAGGAACCCACCTCTCCCAGCCCAGGACGCCCTGGAAGTGCAGCCTCCCATGGCCACGGCACCAGTGCCCTGGCGTCCACCCCAAGCAGGGCTCCAGATTTACTGTGCAGTGTCCTTTGCAAACATCTCCCAATCCAGTCACTCGCGAGAACTTCAAAACAGGCCTCTGGTGCTACCAGGGCAGGGTCAGAGTGACATTTTACAGATGGGAAATTGAAGCCCAGAGGAGCAAAGCACCTTGCCCTGAGTTAAATGGCCTCTAACTAGAACAGGACAGTCTTAGCTGTTTGCCTGATAATAACAGGACTCCAGTGTATTAAGCACTTACTAGATGCCAGGTACAGTACTAGGTCCTTTATAGACATTATCATATTTCATTCCACCCAAACAACCTATGAACCTGCTAGCACGCCCATTTTATTAATACATAGGAGGAAACTGAGGCCAAAGAGGCAAAGCAACTTGCTCAAGGCCACTCAGTTTACATGAAGCGGAGCTGGAACTCAAACCCAGACTGCCCTGTGTCGAGTCCCTGCTCCCACCCCGGGAAGCCATCAGACTCCGCAATGCAGGGTCAACCAGGCGGAGTGGGCCCCGGCACAGGTGCAAGGCTGGCAGGAGAAATGGAGCTGCACCCGGTGGCCGTCAGACCCGCCTCCACGCCTAGCTCCAAGCGAAGAGCGGACTCACCTGGTCAGGAGGCCCCAGCCCAGAGGACACACTTCGTTCAAACCTTACAGCAAATCTGGCCCCTCCAGACCCTGAAGTCCTTTCTCTTGTCCCGTGTGTTCCTCCCCCAGCCAAGAGAGCCAGCTCCAAGCTCAGACTCACCTGTCTTGGATCCTTCTCCCTCCCCATCCTGGTCCTCAGCTCCTAGAAGACAAGAACTGGGCGTGAACAAACATCTTCCTCAGCCCCACTTTCGTCCCTGAGGAAGTGCAGGAGGCAGGCCAGCTGGCCCAAGCAGGCCTGACCTGTGCCCTGAATGCCGGACCCGGGGCTGCAACTCGGGGTCAGGGCCGAGCCTGTGACAGAGTGAGGGGGCCTCCAGCCTGGAGCCCACCACTCACCCGGCCAGGGACCACCTCCCCACCCTCCACCAGGCCCCCAACTCGCCCACCCACTTGCTCACCAAGCCCACCACCGTCACCCTCCATCAGATGCACCCACCCAGCCGCCCTGCACTCAGCCTCCCCCTGCCCGCTGCATAGGTACTCACCCATCTGCCACCGGCCATCCTCTCCTCCACTGTCCTTCCTGAGCCCCAGCCTTCTCCCAGCCTCTGGTGACCCACCTACTCTTCTGCCTCTGTTTACCCATGTGGCAGTTCCCAGGGTCAACTCACTCACCCACCAGTGTCCTCTGACCCACTACCAACTGCCAGCGTCCACTCAGAGTGACCCTCGGCCCAGCAAATGGCAGCTGCTTCAGACTGTAGCCACTCTCAGGCAGACACACACTCCCACCGCACGACAAGTACGCCCACCGAAACGTTCGAGTTTGTGCTGCTCAGTCCCCATGCTCTAATCTGCTTTCACCCAGACACGCTCACGTGGCTCCCACTCTCCCAGGCACACCTGTCGGCACAGACGCGTGTCTCCGCTGGCAGCGCCCGGCCCTCCACACTCACCACCGCCTGGTCGCGCTCACATCCACTCTCGCCCTGCCACATCTGCACACGGCAGGCTCACGCACGAGAGACACGGCAGGCTCAGTCCACACACGCGCGATCTAGGCCCATTTGCACACCCTCACTCCCTCTGTCTCGGAGAGTGACACTATTGACTCACACACGCACGCCCCCCACTCACCTGCATTCTCCTCCTCACAGCTCTGTTTGATCTTTCTCCAGCACACGAAGGCCAGGGCCACCAGCAGTGCGACGAGACAGATGGACAGCCCCACGGTCACCCACAGGGCCTCAGGGGGAAATGTCATGAGCTGCCCTAGGAGGGGAATTGGGGAGAATGAGACCAGCTGGCTCCATGGCCCAAGGTGTGACAGGGGTTCCCACCTACTGGGCACTAACACCATGAATAAAGCTCACTTACGTTGCCCCCGCCCCTTCCCACACCACCCCGGGGCCCTGACAGTCACGGCTCAGGGCTCATGCTGTGTTGTGGACATGCTGCAACCAGGAAGGGCTGAAGAGGCTGTGGTTGAATGATGCTCAAGAACCTTCTATGGCTCCCTACTGACTTCTGAATACTGCTTCAAGCTTCTCAGGATGATCCAAGAACCTCTATGCTTTCATTGCCAACAGCGCTCCCACAAGCATGGTGAACGTTCCCAAAACCCGCCGGACTGTCAGTAAGGAGCGTGGCAAATGCCAACGCCACAAAGTGACACAGTACACGAAGGGCAAGGATTCTCTGTGTGCCCAGGGAAAGCGGCGTTGTGACAGGAGGCAGAGGGACTATGGTGGGCAGGCGAAGCCGATTTTCCTGCAAAAGGCGAGAAGCACAGAGAAGACGGCGCCGCGGCGCGAGCGAGCCGGGCGGCCGCAGGTGTAGGCGGACGCCACCGCCAGGGGATGCGAGCGTCTGGAGCTGGAGGACGTAAGAAGGGAAAGGGCCAGTCATTCCGTTCTAAGCATCATCTTTTGTTTTATTGTGAACATAAAATCTTGAGGTTATGTTCACTTCAAAAAAGAAAAAAGAAAAAGAACCTGTGTAATCAGCTGCTGCGTGCCCTCCCTCGGCCCTTCTTTCTAGCTCGGCTGCAGGAGCCTCTGCCCCGGCCAACCTGGGGGCCGGGCTGTCCTCTGCAGACACAACCGGCTCTTCCCAGCCCCCACCATTGCCGTCGGCTTCCCCTGCCTGCCAAGCGCCCCCACCCTCAACCCCTCCACATTCAGTTCCTCAGGAGCCCTCCCCGGCCTCGCCGCCCCACCCGGCGACAGCCCCTCCTGTGGATCAGGACTCAGCAAACTGCAGCCCATGGGCTGAATCTGGCTGGTGGCCTGTATGTGTACAGTCTGTGAACTAGTAGTAGTTTTTACACGTGTAAAGGGTTACCAAAACAGGGTAGCAGGAGGAAGAACAAAAGGAGAAGCAGCAGCCACAGAGATGGTATGTGGCCCCAAAGCCCAAAGCACCCAGCCCTTTACAGAAAAGCCTGCCGAGCCCTGCTCATAGAAGAGGTCACTGAGGGTGCTGGAGCAAGTGTTCTCAGTTTCCCCAGGGACACACACAGGTCTGGAGGGGCCTTGCCAGGGGGACACTTACGTGAAACACTGAGGCCCCTCCTGTTAGATATCTCACGTCAGGAAGGATGGAAGCCCGGCCAGGGCCAGTGGCTGCTCTGAGCGGGCCCAGCTGGCTCCTGCAGGCACACCAGCCTCCAGCCCAGCCCGGGACCCACGCTGCGTCCTGGGCAGAGGCCTTGGGGGAAAAATCTAACAAAAGACAGCAGTGCTCCACTCTGCTGTGTGGAGACAGCGAGTGCGCAGGGCACCAGCAGTTTCTGCAGGGGCGCCACCATGCAGCACGCAGTGCCGTTAACCCCTCAGTTGCAGGGGCCTGGCACAGACGCACCTCGGGCAGGGATTTGCAGAGACGTTACCTTCAATGGGCATGGCTGGCAAAACTGCTGCTCTGGACATCGGAAGCAAAGGGACCCATCACCCTGGTAAGCAGGAGCAGGAGTGGTGGGCATGAAGGAGGACGGCAGCTGACATGGTGGCCAAGAGGGCCAGTCCATGAAGCACACATAAGAAACCCCTGGGAATCCCAACATGAGGCTCTAGCAGCAGAGGAGGGAACAGAGCTATAGAAATACTTGAGGGGAGCGTCGCTTTCTACGCTCACCCCTAGGCAGGTGCTGACACCTAGAACACAGACCAAACTTGCCCTTGTTCACCCAGGAAAGGACGGAGCCGGGGCTCAGACCATATCTCCAGCCTCCACATCCAGGGCTTGCTCCATAAAGCCCCCTCCACGGAGAGGCTCTGCCCAGCACATGCAACCTCACTAACCTCCATCAGGTGTGGGAGAGACCAGCTGGAGGACTGACAGTCTGAATCCCAGAATGCTTTACACGGCACAAAGCTGCCCGAAGCAAAATACAGGCCAAGGGCTCCAAAGTAGGCCAGACTTGCTCTAACAAAACAGGAGGCTGGCTGGTGGGGAGGAGAGAAAATTAGGCTGAGAGGCCAAAGTTGGATTCTGATCCTGGTTTATCTGCTCATGGCAGGGCGCTGGCGCCCAGGTCCACAGATGCTGTGGGTGAGTTTAAAGAGGCCATGACCCTCCACAGTTACCTGCAAACTACTGCATTTCTCATTTATCCAGTGTTCTAAGAGGGGCCTGACCCCTGGAAGACTCAGAGCCTATGGCTTTGGGAAAGTTCCCTCTTCTCACGGGACCAGTTTCCTCATCTGTGAAATGTGCTTGGCAACCATGGCCACTAAATGAAACCACCTTAAATGTTAGCTACTGAAGTTTACACTCATCAGCCTTTCTGCATGGCACTGCAAATGACCACCAAGTCCCCTTCTCCTCTGAGGACCTCTCAGCTCCCACGTGCCACTGGAGGCTTGCTGACCACTACCCCCTTCTCCGAAAGCTTCATCTTCTCCGTCAATCTCACTCTATCTTGCATTTCGTATTTTCTCCTGTGAATACCATCCTCACTACCAGACCACAAGCTGTTCTCTAAAAGTTCAAGGAGATGTCTCAACATCCCAGAGCCCAGACCAGTGACTCTCACAGAGACCACAGACCCAGGGGGTCTCCAGGGAGAGGGTAGGTTCAGTCTCGGGAAGGGGGTGGGCAGAGGGAACACAGCCTTGTCAGAAGGAAACACCTAAAGGAGGGGGAGGAATGAGCCTGAACTCCTGGCAGACAGAGTGACGGGCTCAGATTCCGAGACTGTCAGAAGTGAAGGCCACACAAGGCTCAAGGGGCAGAAGCAAGACAGGAGCAAGGCGGTGAGTCCCGAGGTCTGTGCAGACCCTGCAAACCCGGGGGAGAGTGGAACTTGGGTGGGCTGGGGGATCAGGAAGAAGTCATAAGAAGAGACAAGAGGGGAACCAGACAGACAGAACCTGCTGTCCTGACCTCAGAGCATGTGGGGAAGTACCTGGGAAAGCTCGGCTGGCCCAGGGGCAGGATCGAGGAGCCAGACTGAGCAGGCAGGCCTAGGGAAGCACTGGATACATCTTGCCTCTCCTAGCCTGAACATGGGCCTCCCCCTCCCCATCCTTGGCACAAGGGGTGCCCACCTGGGCTAGGACCTGGAAACCAGAGACTGAGAGAACAGTCAAATGGGCGGCCTCCATCTAGTGTTTGACCACGTGGGGGCAGCAGAGACAGCCCCTGTCAATCCAACCGCTGCCTGGGTGGAGCTCAGGTCTGCAAGAAGGGCTGGCACTGACTCAGGTGAGGGGGACTGACCACCTGGAGAGGCCCAGCTGTTCCCAGGGCTTCAGAATCTGATGGCACCCATGGACGTAGCAATACCTTCCCACCACCTGCACAAGTTCCTGTTGGAAAGCACACCCTCACCAGGTCCCCGGCCATGCCCTGTGGCTGCCCCAGAATTCCTGCCCACGTTTCCAGATTCCAGGCAGGTACTTTGTCCTCTACAGAAGCAGCATTAAGTGCTAAAGTGTTCCTAGAAAAGCAAATATTATGAATGACTGTCCTCAGCCCATTAAAGTAAGTCCTTTAAGAACTTGTTTTGGGGAAGAGTTTGAGACACCTGAAATCTATGAAAGTGATTTTTAAAAAGTCTTCTGACCACCCAAACCTATAGAAATTCCAGCTTCGGGTCTAATAAAGAGGTAGTTGCTCCCTCCATCCTTCCCCAGCTGTCCAGCTGCCCCTTCACCTGTGATGGTGACGGAGCCATGTGCATCCTGCTGCAGCACCGGGTTGCGCACCAGGCAGCTGTAGGTGCCGTTAGCGCCCAGCACCACCCTCAGGACGCTGTGCACGTCGAACAAGCCCTGCTCGTTGGCCATCTGCGACGTGGTCACGTTGCCGATCAAGGGCGCACCCTGCCCATCCTGCCAGAACACTTCGGCCTCGGGGTAGCCTCGGTAGCTGGAGCACGTGATGGTAACCATGTCCCCAGGCCGCAGGTCCTTGTTGGGCTCCAGGGTCATGCTGGGCTTCGAGTACGGGGCTGGGGGAGGCAAAGGGCAGGGGTCAAGGGCAGGGGAGGGAAGATGCAGGGGAGGAAACGATGCATCAGGCTGCGAGTACAGGGTCTGCACTGGGGCTTGGGGTCTGGGGGCATTGGTGTGCAGGGGGTGGGCTGCGGGAGGAATGGAGGGTGGACCGAGGGGAGGACGCCCCCTCCCGGCGCTCACCCGCCACCTGCAGGCTGACCGCAGCACTGCCAAAGTCCTGGATGCTCACGAAGCAGGTGAAGCTGCCCTCGTCCGCCACGCGCACGCGCTGCAGCCGCAGGGATGCGTTGCCCTGAGCCAGCAGGTCCGGAAAGAGCGCCGTGCGGTTGGCGTAGGCGCTGCCCTGGTCCCGGCCCTCGGCGAAGCTGTGCACCAGCTGTTTGGTGTCCGTCAGCTGCCAGATGAGGTTGAGCTGCGCCAGGCTGAAGCCGGGCTCGGGGGAGAAGGAGCAGCGCAGGGTGGCGTCGGTGCCCACCAGGGCCACCACCGGGTCTTCAGGGACCTGGACCTCCACGGCTCCTGGGAACAGAGGGGTGGAAGGGTGGGGTCTCTCCCAGCCTTGCTGGTGCCCCTCCCGTCCCCAGATACCCCCAGGCCCTGTCCAGTCCTCCTTTCAGGCCTGAGACCCAAAATGTTTATTGCCTTAGGTGCTCATTCAGTTGAGGAGAAAATAGGGGAACCTACGTGTGCCAGGTGTGAGTTAGGAGTGCAACAGAGCTCAAGACCAAGGCACGCCCTCCAGAACTTACACCTGAATGGAAGGGAGGGACAAACCAGCACACAAATTCTCATTTGCATGTAATTAGGGTATGAAAGAAGAAAAGAAGCCAACAAAGTAAAGTGGTGGCTTTTCAAAAATCAGCAGGTACTTTACACCTGTCTGTGCTATTTGCATTCCCCATAAGCATATGTTATTTTATGAATCAGGAAGGGAAGTCTAAAAAGTATACACCCAAAATGTTAATAGTGGTTTTCTCTGGACAAGGGGATCACAGTGCTTTTTATCTTTTCCTAAATAAACATGACAAGTTCTTATACAAGAAAGAATACCCATACCTTTCAATATGGTAGTGAGACATGTTCTCTTTAAAAAGATATGAAGCTGAGATTTATGGGGAATGCAAAGGAACTGACATACAATGCGCCAGCGTAGGAGTGTTCTGGGTAGAGGGAACAGTGGGTGGGAGGGCCCGGAGGTGAGATCCAGCGTGCTGTGTGAAAACATCAGGAAGTGTCCAGCGTGGCAGAGCAAGCCAGAGCAAGGAGGGTGCTGAGAGACCAGGTAAGGGGTTTAGGTTTTTCCAAAAGCAATGGGAAATCATTGGGGAGTATTAATCAGGCATAATCTGGGTGGCAATGCTTAAACCTCATTCTGTCACCTCTGAGGAGAGTAGACTGTAGAAAGGCAAGAGGGAGGCTATTCGGAGGTTATTTCACAAGTGATGGTGGTGTGGCTTCAGAGGGTGGCAGGGGAGATGGAGAGAATGGGACAGATTCAAGGGTTGTTTAGGAGGGAGAATCAACAGGGCTTGCTGGTGAGTTAGGAGTGAGGGGAAAGCAGAAGCATAAATCCCAGCAGCCCGAGGCAACTCCAGCCCTAGAGGCATGGTGGGGCGGTCCCTGAACATGAGCCCCCAGAGAGGAGCCCCCTGCAGTATATTCAGTGGAGTTACCCTGCTGTTCCCCACCCAGTCACCTCTGTCTCCATTCTAGCTCTTCTTTTAGAGCCCTGGAAAGTCAGGCAGGGGTCCCTGATAGCCTTTCTTTTGGTGGGGGGAGCCCCCCTCCAGCACTGCCTGTTGGGTAAGGCTTAGATTAAGTGTGTGCTTTGGGCACCAGCAAAGCAGGCATGTGCAAAATGTGTGAGGATCAAACAGCCTAGAAACAAAGCTAATTGAATACAGGACCCATTAAAGGTTTCTTGCATTTAGAAAAATAACATTTATTTTATGGTATTTGTATTGTGAATTCCACACAGGGAGAGGGTATCATAATCTTTGCAGTGCATGGAGATTTCTAAAGGTCTTAAGCTGGCCCTGGATCTCCTGCTGAAACCCCAGGTGCCTCAGGCCAGTTCTCATCCCCTGCCAGCCGGACCAGGGTGCATGTGGGATGTGGACCCTGAGAAGTCACCCCGACAAAGCCTTTCTCTAGAGAAATCAGAGCGGCCATGGTTAGAGATGTGCATCACCTGTGTTATGGCCACGAGGTGGCGCCAGACACTCAGCTTTGTCTTTGGAACGAGTCTCTCCCTCAGAGCAAAGATGCTGATTGGGATTTGAAATATGATGATATTGCTTTCAAAGTAGCCACCATTATTGGGTGCTCACTATGTGCCAAGCACTGCATGGGAAGATTCACCTCATTCATTCAACACAGTTCATGAGCACCTACTGTGTAGCACTCATCCTGGCCCTGGGGCTAGATTCTGCTCTGGGAACCAGGTGGGGGGTGGGGTGGGGGCATCAGGGAACAGGCAAGTAAACCCAGAACATGGCAGAGGAGGTGAATGCTAGCAAGATGAATGCAGGAAGGTCAGGTATAGGGAGGGATGAGGGATGGCGTGCTATTTCACACAAGGTAGCCAGTAAGTCTTGTCAAGGAGGTGTCATTTGAGCAAAACACCTGAACAAAATAATGGGTCAAGTCATGCAGATGTCTGGCAGAGCAGAAAGTTCCAAGCAGAGGAGACAGTATGTGCAAAGGTCCTGAGGAAAGAGCACGCACAGTGTGTTCAGGAAACGGCACTATCACATTTAGTGCTCACATGTCCATTTCACAGACGAGGGAATGGAGGCTAAGAAGGTAAATTAGTTGCCTGCTGGATCCCAGAGGTAGAAATGAGTGTGGCCCTGCCAGCCAGAGCGAACTTGGCAGGACCCCTGGTGGGAGTGAGCACCCCTCCCACACGGCCACAATCCCTGTGCCCCACCTCCAGTCCCCAGGCTGCTCCCCTCACCTGTGAGGCAGAACCACAGCACTCCCAGGGCTGCACCCACGTGCATGGCCATGCCAGGCCTGCTGCATCCACGCAGCATCTTCCTGTGGGGCAGCTGACAGCTGGGCTCTCCGTGGGAGAAGGCTGCCCCTGCCTAGGAGAAAGAGGAAGTGAAGCCTTTGTCTGCAAAAGTCCTCCCAGGCCCTCTCTCCCCACATCTCCCTGAACTGGCGTGGGGGAGGCTGCAGCTGCTCCCTGGGAGGTCCTCCTTCCTGTGCCCCACAGGGCTTCCTGCTGAGAGACCTCTGTGACAGGGGCTGGCAGGAGGCAGTCACTGGGGAAGCTGGGATCCAGTCTTTCGCCCTAAGATGCTGGTATCCAAATATAAGGAAAAGGAAGCAAGGGGGTAAGTAAAGGCCTGCTCTGGAGCAAGGATGTGTGCAGGTCAACTTGGCTTCAGACAATAGCTAGGGGGGAGGGCAGGAGCCCAGGCTGAAGCCAGAACTAGGGATCAGCTAAGAGGCATGAACTTCATCCTAAAGTCAGCTGGGAGCCACTGAAGGTTCTTGAGTAGGGGGGAAATGACATGGTCAGAGCTGAGCTCAGTAAGGATTAATCTGACAGCAGCTGCAGGATACAGAGGGGCTAGGCAGAAGAGAAGCAGGCCTGGGTACGAGTCACGGCATCTGAGGACATGGGGAGAGGGAGAAGGAGCAGTCGGGGTGTCCAGGGCTTTGAGCCCCAGCGCCAGGGTGGGACTTCCACTGAGGCAAAGAACATGGATATGTGAAGTTAATGGTATTTGTGAAGAAACTTCCAGGGCAGAGTTCTAGGAGGTAGCTGAGTATATGAGTGTGGGACTCGAGAGAGAGGACATTTAGCAGTTTAATACATCTGACGCATCTGTATTGAGTGACCAACACAGATGAGAGATGGAAGAGGCCACAACTAGGGCTGACCGCCAAGGCTGGCATCAGGACTGAGTAAGAGTCAGGGCTGTGGCCACAGGCCAGGCCTGAGCCAGGGGCCCCCACCTGGGTCCAGCCCTACTCCCAATCCCTGCCTCCCCAGGATGCCTGCCTCCCCAGGATGCCTGCCTCGGGCAGGCCGCACACACCTCTTCCCTGTGTTCCATAGCCACTGCCCTGATCAAGTCACACGGCCAGTGTCCATCTGTGCCAGCCAACACTGACCAGCAGGAATTGAAACAGTTTCACATCTTCCTAACACCCTGGGAGACAGGCTGCACCACTGGGTCCCAGTTTTACAGGAGAAAAAAAAAATCCCAGATAAGTGATTTCATTAATGTCATAGAATGTGCCAGTTAGCACAGTGCAGACAAGTCCAGTCCTGCCACACCTTTCTGCCCTTCCATGGAGCCACCTCATCAGCAGCCATCAGCGTCAGTTCCCGTCAGCCCCTGGGACCCAGCCCCAACCCTTCCAATCCCAGCCAAGCACACCGCACACAGGGCCCCCACCCTACACACCCCCACAGCTGGGCGGAGGGAGTCCTCAGCCAAACCCGGTGCATCCTGGCCAGCCCCGGCTCTCCCCAGCTGTCCACAGTGGGGAAGCCCTGAGCAGCCACTTCCTGTCCACACGCTTCCCGTCTGGCAGCCTCAAAGCCGCGCCGCCTGCTGAGTCAGCGGCCTTCCCCGCTCCACTCATAACGCACCCTTGGGGGGCACCACGTCCTGCCGCACAAGGGCACGGGCCCACACCCGCGTCCCGCCCACTCCCTGCAGGGAGCACCAAGGCGAAGGATGAAGGCGCTCCCGGCTCCAGAGTCTCCCTTCCCTCTGCACCCTCAGACAGAACCACGCCTGTCAGTTCTCCCTGGGCGCCTCCCTCATGCTGCTGCTCTGCTGCTCTTGCCGCCATCTCCCACCCTGTGACCCTCCTCACTTGCCTGCTGGCTCCACTTTTTCCCTGCCAGCCCCATTCCCTAAGGTGCTCTCTCTTAGGACCCAAGACAGAAATCTGCTCTCGTCCCTCGCCTGCTCAAGAACCTCCCGTGGCTCCCCATTCACTACAGAAGTCAGGCCACATTCCTCTGCCTGGTATCAAGACCCTTCTATGACTGTCTCCTCCATACACCAGGCTAATCCCTGCCACTGGGGTTTACTCCTCAGAATCACTTGGGAATGACACCTGCATGCACGTGGGGGGAACAGAGAGTGCCTTTCCTGATCAGACCAACCAGGGCTCCCCAGGGCTGAGCAGTCCTTCCCTCCAGAGAGAGGATGAGGGGTTTCTGGGGCTGGGCACCGGGCTCCTGCTCCTTAGATTCCTTTCTTGGACCCTGGACCCTGGAAACCCACCCTCATGGCCAGCCTTGGAGAGAAAGAGCCTGACAACCCAGAACCCAGGAGACCTGAGAACTCCACGGCACCAAGACACTCCTGCCCCAGCAGCTGGGCCTCGCAGAGCCAAGGCCGGAGGGAGAAACACAAATCAGATGTGAAGTGCTGCTCAGGACTGGGAGGGTGGCCTGGGAACAGAAAGCCAATCACTGCCCGCCTGGACAGATGGGCAGCCCAGGGACCCAGAGCCCCGTAGAGACATGCAGACCTCATGAGACACACATGCCACTCACCCTCCTTTTCTATAAGGCAAAGGGGAATTCTCTTCCCCAGGCGGGACCTGCCCTGGAGTCAACATGTGCCACCCCCGACCCCTCCCTCCTCTCCTCCTTCTCTTCCTCCTCCTCTTCCTCCTTCCTCCTCTGTCCCAGTCCCAGCCAAATGTGGGAACTGTGAGGTACCCTGCCAGGAAAAACCTCCTTGGGCGTACACAGAGAAGCGGGAGTGAGAGGGCAGGCCACGCTCAGTCTGAGGGTGCAGCAAGTACATCCCACCCCAGGGCCACAGAAAAGCTCCCAAGAGATGACCCAAGATGTGTCCCCATAAAGCCAAAACAACAACAAAACCAGACGGAGCCTGGGCTCTGGGCTAAGATGTCCTGGGCCTGTGGGCGCCCAAGAGCATCTCCTTGCCTCCACCGGGACCGCCAGCATCACCCCACATTCTCCTAACACCCATCTCCTCCCAATCCCTGCAGCAGCTCCTTGAGCAACACTTTCCACAAAGAGGACAGGAAAGGTCAGACAGACACAGAGCTCTGAAAATAGCAGGTAAGTCCCTGGATCCAGCTATGCCTGAAGCACACTGCATACCTAAACTGCCCAGATACTTGAGCCAATCATTTTTTCCTTAATTGAGTTTGGGCTAAGATTCTATTATCTGTTACTAAAGGAGTCCTTGAATATACGTTCATTCACGTGAATATTCATTCACGTCTTCAGTAATTCATTTCACTATTCACTGAAAGCGCTATAGGGAGGCACCGGGGATGGAGAGGTGACTAAGCTGTGTGTGTCCTCAAGGAGCAGGTTCCAATGGGGAAGGTGGACACACACATGGTCACTGCAGTTCAGTACAGCACACTGGCTGAGACACAGCAAGGGCTAGTGGAGGCACTTCAGAGACATGATGACCCCAAAGGTGAGTCCTGAAAAGACATGAGCGACTCCCTGGGCACAAAAACTGGGAAAGGGGTCCCTTCCCTCGCCTCAAGAGACCTGTCCTCTTGGCACTGCCTGCCTGCCTCCCAGCCGGATCCTGAAAGTGTAGAAAGTGAACCCAAGTACAGGTTCTGGTCCCAACTCGGATACTTTGCTGTACAGTCTTAACTAGGTGGTTTCCCCTCTCTAAGCTCAATGTTCCTACCTATAAAAGAAAAGATTTGTGGATGCTAGTGGAACTTCATCAGTACTTTAAGCTTTCAGGTACTATATCCTTAAGGTTTAGCCAATTTGCTGCCACGCAGGTCACACTGAAATGTACAAAGTGACGGTGGCAGAAACTACTAGTAGTCCTCTTACACCCATTCTCCCCTTCTGTAGAATTCGTAGGTAGGCACATGGCCACTCAGCTAAAGACTACTCATCTCAGCCTTCCTGGCAGCTGGGTGTGGCCGTGTGATGTGTACACTGCTGTGTATAACTTCTGGGTCATGCCTTTAAAAAGAGGGAGCATATCCCCTCCCTTCGACCCCCTTCCCACTGGCTGGCACACAGATGTGGTGAGCCCTTCAGGACCACACTGCCAAAGGCAACGCCCTGGGGACTGCAGAGCAGCAAGGCAGAGGACCCTGAGGGACTGTCATAGCAGCCCTGGATATACCTGGATGGTCACATGGGTGAGAGAGAAACATTTATTCTGGCATACATCACTGTTATTTGGGGTCTTTCTCACAGCATCTGAACTAATTTAAGGAGCCATCCCTCCTTTACCTTCCCTCCTCTTCCCCCTCTCCTTATCCCACAAAATTGCCACTGCTCGGAGCCACAGAAGGAAACCACACCTAAAATAGGTATCTCAAAATATGAACTGAAGACCATGTTATCAAAGTTACTTAGTGATACCTGAGCCCAGTGTGGGCCATGTTTCGAGTGCAGATGTGGCCAGGCTTGTGGATTGTCCATATGGGAAGGGTGCACAGATGAATGCGTGTGAGTGCACACACTGGCCGGGGAAACCTGGAAATGAAGCGTGAACAATTCCTACCAAGCTAGAGCCACGGATCACACACGGTCCTATGAACTCCTGGAGACACAAAGCTGGAGCTCAGAACAGAGAATGACAGGGGGAGTTATCCCCGCATTAGTGGTGGCAGAAGGCAACATTGAGATCGCTAAGGGGGATGACGGAATACGAAAAAGGGCAAATTTTGGAGAAACTACATAAGTCAATAGTCGGGTATCAGAACAGGGTGCCTCTCTCTGGCCCTCCCCCACCCCCCACAGCCTCTGTTTACCCTCTCCAGTGATGGGCACCCACTGCCTCCAAAGTCAGTCCACTTGCCCTTGACAGCTCTCATTGGTGAGAAGCTCTGCCTTACACAGAGCCCAGATTTGTCTCCCAGTACCACCCCCATCTCAGTGATTGGCTTAGGAATGGGCTGTGAGCCAAGCCCCAACCAATCAGAGACTTCCTTAAAGCTTTGCTGCTGGAACCATCAGAAGACTCTGTCTTGCTGAGGTTACTAAGGAGGAGGATATGATATGTGGCTGTTAGCAATGATTCTATCAGCTACCAACAACCTAAAGAATTGATCCAAACAAATAAACAGGGGCAGAGTTGAAAGCCAGGGAGATACAGAGTCCTAAAAACCTCATTTAAACCCCTGTAGCTCAAGCTAGCTGCACATACAGACTGCCCAGGTACATGAGTCTTCATCTGATCCCTTAGACCATTCAGAACCAGTCTGCCCCATTCCTTGTAACAGCCCTGCAAGCCTTTAATCTTCCTCAGGGAGGTCACCATTGGGCAGCCATGTCACACTGTTCACCAAAATAACCCCAAATGACAGACTATCAAATCTGTGACCAACGATCAGAAGTCATTCACACTCATTGCTACTAATCCACGTTTCTGCCATCCTCTTCTAATGGAGTTGAGGACGGGGTGAAGCTTTATAGGATGTTTCATTTGTTACTATTGCATTTCAGTCTGTTAAACTGAGTCCATCCCTCCACTGTCATGATCTTTTTTTTTCTTATGATAATTGTGGTAAAATATACATAACATAAAGTTTACCATTTTAACCACGGTTAAGTGTGGAATTCTGTGGCATTAATTATATTTACAATGCTATCTAACCATGCCATGATCTTTTGCAGTACTGTTTTGACAGTTCCAGGTGCATAGATGCTCAGTAATTTTTTGGTGGATGAAAAAAAGAATGAATGTCATTCAAAAAGGTCACTCTCCTCTCCCTGCTTGGTGTCGCATGTCATCAAAGTCCTCAGAGAGAGGACAGGAACAGGAATAGGGAAGTCTCACAGCACTGTCTGCCCCTGGATCAATGTCCACCCACCATTAAGCACTTTGGGGTTATGAGTGTTCCCACTTGTGTGGCCACCCAGCTCCCATCTACCCATCGCATCCCCAAGGCTGTAATGAGATGCTTCACTGCTTCTGGCTGGGGACCAATCAAATGAGAAAGAACAGGAAAAGACGCTCATTTGCAAAACTTCAGCAAAGCAATGCTTGCTCTCACTGATGGACGCACTCTTCTTCCACTGCTCGCTTGATAATTGGTTCCTGGACTTTGTCAGGGCTTAAGGACAATATCACCAATCTATTGTTCCCATAATCTACCTTCTTTCCCATAAAACTGGTTATTTCCCCATCTCATCTTCCAGCATTAGTTAATATATTCACTCAACAAACACCTACTCATTGAATATCTATGTACCAGGCATTGTGCTGTGCTGTGCTAGATCAAGATGAAGAAATATAAGTATAAATATTCAATTGTAAATGTTCTTGTTCTTAAATTGGGTAGTATGTTTATTATTATGCTTCAAAAGTTTCCTGTGTTACATATATTATTTTATTTATCTCAACAACAAAAGCCCATATTTTTGAAAGCCTGCTATGCACCAGGCTCTGTTCTAAGTGCTTTTGCACATGTTACCTCCTTTAAGCTTTCCAACAATTCTATGAAGTAGGTATTATCATTATCCCATTTCACAGGGACGGAGAGATTTAATAACTTGCCCAAGGTTACAGGGTTGCTGAGTAGCATAAATATTTAAAATCTCACTTTTTCATAATAAAAATAGCAAAGGAATTTAGGAAACAAATATATATGATTAAAATATGATAGGATGAGGTACTGTGGGAGTGGAGGGTCAAGACATTCACTGGGGTGTGGGGAGCTTAGTAGGGCTGCATAGAGGAGGAGAAATCTCCGCTGTCTGGCGGAGGGGACGACATGAGCAAAGTCAAGGAGGAGTGAATGTCCACAGCACGTTCAGGGAAGACGGGACTCCAGGAAAGGCTGGGGCTCAGGAGGTGAGGCAGGGGAGGTGTGAGGAGTCGGCTAAGGACCCTTGATTGATTCTGTGCACAGTGGGAAACTGTGGAATGCTATGACCCACACTTCTACCCACTCCCCTTCCACCCTAGACTGTCCTGAAATATCCCTGACAGCTCCTCAGAGAGACTATCTCCAAGCTCACTCGGCACCAGGACAGGCAATCCCAGAGCTAGAAGATAAAGTCAGTTAAAACAGATAATCACCTCCCTACCTGGCCTGAACTTCAGTTCCTTCCTAGCATCTTCTAAGCATCTTAGCATCTTCCCTGACAGCGAAGAAAAACATGCTGAGCAGATCCCATCTGTCTTCAGTAGCTAGTCTTGACGTTCTTTAGTTCTTTTGCACCATTTATTCCAGAGAGCGCCCTGCCTGTCTTGCTCGAGGCTGGCTTCTTCTGATTACAGGGCTCCACCTTTCTGCAGGGAACCCAGTCCTTGCGGTGCTGGTGGGGCTGTCAACTCAACCTCAGTCCTGCATGTGACCTGACTCACTGGAGAAACCCCGCCTTGCCCCCACTCAGTGATTGGTTTAGGAACGGCTGTGAGCCAAGCCCCAACTAATCAGAGACTTCCCCAGAGCTTTGCTGCTGGAGCCATCAGAAGACTCTGTCTTGCTGAGGTTGCTAAGGAAGATATGATATGCGGCTGTTAGCAAAGAATCTATCAGCTACCAACAACCTAAAGAATTGATCCAAACAAATAAACAGGGGCAGGGATGAAAGCCAGAGGGATACGGAGTCCTAAAAACCTCATTTAAACCCCTGTGCCTCAAGCTAGCTGCACATACAGAATGCCCAGGTACATGAGCCAATCATTTTTTGTTTCCTTGAACTAGTTTGAGCTAGGTCTCTATTACCTGCAACTGAAAGGGTCCTCGAATATATCTGACATATTTTCACGTTCTCTGTTTCTCTCCCTGGTCTTCCACATCACCATCATCTCTTGCCTGGATGACTACAGAAGCCTCTTCACTGGTCTGCTCGCTTTCTCTCTTGTTCCCCAACCCGATTCTGTGCTCCAGTCTATACTCTACACAGCAGCCAGAATAACTGCCATAAAACATATATTGTGTCACCACCTTCAATAGTGAACCCCAAGGCTGTTCACTTTCCTTGGGATAAGATCACAGCTCCTCCACGTCCTATAGAGCCCTGCCTGGTCTGGCCCTGCCTGTTTCCCCAGCCTCATTCCTCCAATCTCCCCCTTACCACAGTGTGCTGCTTCCACTTCCTACAACATAGAACTTTCTTACTTCACAGGGTTTTTGCCAACACAGTTCCTTCTCCCTGGATGGCATGGGTGCTATGGTTTGAATGTCTCCTCTAAAACTCATGCTGAAGTTTAATTGCCACTGTAACAGTGTTAGGAGGTAGGGCCTTTAAGAGGTAAAGAGATTGATGCTATTATCACAGGAGTGGGTTAGTTACAGAGGGAGTGGGTTCCTGGTAAGGAAGGTAAGTTCCATCCCCATCCTCTGCCTCCTGTGCTCCCTGCCCTTCCACCATGGATAATGCAGTGGGAAGGTCCTTACCAGATGCCACCACCACACCCCTGGACCTCCCAGTCTCCAGACCCAGGTGCCAAATAAACTGCTTTTCTTTATAAATTACCCAGTCTGTGGCAGTCTGTTATAGCAGGAGAAAACAGACTAAGCAATGGGTAACACCTTTATACCTTGGCAGAAAAGTTAAGTCAGAGATCTGCCACTCTAAGGACTTCCCCGTTCTTCACTGCATCCAGTCTGTTTTCTCCATGTCATACTGGAACTTCCCTAAGCAGAAACCACATCTGCTTTACTTAACAACTACATCTTTAATTCTAACACAGGCTTGACACATAATGGGTGCTCAGTGCACTGCTGAGTGAATGGATGAATGAATAAATGAACAAGTGCATGTGTGTTTAGATAAACAGAAAGATGGATGGATAGATGTTTGTATATGGGAAAAGGACCTGGAAGCCTGACAGTGAACCCAACCCTGGGATGTGGGAATGAGGGCAAGAGTCTACCACCAACTTCTAATTGATATACTTCTGTTTTTGACAATGAACATGTAATTCTTTTGCAATTAACAAAAGAAAAAAGGAAAACAGCAACATCAAAGATCTATGTGAATTTTAGACCAGGCTCTGTTACTCACTTGCGAGGCTCTCTAGAGCAAACCCCTTCCTTCTCCAGGTCTTTGTCACTTCAAACGTCAAAGAAGGGCCCTGGCCACCACCCTGCGCTATGACCATATCACATGTTGGGCAAGTGAGATCACAAGTGGCTTCATGGAGGAAGTGGGCCCTAGTGTTTAAGATGACTTTGGAGTTGAAGAGACAGGTTCAAATCTAGACTCTGCCACTTCCTAGTCATGTGACTTTAGGGAAATATCCTCTGTGAGCCTCAGTTTGCTCATTTATAAAATGGGGATTATAAAACCTACCTTCACAGGATGATTACAGGACTCAGCTGAGTAAAATTATCTAAACTGACCTAATTGATACGAGGTGCTCTATAAATGGGGGAGGAGCTGGAGAGAGAGATGAGAGATCTCCAGAGTTCCCTGGGAACAGTCTCCCTGTTGGCCTTTCTTTTTCCTGATAATCTGAGTCAGTCTTTTGTGTTCCAGACTGTGCACTGGGCACCACTCCCCAACCCCGTGATCCCACCCCAGAGAAGAAATCAGTTCTTCCTCTCCAAGTGATTTCTGTGTGAGTCAGGACAGTAGTACGTCATCAGGGCCAGCCCAGCAGCGTGGGGCCAAGGTCTTCTTGGAACTGGAGGCATGTGCAGAGCCTGAGAAGCCGACCTGTACATGCACATGGGTGCACACACATGTGCCTACACACACATGCCTGGGGGCACAGAGCCCTGAAAAAAGTGAAAGCTACGCTGAGCTCAGAGGAGGTCAGCAAGAAGAAGGGATGACAATGAGGAGAACGGAGGCAGGAAGGGGAGGGATGAGAGCACACGAGACCAGATCAGAGGGCAGACCTCAGGTCATTGCTGGCAGCCCGTGGTGCATACATCTGCCTTCGCTCACCCTCTGTTGATTCCTGCCATGCACCCACCTAAATGTGTCCCTAAATCCCATCTTTTCCAGAAGCTTTTCCAGAATTTACTTAAGGAAGAGCACATTTTCTCTAGATGAGTCCTGCCTAAACGCCTCCCTGCCTCCAAATTCTTTAGGTTTCTACCCTAGCCTAGCAGAGCAACTCTGCCAGCCCCACTCACCTAAGCGCCAGACCCCTCTGGCTCTCCCAGGGACTCGCTCTCCGGAGCGGAGCAGGCTCCGCCAGTCCTCAGAGCTTGAAGGCCTCTTGGAGCTCCGCTGGTCCAGTCCCAACACCCACGCCCATTGTACAGATGGAAATCTGAGCCCAGACAGGCGAGGCTGGCTGCCCAAGGCCTCAGTCACTAGCAGAGATGCTAAGAGCCAGCTGATGAGTACCCCCATGCATGGATCCCTCCCCTGTTACATGGAATCCCCAGGCCACCTTGCCTGCCCAGGGCACAGCATGAGCTAGGAGCAGGCATCCCTGGTTCAAATTCTGACACAGAAGTCTTGCTAGATACGTGACCAAGTGTAAATGACTTAACCTGTTTGAGACATCTCCAAAACGAGGGTGACAATCCCAACCCCACAGGGCTGCTGTAAGAATAAAAATAAGACAGTAGAGAGAAAGGACTTAGGAAAGGGCCTAGCTCCAAAACAGTGGTAACAACTATTACTCTTGCAGTTATTACTGCCATAGGCATGGGGACAAGGCCTCCCGGGCCCCTCTGCACTGGCCTCCCATTTCCCCCCACCCATTCTCCCTGGCTAAGAGCTCCTCTGTGAGGCCATACATTGGGTCTCACGGACCAGTACTCCTTCTGTGCCCCTGTCCACCCAGATCCCTCCCACCCCACCCCACCCCCGCCGAGCTCCAAAGCAGCAACTGCACAACTCAACTCTACCACTAGGTCTGGCTCATTCTAGTGGTCATCTCCTCCTTCCTCTTCCCAGAAGCCAGGTGACAGCTCCAGCACCCTGGGCTCCAGCCCTGCTGGTACCCTGCCGCCAAGCACAGGCCTCCCCCACAAACACACATTCCAATGTCTCCTGGGGTGGGGCGCAGTTCCTAGGAGCCTGCATTGATTTTAGGGTGACCGGGGACCCCTGCCTCCTAGAAACAGTATCTCTCTCTGTTCCAAGGCTGCCAAGAAAGAATGCTTCTCACTTCAGTTCCTGTGGATTTCCCTCAAACACACGCTCCCTCTGCCCAGGGAAGGCCAACGTCCAACAGCATCGGAGGTGTGGAGAAGGCATCCATTCTCTGGCCCAAAAAGGGAATGAGGGAGAATGGGGCAGCTGGCCGGGAGCACTGGCCAGATCTGGAAGGACTCCCGGAGGCACCAGTATGAGAAAGGGTAAGAACTCTTGGCAAAGGCCGCGACCACTCTGTGAAGACCACTGGTCTCAGGGTCACCCAGGTCAGGCCTGCCCTCTCCCCAGCTCCCCAGAGTCCTCTCTGCCTTCCTGTGGGGACCCTTAGCATGTTTTGCCAGGTTCTAGAATGAGAGGTAAAACCTGCCCCTGCCTCCAGAGTGGCAGAGAGAGCCAGTTCTGGAGGCAGACAACGACCTGGCTCCACGGTGTGCCCACGTGCATCTTTGGGCTGCGACTTGCCCTTTCTGGATCTCAGTTTCCCCATCTGTACAGTAGTACTGATGATTCTCTACCTCATAGGACTAGGATGACGATTCAATGGCATGATGTCTATGAAGCATCCGGCACAGGCCTACCCCCAAAACCAAAAGCCCAGTGCTCCTATCGGGCACACTGCAGGGGGTGCATGACACTGTGTGTGGCCCTCTCCCAGGTGTGGGGTCCATTCTGAGCCAACAGACCAAAGGAAATTTCTCAAAGATCACACGGACCAGTCCTTACTCCTTCCCCTTCCCCCAGGCCCTAGCTGTGCCCTTCTCCTTTTGCTAGTGGACTTCCCTGTCACCCCTGTCCTGGGGATGTGGGAAAAGGACAGCAATGAGAAGTCACCACCCACTCAGAGGATAAGTTTATGGGCAGTGACATCATCCTCCCTGCCATTTTTCCTCCTCCCTTGACTCCATGACTCAGATCCACAGCTCAGCGGCCCCACGTGGTCATAATCTCAGAGGCTGCTTGGATTTGGTCATTTTTCTGCACACAGCCCAAACCCCGTATGACCAAACAAGAACCATCCACGACAGGCCAGACGTTTGTTCTATAATACTTTCTAGGAGTCTCTGTGTGCGCTGTAGAACCCCAACTCACAGTCTCTGATCACACTGCGTCTCTAACCCCAAACAGTGTCACCTAGTTCTGTATCAAACCCAAATTCTACTGCAAAGAATGAAGATTTCCTACTCCAGAGAAGGTGAAAGTTTCAGGATGGGGGAGTTTCACAGAAAGGTTCAGAAGTCAACCTCACTAGAATAAGGACACAGACTCCCCAGAGGACTACTGTGAAGGGACAACACTTCTTTAACTGTCCTTTCCATAAACATTCAAGCTCCCAACCCAGCAGTCAGATATCGGAGCATCTGAGACATTCAGCCAACCTACTTCCATTGGTGCTGGGACAGAGCTGAACAGGGATGGGGACAGAGAGGAAAACTGGGTGCTCAAACACCAACACCCCTTCCCACCCGAGGCTCGCATCACCCAGGCTTCTCACCTCCGACCAGCAGCAGGGTCTGTCTTCTTGCAGCATAGGAGTCAAGAGTAAATTGAAAAGCTTACTGCAGGCAGGAGAAACCAGCAGCCATGCCCAGAGGACACAGAAGAACTCTAAAGGTCAGCCGCAGGACCATGAAAGCATCCCTGAGGCCACTTAATGCAGGGCAAAGCTCTGTCCTTCAAGAGTCCCCGTGCCATGTGACCCCTCAGTGCAAAAACTGATGTTCACAGGGCTGATTCGAAGTCATGAAGGAAAATGTCACTCACATAGGGACAGTCGGCTAAGCTGACTGTGATGTATGTAAATCTCCATGGTTAACAGTTAATCTAAGTGTTAGTGCTAAAGCCTGGGAACTCTAGATATCAGAGAAACCTACTCACCCCAAATACTCCCAGTTTCCAAATCAGCTGGAAATAGCCACCCTTCACACCCCACAGCCTCACCGCCTTCCACCC
Source organism: Cheirogaleus medius (assembly GCA_008086735.1). NCBI lineage: Eukaryota > Metazoa > Chordata > Mammalia > Primates > Cheirogaleidae > Cheirogaleus > Cheirogaleus medius. Next base: position 14,443,874 of record VBSM01002959.1, on the reverse strand, counting down.
CTGTGCTGGCGTGGATCAGCCCAACCCACTGGACAGGTTTAGACTTCAATTTCAAGTTTAGACTAATTCCCCTCAGCCTCCAAAAGTGCCCCACGTATTTGCAGGCCCCCAGACTACAAGGAAGGCTGCCCAGAATCAGATTTCCTAGGGATTTCTGGGAGGCCAGGGGGAATTAGAGAGGCGGTTGAACTAAATAAAGAACTCTCTTAAAGACAAAACAGCTTTATTACTTTCTAGTATAGAAACTAACTGCTAAAGATATGCTTGTAAGAAAAGGACCGGGGCCTTAATTTAATGACGAGATCAGACTCATTTACAATTATCCACATCCAGTTTGAAGGTAAATAGTTTTTCTCAATTAAGTCAACACCCCCCCCACACACACAAATCTTTGCTTTTACTATTTGCCCAATGTTTTCCCCCAGCGACAGATTCCATATCTGAGTCATCCATCACAAATTTCTCATTAGGGCAGGTTTGGCTTAGAAATAAAACCCCTGCCTTAGGCTCCCAAACCTGCCAATTTGCTAGCTAAACAGTAATGACTGAGGGCCCTGGATCCCTGGGATTCAATTCCCTCCCCTCTAGTGTGCCCCCACCCTGGCTCCTACCTCCCCCCATCGTCTCCCACCTCCTCTCCCACCACCTCCCATCCCTGTTCCCTCCTCACTCTCTAATTTTCTTGGGCCTCTGTCGGCCTCCCCACCCTAACCATCCTTCCCAGAATCTGTCCCCGCCACGCTCGCTGCTGCCTGGGGACGTCCCCCAGCCGACCACTCCTGCATCCCTCAGGGCCGGGCAGAGCGGACCCACCTGGCCACTCGCCCTCCCCTCCCCCGCAGCGCCCCTCCTTAGGGCTGGCGGTGCGCGCGTCCTCCTCTGCAGGGCCTGGGGGACCCTGGTTGCTCCTAGCCCCGGCTCCTGCTTCGCCAGGCTTCCAGGGTCACCCACACAGTGACAGATCCGCCTCCACCCCCGCTCCACACCCGGGGCCTCCGCGAGCACTCTCTCGCACCCAGGGTCCGCCAGCGCCTGCCGGGGGTCGGCAGGGCGGACGGAGCCCCAGCCCCCGCCCAGCCGGGGAACGGGGAGGCTGCGCTGCGGGCGGGGTTGGTGCGGGCGCCCCAGCTCCTCCGGGCCCTGGAGCCCCAGCGGCGGCCCCGCGTTCCCGTGCTCACGTGCGCCGCGGCCGGCCGGGACCCGGAGACGGCTGCGGAGGGGACTCCGGCTCCAGCAGCCCCGCGGCGGGAGCGCTGTTCGGCCTCGGCGGCTCCTCCCGGCCCGGGCCTGGCCGCAGACAAAGGCCGCCCCACCCGCGCCGCGCCACGCAAGCACTCACCGCGCGCCGACTCCGGGGCTCGCGGCCGCGGCGAGCGAGGCCGAGCCCGAATCGGGGCCGGGGGCGGCCGGGAGCCCGAGGGGCGGGGCGGGCTGGAGAGCGCCGCGGGCCCGGAAGGCGGCCCGGGTGCGCCCCCGAGGCCGGATTGGCCCCGCAGCGGCGGCTGGGGGCAAAGGCCTGAGCCCGCCCGCTGGGCAGGGCCCGGGGCCCGGACCCCGCCCCCGCCCCCGCCCCCAGGCCGGACCCAGGCTGGGAAACCCGGTGCTCCGGGAGAGGGGCGCTGGTCTACTCGCGGCCCATCCCCCACCCCGCCCCCATGCTGCCAAGAGCCGGGCTTTCTTTTCCGCGAGAGGGGACAGGTGACTGGTCACTGATCACTCCCACCCTCCAGGCTGCTGGCGGCAGGGCAGGGCTCGAATCCGGCTGTCGAACCCCAGTCCTGTGTTCTCCCCACACACCCGGCTGGAACCGCAGCCTAGAAAGAGTTAACTCCACTGCGAGGAATTGAGAGCCGCTGGGAACTCTCTATAAATACAGTGTCGTGGGCGCCTGAGCCAACCGCAGGGCAATTTCCACCGAGTTGGTTTTCCTCTTTTCCTTCCACCCACGGCCACCCGGCCAGCCCTGCCCCCAGCCCCAAGCCTGGCTGCGGGCCAGCCCAGGCTCCCAGAGGGGGAGCAGGCCTGACACCTGGTGCCCTTGGACTCTGTCCTTACAGGGCCCAATTCCAGCCTGGGAGGAGATGGGGGTCTGGCCTGTCCAGTTTTTGCCTTGGTGCATGCCCTCCCTGCACCTGCTGGTGGATCAGTTCTTTACCTTGGGGGCGGGGGAGGGGCGGGTAGGCGGCAGCAGCTAAAATGAAGGGAGGCTTCTGGGGCTGGAGTCTAGGCTAGTAGCTTTCTATGCTGGGCCTCTTTAGATCTTCACAACACTTCCACCAGGTAGAGTATTATTACCATTTTACAGACGAGAAAACCCAGACTCAAAGGAATGAAGGGACTTCAACCTCGTGCTGCGGCCAGGCTCACCACCAAGTGACAGCAGCAGTGTTGGAGAAGACTTGGGAAATATGTATGAATACATGTATGTCTCTCTGCACGTGTTGCCACTGTTTTAAGCTCTTTTCCATTTTACTCTCATTTAATCTTCACAATTTATTGAGGAGTATGCCATTATTATCCTCATTTTTACAGATAAACAAATTAAGACGCAAAGAGATTAAGTAATTTATCTGAGGACACGTAGCTATTAAGAGAGGAACCAGGATTCGTGCCCTTAACTTTAAGTGCTGTAGTCAAACTTAAATGTGTGTGTGGTGTGTGTGTGTGTAGGGGTGGTGGTGCATGGGTGTGGATATTTGTGAACACATGCAAGCAACCTTGAGTCTACATGCATGTGTGTTTCTGAATGTGTTTGCGGGCAGCTGTATCTGTGTGATTGCTAACTGCTCCTATGGATGGCAGCAGAGAAGCCCGGCTGTCTGGTTCCTGATGACCTCCGGGGACCTCTAGACCAATCTAAGCTGCTCCTCTCTGCCCTGTCAGGCCCTGTCCAGCCTTGTCCAGCCTAGGTCTAGCCACACAAGTCTCAGGATGAGTAGCCCCCACTTGGCCCAGCAACCTGGGGAAGAAGCAGGGGTGAGGTGTCCCTGGGCTGGGGAAGCCAGGACCCTTGCAGCAGGACTCGTGTAGGAGGCTGCAGGTGGCACTGAACAGATCTAGAGGAACTTACTTTCCTTCCCTTCATCGAGAGTCAGTCATGTGCTTTGTGCCCTACAGTGGTGACAAGTCCTGTCCCAGTGGATTTATAGTCTGGCAGGAAGGCATGGCTTGGCCATGATGGACAGTGAAGGAACAGCGCAGGGCAGCGTATAGTGGGAGTGGGGAGAGACTTTTATCATAATTGCTCAAGAGCGCAGGTCAGGAGGAAAGGAAACGGGTATTGGCTCTCATTCCTGGAAGCAGTGGATTGAGAGGGCTCTGATCCTATAGGAAGGGGAAACAGCTTGGGCAGAGAATAGATGGGGTGTCTATAGGGCCAGCTCAGCTGGGACTCAGACACTTAGCCAAGACATAGACATCTAGAATGACCAGCACAGCACAGCAGAGTCTCTTTGGTTCACAAAATGTTTGTCTGTCTGTCCCTGGGACTTTGGGAATGGGAGTGCTTCACAGAGGTCCCCATCTGAAGCAGAAAAATTCAGGATGGAGGGTTGCCTTCATGCATTCTTTCTGGACAATAGCCTCCCTGGCAACACTTCCCACCTGCCTCCTTTGCCAGCACAGGAGAAGTGGATGGCTCAGAACAGTCTATCTTCAATTTTGCCTCAGGTTCCCCAAGGAGGTCACAAAGCAATCCAAAAAGATCTAGACTGGGTCAAGCCTTCCCCCACTTTTTTCTACTTACCATCCTGCAGGTTCCTCAAACTAAACATGTGCAAAAGTGAACTATCACCTGTCCCCCAAAACCTTTTTCTCCTACATATACAGGAAGGACCAAGTGCCAAACCTGGATTCATCCTACACTTTTCCTCCCCCTCACTGCCACTATCCAGACAGACATGAAGGGATGCTCTAGAATAATATCTTTGGAATCCATCCCTTCCCTGGATACCCTACTGCCACCCAATCCTCATCTGGGCCCCCATTCCTCCTCACTGGATTAACTGATTCTCCTGACTATAACTCCTCCATCGTTAGCTTCCAGAGAGATTTTTTTTCTAAAATACAAATCCTCCTACAATGTCCCCCAGCTTCTCGAAGCCCTCCACTGTTCTCATTTGCCCTTGGGCTGCTATTTGTCTCCTAAAGTTCATTCTCCTCTTCTTCCTTACCAACAGAGTATAGCTTTTGTCCTAAGAAGTTCTATGCTTGGTTGAAAATACATTGGTTCTCAGACTCCCTTGCAGCTAGATGCAGTCACATGACCTAGGGTAGCCAATGAGATGGAAGTGAAACTCACTGATTGGCGCTTTGGGGAAAGCTTGTTAAAGGAGCAGCCTTAAGCTATGGAAACCAGCATGGTGGTTCCTCAAAAAATTAAAACTAGAATTATCATATGATTTGGCAATTCCACCTCTGGGTATATCTCCCAAAGAATTGAAAGCACGGTCTCAAAGAGATAGTTGTACACTGTGTTCATAGTACTGTGTTTCCCCAAAAATAAGACCTACCCATAAAATAAGCCCTAGCAGGATTTCTAAGCATTTGCACAATATAAGCCCTACCCCGAAAATAAGACCTAGTGATGGGCATGGCTACGCAGCATAACCCATGCATTTTGTCTCAGAGGGGTAAAGAAGACGAGCAGCCCTTCTCATCTGCCCCATGAGAGCTCTAT
>VBSM01002959.1:14422822-14439096 GCA_008086735.1 Cheirogaleus medius | reverse complement strand
TCTTGAGGAAAAATAAATATAAGACCCTGTCTTATTTTTGAGGAAACATGGTAGCATTATTCATAATAGCCAAAATGTGGAAGCAACCCAAGTGTCCATCTACAGATGAATGAATGAGCAAAATGTGGTATATGCATGCAATGGAATACCTTCTTAGTACTTTCCTCAGGGCAGAAATTATGAGTTCATGGTGAAATTAACAGACAAATTCCCTTTGCCTCTTTTAACATATAAAAGTAAAAGTATCTCTCCCATTTATTTAGATATACTTAAATCAAGCAAAGGGATTCCTTAACCTTGGTTTAAAGTGGGAGCTATGCCAATGTTTCTGGCCATCTTATAGAGCAGCTAAGCAGTCTATCTATCTAATAGGAAGGAGCTCAGGGACGTTGGGATGTCTCTCCTAAAAGTGATACTAAAATCTATTCATTTTGCCGGCTTCCATAAGAAAGAAAAATCAATTCTTGGCAGTGCTGGGGGTTTTAGGCCCCATTTGGGTGTTTTCCCAAGGATCCCTGGGGCATTTAGCCAACATCTTGGCACTGGCCTCCCTCCACTCAGGCTGGTTGGTGCACGTTACTTCTCAAGTTGTTTGCATTTTTAGGCCTCAAGTCCTTGATGCCTTGGCGAAGGCCACCACCCCTTCACCTGCCCTGCCTCTCATTTAGAACTCACAGGGCTGCCATCTGGAGCCACTCCGCCCAGCCCAGACTAAGGCAAGCACATTTCCCCTAAATGACTGGATCCAGTTGAAGGTGAATATGGCACACAGCGACCATTGCAGCTTCCTGCTTTCTAGTTTCTTATTCCTGGGAACTGAGTCTTGGATTGGGCTTCAGGTGTCTAGAACCAAATACTTCCAGCTGGAAGCGTCTGGCAGGCAAAACAACAGGGGCAGCCTAATGAAAGAGAGGAACTGGCTCTCCAAGAATAATCACCCGGGAACACCCCAGTCCACCCCTGATCCCGAACACATATGCTACAAAATACAAAATATCCTATAACCAGGCTTGTATAGCTAGCTGCCTCCATCTGATCCACTAACCTTTTCTTCCCTGTTCATCCTCTTCCATTATGCATCCTCCTCCCCTGTCCCTGGTCAAACTGAGCCATTCAACTCCCTCCCCCTTTCCTATTTCTTCTCCATAGTCCAGGCCAACAACACTCCCAATACCAGGAATCCATTTCAGAGTTTGTGTCCTGCTGCTATGTGTGTGTGTGTTGGGGGGTGGGTAGGGGTTAGGGGGTCCTCCATATAGGAGGGTTGGGACAAAGTTAAAAAACAAAACAATAAAAAACAGAACAAAACAAAAACAGTCCTGGGGAACTCTTCCATCTCACTGGGAGTTGGTTTTTTCTAATAGTTCTCACGTGCAAATAATCGAGTCATTCAACATAGGCTCAGCACTTGTGCCAACCCGAAAGTGGGCACTTCCTTCAAGTTTGCGTCATAGCTACCTCACACACCTCACCCTAGTCTTGGCCCTGCTTTTAGGATTGGCCCGTGACAGGCTCAGAGAAGCAAGCACAGACCAGAACAACTAAGAGTTCCAGCTAGAAGAATAAGTTCGAGTGCCCTCGCTTAGAGAACAAGGAGTCCAGCATCAGAAGCCGGCTGTGGTGATGCTCTTAACCCTCTTTGGGAAGATAGTGGATAAACCACACGAAATATCCTAATTTCAACCAACGTGCTCAATTTTGGGGGGGGGCAGAGGGGACAGAATCTCACTCTGTGTCCTGGGGGCTAGAGTGCAGTGGCATCATCATAGCTCACTGAAACCTCAAACTGCTGGACTAAGTCATCCTCCTGCCTCAGCCTCCTGAGTAGCTGGGACTACAGGTGTGAGCCACCACACTGGGCTAGTTTTTCCATTTTTTTTTTTTTTTTGTAGAGACAAGGTCTCGCTCTTGCCCAAGCTGATCTTGAACTCCTGACCTCAAGCAGTCCTCCTGCCTGGACCTCCCCAAGTGCTAGGATTACAGGCGTGAGCCACCACGCCCAGCCCAAGTGCTGAATCTTAAGTGCTAATATTGCCATTTTCAGAGTCCCAGAGTCTCTTTGTGGTCATTTGTTTTCAGGTGGACTTCAGACACCCTGCCTAGGCATCTTCAGGGCATCTCATGTAGTCCCAGCCCTGGTATGGACTCAGGGGACTACCCCAGCAGTGAGAAGAGTTTATCCTGTGCTCCCTGCTAGTAGGGCATTCTTACTTAACTTGTCAGTTCTTCGTGTCAACCCTAACCTCGGGCAGGACCACTGACTGCCAATCCCCTTTTCTCTCCCTTGCTTCTCAGTTCACTGCCCTGTCTTCTGGAGGTAAGCATTTTGCACTGGAGGTGACCCTCCCACTCCAAGACAACCCAGGCCATAGAGCAGGATGTGAGAGTTCCAGCGTCCCCATTCAGTGACCAAGGCTCAGTCCCCTTACAGTTTCCTGCCCACCCTGATTCTGCCACCAGTTGTGGGGCTTTCTGACTACCGGCTTCACCACTTCATCACTTCACCATGGTCACTACATCGATGTGGAGTATTATTAATATTTCTCACTGGCCCAACTGCTTCTTCTATTTCTGTTGTTAGCAGGTGCTAATGAATACAACCTTCTGTTTATTTTCTTCAAACAGGACTTGCAGCACAATAACATATTGGCACCTCTTCTTTCCTCATTTCTCGTGATGAGATCATCATAAACATAACTTCTAAAGAAATCCTTACAGCTAGTCCGGAGGGAAACCTGACACCTCCACAGGCACACGGTGATGGGCCTTGGGTTCGAAAACAGGACCTTTAGCAGCAGCACTGACTTCAGCCACTCAGGGAGATGTGTGGCCACCCCCGAGGAATAATGCCAGCCACGAACTTTCTCTCCTCACCCCAGAAATTCCCCAACCAGCACTTCATCATTCCCCCGGGGTCAGCATTGCTGTCAAATGTGGTCCCTCTCCATCCCCTCTACACCTCAATCCCTCCATAAATATTCATACAGGCCAGTTCCTCTCAACTCAAGAAGAAGGGTCCATCAGAGGTGGTCTTCTCAAAGTGGACAAACCCACTTACCTTTCTAAGCCTCCTCCGAAGCAGGTGCCAACTTAAACCCTGATCTGTTCTGATATGTGCTGCCCATCAGTGTTCTCTGCTTGGCCCCTGCCATGTGTTCTGTCTCCCCAGGCACTGTGAGAGCTCCCTCAGGGCAGGAACCTTGGCTCATTCTCCTGCCGGCTCCCCACCCCACCCCTGGTGTAGGTGAATGCCAGCTTGAACTCTGCAGTGATTGCTTTAACCCCGGCTGGTGGGAGGAGGTGTAGACAGCACAGCAGGCTGGAAACCAGGACACCAGCTGTGCCAAGGACTAGCTATGTGGCTGCGGGAAGTGGCCTGACCTTTCTGGGTCTGTCTCCCTTTCCTCCAAGAGTCCTTCCCAGGCTCCTCTGCAGCCTGTTAAACCACTGACTATTTCTCACTGAGGGCACCAGGAGGATTCCCCCCTTGGCCCTGGAGCACACAGACAGGACTAATGAAGGAGGCTAGTGCCATGGACAAGCGGCCCGCGAAGCCAGGAAGGGACTAATAGTTTGCCCCCAACTTCCCTACTGTTTCAAGTTCTTTCCATCACGGTTGACACCACTTGCTACCCTGAGCCCCCTCCTGGTGATAAGTGGAAATGCAGCTGAAGAGGGTCTCAGTCCTCCCCAATCCCAGACCTACAAGGATGCTCCATGCCAGGTTTGGAGTTAGAGGAGGAAATGGGAGGGGAGGCGAGGGAAGAACTGTGGGCTGGGGCCGTGGAGGTCAGGAAGGGGTTCCCAGAGGAGGTGGGCTCCTAGCTGACCTTGAACGATGGGAAGAACTTGACAAGTGAAAGGCATCGAGGGTCTGCCCAGGTCTGGCCTTCTCTAAGATGATACACAGTTGGGAAGACCTCCATCTGATTGCCCTGGCAGTGCTGCTCACAGAGTCTGAGACCAGGAAAGGAGTTACGTGCTGGAGGCAGAGGGGATGGCCACGCCTAGAAGAGCAGAGAGCATCTGGGCAGTATCCTCCTGGCGCTCCTCTCATGCACGCTCACCTACTCAAGGACACCACACCGGCAGCTCTCCCCTCTCCCCGCATCATCAGTCTTTTCACTCTCTGCTGAATCATTCACTCCCTTTCTTGAAACACTTTCTGCTTCTAGAACACTTTCCTCTCATCTCACTGGTTGCTCTTTCTAATCTCCTATGCTGGGTTCTTCTCCTCTCCCCAACGCCTTACTTTTAGGAACCCCAGGACTTAGTACTCAGACGCTTTTCTTCTGGGTCTATGACCACTCCCTTGGTCATCGTATTCAGTCCAGTGACTTGAAATACCATCTGTGTGCTGAGAACTCTCTAATTCAAATCTCCAGCTTGGACTATATCCTTGAATTCTGCATATCCAACTGCCTATTTGACATCTCCACTTGCACCGTATCAAACTCATGCTTTCATCCTCCCTCCACCCACTGCCAAAAAACAAAACAACAACCCATTTATCCTGCAGTCTTCTCCACCTCAGATGATGGCAACTCCATTCTTCCATTAGCTCAGGCCCAAAACCTCGCAATCATCCTGATTTTTCTCTTGTGCAAAACCTGAACCAGCAATCCTACTGGCTCTACCTTCAAAATCTATCCAGAAGGAGGGCAACCTCTCCCAGTACACACTGCTCCCGCTCTACCCAAGCCATCCCCATCCCCGTCATTTGCCTGTATTGCAGTGGCCTCCTAATTAGTCTCTTTCCTTCCACCTTTATTCTCTCTGGTTAACTTTCTATGCAGCAGCTACAGTGATCCTTTTAAACACAGGCAAACCAAGTAATTCCTTTGCTCAGAATTCTCCAGAGTAAAAGCTTAAGTCCTCAAGCTGACTTGCAAGGCTGTGCATTACCTGGGCCTATGTTTTCCTTCTGATCTCATCTCCCACCACTCTCCCCCTTACTTCCTCCAGTCGGCCCTCCCTTCCTACTGTTCCTTACATACATCAGGCATGTTTGCCTCAGGACCTTTGCACTTGCTGTTCCCTCTGACTGGGACGTTATTCCCCCAGGTGTCCACATAGCTCATTCCTTACTTTCTCCAGCTCTCTGCTGAAGGTCCCGGAAGGCCTTACCTGACCACCCTACATAAAGCAATACCTACCAGCCCCAGCCCCAGCCCTCTCCAACTACTTTACTCTGCTTGATGCTTTTCCCTTAGTATGTATGGACCTCCTGACAATATTACATATTTCTTGTCTATGCATTTCTTTTCTATCTCCCTCCATAGAATTTCACTTCCACGAGGGGAAGGACTTTGTTTTGTTCACTGCTGTAGTCCTGCACCTAGAACAGTGTTCAATACATGCTTGTTGGATGAATGGGTAGGTGAATGAAGGACCAGTAGTTGACAAGCAAGTGGATGAGAAAACGTTGTGGTGCTTTAAAAAAAAAATTATTTTTTAGAGAAGTTTTAGGTTCACAGCAAAATTGAGCAGAAGGTACAGAGATTTCCCATATAACCCCTGCCCCCACACACATATAGCCTCCCCCACTATCACATCCCACACCAGAATTGGTCCATTTATAACTGATGAACCTACATTGACACATCATCACCACCCAGAGGGCATAGCTTACATTATGGCTCACTCTTGGTGTTGTACATTCTATGGGTTTTGACAAATATATGAAGACAGTTATTTGCCATTATAGCATTATACAGAATAATGCTCTAGAAATCCTTTGTGCTCACCCTTAACTCACCCTTAACTCCTGGCACCTCTGATCTTTTTATCATCTGCATAGTTTTGCCTTTTCCAGAATGTTGTATAGTTGGAATCGTATAGCATGTAGACTTTTCAGATTGGCTTCTTTCACTTACTAATACGCATTTAAGTTCCCTCCATGTCTTTCCATGACTTGATAGCTCATCTCTTTTTAGCAGTGAATAATATTTCATTGTCTGGATGTACCACAGTTTATTCATTGATTCACCTACTGAAGGACATGTCAGTTGCTTCCATGTTTTGGCAATTGTGAATAAAGCTGCTATAAACATCCATGTGCAGGTTTTTGTGTGGACATAAGTTTCCAACTCCATTGGTTAAACACCAAGGATTATGATTGCTAAATTGCATGGTAAGAGTATGTTTAGTTTTGCAAGACACTTGTCAAACTGTCTTCTAAAGTGGCCGTACCATTTTGCATCTCCACCAGCAGTGCATGAGAGTCTAGATGTCCTGTGTCCTCGCTAGCGTTTGGTTCTGGGTTTTGGTCATTCTAATAGGTAATTTACTGTTTTAATTTGTATTCTCTGATGACATGTGATGTGGAACAGATTTTCATATGCTTATTTGCCATCTATGTACCTTTCTTGATGAGGAGTTAAGATCTTTGGCCCATTATTTTGAGTGGATTGTTTGTTTTCTTATTATTGAGTTTTAAGAGTTCTTTGTATATTTTGGATGAGTCCTTTTTCATCTTTTGTTTTCCTTTGACAAGGTCTCATTCTGTTGCCTGGGCTAGAGTGGAGTAGTGTCATCACAGCTCACTGCAGCCTCAAACTCCTGGGCTCAAGTGATCCTCCTGCTTCACCCTCTTGAGTAGCTAGAACTATAGGCACGCACCACCATGCCCAGCTGATTTGTCTATTTTTTGTAGAGATGAGATCTTGCTCTTGCTCAGGCTGGTCTCAGACTCCTGGCCTCAACTGATCCTCCCACCTTGGCCTCCCAAAGTGCTAGGCATGAGCCACCACACCCAGCCCAGGTATATCTTTGGGAAATATTTTCTCCTAGGCTGTTTTGGGTGCTTTTTTCAAGATATGAGAGACCTAAGCATGTTTATGTGCCATGGGAAATTACCAGGAGAGAGGGAGAAAAGGTACAATCATTGACATGTAGAGATCTCTGAGGAAACAGAAAGGGCCAGGACCCAGAGCATGCAGAGAGCCACTCCTTCCGTGGGCAGGAGGAAAGGAGGTGGAGATGGGGTAATACCTGTGTGAGGTGGGGAATTGATGGCAACTCCACCGATGGCTCTATTTTTTCCCTCTGTGAAGTTTAAGGCAAGATCATTTCCTGAGAGTGAGGGAAGTAAGAGTGAGCAGAGACTGAAAAGAAGGGTGGAGATTTTGGGTAGTGGCTCTAGGAAATGGGGGAGATTGATCTGGGACACATGGCGTGGTTTTAAGCAGCGATGAAAGCCTGCATTTCGGAACAGCACCAATCACGCAGCCTCCCCCTCTGCCTTGGGGGGGCAGGCAAGACCCCAATTGGGCAGGAAAGCTGCTATGGGGAGGCAGGAATCTGGGCCTTCCGGGTTTGGTCTGTGCCCTACCTCATGACCCAGCTCTCTTCAGCTGCTCCCATGACCCAAACCACCAGACCCCAGCTGCTCCCCAAATTCTGGCTTCCTTTAGACTCTAATTCAACCCAAGAGTGGCAGGGTGGGTTCTCTGGGAAGCAGATTCTGAGATTAGCATGTTAGAAGTTCAGCAGGAAGTGCTCTTGTGCTCAGCATCTGGGGAAGAAAAGGGCCAGGAACAGAGTTGGGCAGAGGGAGAAGATGGGCCACAGCACAGTTTCAGCAAAGGCCTTGGCCAGCCCCCTGGACCACTCCACTCTGAAGCTGGGATAACCTCTTTAGAGTCTTATGTTACTGGCAGAACTGGCCTTTAATACTCAAGCACAGGGGGGGCATGGGCAATATATGTAACCGTAATATTTGTACCCCCATAATATGCTGAAATAAAAAACATTAAAAAAGAAAAGAAAAATACTCAAGCACAGGTCAATTATTGGATGTGGGTCTCCTGGAGGTTACCTTGATCCAGGCTACTTTCTTTGGCAGAGGCAATTTCCCAAGAGGACTTACAGCGGAGAGCCATCTTCCTGCGGCACTCCTAGCAGCTGGAGGAATTAGTCCTTCAACCATTATGGGGGATCCACTGCATCTACCATTGTAATACACATTTACTTATCCCTTAGACTATGCCTGACCAAGGGTCTTCCTCGAACTCAGTGGGGAGCTTAGAAGCTTCAGGAACTTACCTGAGGCATCTGGGTGCAGGTATCAGAATCCTGCATACAGTAAGAGGCCTTCGGTTCTACTCCTAGTTCAGCTACTGACTCACTAAGTGATGTCAGGCAAGTCTCTGACCTCTTTCAGCCTCAGTTTCCTCATCTGTATATGAGGGTTGAGCTGAAGTCCTTGCCCAGTACTCTATGGCTTTATGGTGCCTAAAATCATGGATGGCAAGGAGTGACAGCTGCCTGGGCCTCATTCTTGGGACTCAAAGGCACCCCCATCACCCCAGCCTTCCCACTTCCAGAGCTGTCAAGGTCAGGTCTTTATGTCCAGGAATCACCGGTTGGCTCTAACGTTAGATTTAGGAGAGAGTGAGTATCCCAGTGCTTCTTTCAAACCCTTCAACCCTTCTCAGAATGGAGTTCAGCTCTTCCCAGAAGCATTAATAGTTTCTGCCTCTACAAAGAGACATCGCTGAATACTATGTTTGGTAGGCGAGATTCTTGGAGGTCATTGTGTTTATTGCCCTATTTTCTGGCATCACGGCAGAGACACACCTCTCCCCTGGAGTTAGTCTCACATTAGTTGTTAGCAGCTTTTGGGGGTTTCAGGGGCATTGAAAGAGGCCAGAGAAAAAGATAAAAACAATTTAGAAGTTTGCTTTTGCTTTGGAAAGGAACAAAAACCCTTGCACTACTCCCCATTCCAGATACCCTGGCCCCTGCCACCAGGTTTGCATTTCTTGGGGTGGTCCTCTGTTCACCCCGCTCAGCTCCCATCATGGGAATGGTGGGAATGGTTTTTGTAGATGGTTTACGCTTTTATTTTTCCCGAAGAGGAAACAATCTCCATTTCTCAGCTCTACATTTTCCTCTCTGACTACTGAGGACCAGAGTGAAACCAGGAAAAATGTGGGGCCACCACTCACATTTCTGAACTGATGCAGAATGTTTAGAAGAAAATGAGCCAAACAATAACTGGGCCTGATCCTTGGAGTCATATCATAGCACATGGGAGGCGGAAAGATCCTCAAATGTCACCTAGCCCATCGAGTCCCATTTTACATATGGGAAAACTGGGGAAAGAGCAAATGAGAAATACAATTTACAAAGCCACACAAGAACCCCTGCTTCTATTAAATAGGAGAGCTTTCAGAAGAAAAGTGAGGCTTTCAGAACATGATCTTGCATTTGAAATGACAGAAAAGATATACAAATAATTTTTAAAACAATCAATATATACAATATGCTCTAAAATAAGATGAAGAACCATTAGCAGACCAGAAATATTGGGTATGTTTTAGAAGATGGAAAGCAAAATGGGGCTTCAGATTCTTATCTTGATGCTGGAGTAAATGGACTGCAGATCCCTCCCCCAGACTCAACCCTGCAGACACTGTATTAGTGAGAGACAGATGATGTATCCAGAATATATCCCTAGAGAAACAAAAGCTAGATGGGTCGCAGTCTGGGTGAACATCTCAATGTAGGGTGGAGAGAATCAGATATTATGGATAGATACAAGTGTGGGGGAGGTCTTTCTAGCTGTACACTGTTCTCTCCTCCATAATTATCCAGGTGGATGGTAGCCTACCCTTTCACCAGCACAGCACCAGCCAAAAGTGGCAAGGTAAGCTCAAGGCAGTTCTGGAGTCAGCTGAACTGGCTGGTGGAAAACAGACTCAATAGACAAAGGCTGGCAGGGAGCCACTGAGCAGTCTCTTCTTCCTCTCTACTCCTCAGTTGGGATAAGCGACTACACAGAGGGAGGCAGCTCTTGGAAAAAGCAGTGACTAGAGAAAAGCTCAGAAATGTTTTCTGTCCTAGCACTTGGGGAGGCTGAGGTGAGAGGGTCGCTTGAGGACAGGAGTTTGAGGTTGCAGTGAGCTGATGACACCACTGCACTCTAGCCTGGGTGACACAGCAAGACCTTGGCTCAATTGAAAAAGAAAAAGTTCTCTGGAAGGCAGAGCTCTCTGAGTTATCTGTGGGCAATCAGGGAACAGATGCCCAGAGACTCTACACCCTGAAGCACTCCTCTTATAACTTTACCCCAGGAGGGAAATCCGCAGCCCAGTCCCCACAGAATACACATTACTGGCCAAGATAGCGACACTTGCAAGGGAATATGAACTCAGAGCCACAATAACCACCAAAAAATGACTAGCAGAAGTAAAATGAACAGACTGGCAGAAGAGGAATTTACCATAGAATAATACATATTTTCAAGACATAAGGAAGGACACTATAAATATGAAGCAGGAAAGCAATGATTTAAAAATAACTAGAAATGTTGAAACAAATAACTCAGTAGATGGGGTAAATGGCAGAACCTATTCAACTAAAGAATAAATTAGGGAGTTGGATGATCAGGCAGAAGACAAGCACTAACATCAACAATACCAGGGAGGGTATAGAGATAGAAAATATTTTAAAAGTTATATTTCTGACAAAAACAGAAGTGCCTACTCCATTTAACAGGAATCTCAGAAAAAGAAAGCTAAACAGAAAAGTATTTTAAGATACAATGTCTAATTATTTCCCATAATTAAATATGGGGAAGCTCAGATTGAAAGAGCCTTTGAAGCACGGTCAATTTTCCCCACAGAACGTTTGCTGAGTACGTGGGTGGCTCAGGAGGCTGGAGGAGGGGCACAGACCAACAAAGTGAAAATGTCCCCTCTCACAGTAGTTAGTAGACAACATCCTGCTAGAAGGAGGGGGGCTTGTGTCAAACCCACAGCTGGTATCCGTCTCATATTTGCCAAATTTGAAGTTGTACTGGGAAGCTAAAGAGCTAAGCTCAAACCTGTGAAAAGCATAAATGAATTTCCCACATAGTGTTATGCTGAAGAGGTAGAGACTTAACAAGCTCTCAGTCAAACCGAAGGGAGACTTAGTCTAACAGAAATAAAACTTAACCCTAATCCAGTTCATTTTCTAATCATATTGTGATTGGTCCCTTATCTTACCTGCCTAATAAGGAAAGGGTATAACCTATCTGAGGAAAGATATCATCATTTTCAGTCTCAGTTTATTTATATACAATCTCTACTGAACAATAAAGAATTATAAGTCATGTGAAGAGGCAGGAAAATATGATCATACATTCTCAAGAGAAAAAAAGATAATAGAAGAAGACCCACAGATAACGCACATATTGCAGTTAGCAGACAAGGCATTTTTAAATAACTATTACAAATATGTTAAAGATGATAATGAAAAATACAACAAAATGGTTAAAAAGAAAACTTCAACAGAGAATTATCTATAAAAATAGAAAATGGATTTTCTGGACCTGTGAACTACAGTATCTGAAATTACAGATTCACTGGGTGGATTTAACATCAACAGACAGGATTAATGAACTCAAAGGTCAATATAGGCTGGGTGCAGTGGCTCACACCTGTAAACCTAGCACTTTGGGAAACCATGGCGGTAGGATTGCTTGAGGTCAGGAGTTCAAGACCAGCTCTGAGCAAGAGTGAGACCCATCTCTACAAAAAATAGAAAAATTACCCAGGCATGGTGGTGTGCACCTGTATTCCCAGTTACTTGATAGCCTGAGGCAGGAGGATCACTTGAGCCCAAGAGTTTGAGATTGCAGTGAGCTATGATGTTGCCACAGAGAAAAAAGACTGGAAAGAACAGAGCATATGAGACATGTGGGAAACAATCAAAGTTTGTGCTTATGTGCACATGGAGTACCAGAAGAGAGGAGAGAGAGAATGAAACCGAAGCAAAATTGGAGGAGCTAATGATCAATAATTTTCTCAAACTGATAAAAGATATCAATGTACAGATTCAAGATGTGGGTGAAACCCAAACAGGAAAAATACAAAGAAAACCATACCTGAGCACTTCCTAGTCAAATAGCTGAAAACCAAAGCTAATAGCAAATCTTACAAGCAGCTAGAGAACAAAGACACATTACTTTCAAAGGAGCAACAGTAAGATTTGATAATGTTGCATCAAAAACTTTAGAAGCTAGAAGGGTATTGACTGACATTTTCAAGATGCTGAAAGAAAAAAAGCTGCAGATCTATAATCTTGTATCTAGCAAAGATACCCTTCAAAATATGAAGACAAAATGAAGATGTTTTTGGGCAAACAAAACTGTGACTGAGATAGTGGGCTACTAGTGAAAGGACAGTCAAATAAACCAGTGGAATCAAATGAGGAGTCCAGAAACAGACCTCCACATATGCAATCAAATGACTTTTTAAATAAAAGTGTCAAAGCAATTCAATGGGGAAAGGAAAATATCCTCAACAAATGGTGCTGGAACAATTGGATATCCATGCGGGAAATAAAGGACCTTGATCCTACCTAACACTACACACAAAAAACAACTTGATGGGTCCTAGACCTAAACATAAGAGCTAAAATTATAATGAAGATACTAGAAGTGCTGGGAGAATATCTTCGTGACCTCAGAGTAAGCAAAGATTTTTTTCTTTTCTTTTTAAATTTCATTCTAATAGATTTAGGGGGTACAAAAGGTTTTTGTTACATGGATGAACCGTGTAGTGAAGAAGTCTAGGCTTTTAGTGCATCTATCACCTGAATAGTGTACATTGTACCTGATAGGTAATTTTTCATCCCTCCCACCTTCCCCTTCTGAATCTTCAATGTCCATTATGTGACTCTGTATGACCATGCATACCCACCAAGAATGAGCCAAGTCTCCTTAGGGAGGACCCAGAAAGCATAAACCACAAAAGAAAAGATGAATAAATTAGACTTACTCAAAATTAAAAACTTCTATTCATCAGAAAGCACCATCAAGAAAATAAATAGGCAAGCTACCAACTGAGGGAAAATATTCACAACACATATACCGAATGAAGGGTTTGTATCTATAATATATAATGAATTCTTATAATTCAATAATAAAAAGGAAACACAATTTTTAAATGGGCAAACCCCAGATATTTTACAAAGGAAGATATATGGATGGCCAATAAGTACTTGAAAAAAGTGTCTAAAATCGTTATTCATCAGGGAAATGCAAATTAAAACAATAATAAGGCACCACTACATACTTGATACAATAGATAAAATGAAAAATATTTCCAATACTAAATGTTAGAGAAGGTGTGGAGCAACTAGAACTCTCATACATTGCTGATGGGAGTGTAAAATGAAGCAATCACTTTGGAAAATTAGTGAGTTTCTTAAATAGTTAAATATACATCTATATGACCCAACAATTCTACTCCTAGAGAAATAAAAACATATGTCCACAAAAAGCCTTGTATAAGGATGTTCATAGCAGCTTTATTCATAATAGTCCCCAAATGGAAACAACCCAGATGCCCGTCAAAAGGAGAATAAATAAACTCTGGTGTATTCATACAATGAAATACTATTAAACAATGAAAAGGAACAAACTTTTGGTGCAAATGACAACAAGGATGAGTCTCAAAAGTATTATGCTGGTGAAAAAACAGACACATCAAAGTATATTCTGCTGTGATTTCATTTAGGTGAAATTTTAGAACAGGCAAAACTAACATACAATGATAGAAATTAGAATAGTGGTGCTTCTGGAGGGAAGAAGGAATTGACTATAAAAGGCACAGGTGACTTTCTGAGGGGAAGGAGATGCTCTGTGTCCAGCAAAAAAGAGTAAATAGTTCACGGAAGGTCTATGCATTTCAATGCATGGAAAATTTACACCTCAATAAAAAATATGATGCTTGATGAAGGCGCACAGCCTTCACATTCACAGACAAGCCAAAGACGAACAAGATCCCACCACTGTTCAACCTGGGCACTATAGTAAGACAAATAAAAAAGTGAAGAGGGAGCTTTAAGCTTTGGAAAGAAGAGGCAAAGCTGTCATTATATTCAAATGATAGGTGTGGTCATATGCACAGAAAACTCAACAGAAAGTCAGACAATTTTTTAAAAATAAATAAGCACAGTTGCAATATTTAAAAAATTTAAAATTCAGTAGCATTCATCTACATCAGATATTACCAACTAGAAAATGTAATATAAAATGAGATACCATTCACAGTAGCAAAAAAAAACTATATACTCTATAATGTTAAAAGATAAACTTAGGCATATTAACATTTTAATGAGTTTATTTGGGCATTCAGCAATTCGTGGATCCATCAATAGCAGACTGTGAAGCAGTTCAGCTCTCCACATCCCACTGAGGGGGTGTGAAGGAGAAACATTTATAAAGTGCTCAGGAATGCAAGACAAACAAAATATTTGGTTGGTCAAATGGAAGTCACTGGTTAGAAGTTAGTTGATGGTTTCTGATTGGTTAAGCTTCAGTGGTGTTTTATCATTTATGGAGTTGGGTTTTAGTTTCTTTATGTAGGTTCTTACATCGGAGCTTTTTCAGCCTAATGGCCTCCCAGTTAATTATTTTAACAATAGAAATTAATCTATCAAAGAATGTACAAGAAAAACTTAAAAACCTTTATAAAAGACATAAATAAAAACCAGGACATATGGAGAGACATACCATGTTAAAGAATGAGAAATTTTAATATCACAAAGATGTTAATTATCTTTCTAAATAATCTATATATTTAGTAAAATTTCTATGGAAAAAATTTTTAAACTTAACAAAATATTCTCAAATGTATAGGAGAGAATAGAAATTCACAGATTAAGACAACTTTGAAGGAGAGCAAAGATTCTCTACAAAGCAAAGATATTCTACAAAACCATAGTTCTGTACCAAAAAAGAATTGGGGCCAGGCACTGTGGCTCATACTTGTAATCCTAGCACTTTGGGAAGCCCAGGTAGGAGGACTGCTTGAGGCCAGGAGTTTGAGACCAGTGAAACATAGAAAAATCAGCTGGACATGGCGGCATGTGCCTGTAGTCCCAGCTACTCAGGAGGCCGAGATAGGAGGATCACTTGAGCCCAGGAATTTGAGATTGTAGTGAGCTATGATGATGCCACTGTACTCCAGCCTGGACAACAGAGTGAGACCCTATCTCAAAAAAATAAAAATAAAAAAATAATTGGAACAAACAAATAAATAATTGGGACAGAAACAGATTTCATGAATTTAAAATATGATAAAGATGGAACCATAACCAGTGGAAAAAATATTAATTTTATAGTTGATGATATTGAGAAAATTGGCTCATTTTATGGATTAAAATAAATGCCTACCTCACTCTTAAAAAAAAGGTGAACCTTAGATGTATTAAAATTTAAATGTAGAAAATAAAATATATAGTTAACAGAAGAATGTATATAATCACTCTTTGTGACCTTCAGTTGGGGGAAAGATTTTTTAAACAAAATCCCAAAAGCAAAAGCTTTCATCTGAAAAAAGTTGGTGAATTGATCTGCATCAACATAAAGGGTTTCTGCTCAGGGAAGGGCACCACTGACACAGATAAGCAATGGAGAGAAGATGATTTCGATGTTTAAAACTGACGAGGGAGTATGTAACATCTTCTAGACCCTATAAGGAACTCTAACAGTCAACAAGAAAAAGACAGGACCTCCAATACACATGGGCAAATTATGTGAGATAGTACAATTCCACAGATATTTCTGGCCCTTCTCCTGCATATGTAGCTATGATAAGTGGCCATGTACCCACTTGCCTGTCCCCTTGAACTTAGATGTGGCCATATGACTTGTTTAGTCAATGAAACTTAAGTGACGAGTATCACTTCTAAGCAGAAGCTTTAAAAGCCAGTGTGCAGTCTACCACATTTTCTTTCCCTTTCATGTGGTGGTTCCATTGACTTGGGTCCCTGAGTGGCTAGGACAAGTGGAGCCCACTGCTGACTTGCGACGACCAAGAAATACTCCTTTGTCATGCTAAGCCATTAAGACTTTATGGTTGTTTGTCACCACAGCATAAAGTAATCTGTCCTAATTGATACAGAAGTGTGATCCTGCCATAATAATATAATCTGAAATATGTGGTGATGGCTTATGAGCTGGTCCCCAGGTGGCAAAGACACCATTAGCGAGTGTTGAAAGGATGGTGATTCATGTCATGCAGTGGCAAAATACTGGAAGGTAGATCTTGTACCTAATAAACTGTAACCCTAGGGAAAGGAAGATAGTAGTGAGCATTAGTTTCTTTTGACTGCATTTGAGGTAAGTTCAGAAAACAATTGGCAAGTTTCCAAGTAAGAATGGAAGGAATACCACATAAACAGAAGCAAAAACAAAGACCATATGATCCTCCCAATTGACGCAGAAAAAGCACTTGACAAAATTCAACACCCTTTTATGATAAGAATGCTTAACA
>VBSM01002959.1:14392266-14413593 GCA_008086735.1 Cheirogaleus medius | reverse complement strand
GTGGAGATAGTGGGCAACCTTGTCTTGTTCCAGTTCGAAGTGGGAATGCTTTCAGTTTTTCCCCGTTCAGTATGATGTTGGCTGTGGGCTTGTCATATGTGGCTGGTATCATTTTTAGGTAAGTGTGGCTTCCTATTTGAAATAGCTTTCTCACAGTAGATAGCATATAGTTGGGTCTTGTTTTTTTAATATAATCTGACAATCTCTGACTATAAATTAGAGTATATAAATATGTCAAAACTTATCAAATTATATACTTTAAATATGTACAGTTTCTTGATGTCAATTATACCTTACTATAACTGTTCACAATATTTACTGATGCCCTTACTGATGTCAGGTACTATGCTAGACACTGGTCAATCTATCAATGACAGTAAGGAATACCCTGTCCTTGAGCAGCTCACGTAGAGAGGAAACCCAGGCTGGAGTGCAGTGGTGTCATCATTTCACATCATTTCACCTCAAGTCTCACATCTCATACCTTGTATCATTGAGAAAAGAAAAACTGACACTCTTTCCTAAATTTTAATCCAAAAGTTTTTCAGGGCTTCTGGATAGCCTGGTTTGAGGCTGGTGATAACCCTTGAAGTACATAGGGAGACAGGCACTTGCAAGAATGGTAGATCAGAGCGTTCTTAGGAGGAAGAGTCAATATTCAGAAGACACCTCTGTTACAACCATTTACTTGGTAAAAACCAAAAACAAGTTTCCCAACTGCGGGAGGGAGATCACCAACCTAGAGAGCATCTTGGGCATTCTGGCACTAGCCACAATATGGAAAACTCTCTTTTAAAATCAGAATTATTCATCCTCTTTAAAACACCATCTGGGCCAATTTGACTGATTTTGGCATAATTGTTTTTCCATGGACTTTCAGGAACAAAAGTTATCACATCCGGTCTCACTGTGGCTGTGTCGCTGATGAAGGAAACACTTCTGTCCATGCCCTGTAGAAGAAGACAGGCTTCAAAACGTGGTCTCCAAACCATCAGCGTTAGCATCACCTGGGAGCTTATTAGAGACACAAATTCTCAGGCCTGACCCCAAACCTACAGAAATTCTGGGGGCTGGGCCCAGCAATCTGTCCTTTAACAAGCCTTCCTTGTGATTCTGCTGCATGAATGTGAAACAATAACAATAAAACATTTGAGTACCTGATTCTTAATTTTGGCTGCATGTTGGAACCACCTGGGAAGTCTTAAAAATATACTGACGCCTGGGTCCTCCCTCTAGAGATTCTGACTTAATTAGTGTGGTCTAGGTATTGGAATTTTTTTAAAGTTCCCCAGGTGATCTAATGTGCATCAGAGTTCAAGAAGCAGTGTATTACCACACATTCCAGTGCATTACTCTGCTACGCAAGTTGGGCCTCACACAGACCAATTGAATTGAAATCTCTAGGGGCCCTGGGTGTTGGTGTATATATCTGTTTTGGCACTGATATTTTTTTCAAGCTCCCCAGGTGGTTCTAATGTGTAGCCAGGGCAGAGAATCATTTCATTATTTTAACACTTGTGGCCTCTTTTTACTCAGGAGTGAGTTTTCTGGTGGGCAAGCGAGGCAGGACTTGAGCAAGTTTGAGGCCTGCCACCTACAGAAAGCAGGTGCTTGGCTCTGTTTCTTCATGGTGCCCTAAGTTTTTCAGTGGTAGTGGGAGACTTGTGGTTTTCCTATACTGCCAGTCTCTCTAAATGGGTAAGTCTGCCAAATTCAGGGGCAAAGTGTTAGCAAGCTCACTTGGCCAGCTGACTAAGCCATGTTCTCCAACATCTCCTTTATAAGAGGGATATTTTGATCTCTATGTGTCTGACTCCCATGTGTGTCTCTCAATTGTTTCCAGATTTGAGCAGGGATTAAAAGGGTGTTATGTGTTAGCCCCTAAAACCCCAACCACAACAATGGAGAGAGCTTTACTCAGCTGTTGAGTTGCCCTGCCTTATTTGTGCATTGGTGATCAGAGTGGAGATGGTACCCAAGGTGCTTCCTGAAGAAATGATGAGCACTCCAAACTCCTGGCCAGGAGGTAAACCAGTGTTACACCAACCTCAGCAGACCTTGAGTGGAGAGCTTGCCCCAAAAGAGTGTTTTATCCTCAGAAAAGACTCATGCTGTTCAAGGAAGGTCATTGCAAGAGATTCTCTTCATGGTGACTCAGCCACCCTCAGTACATTCCAAGGACTTGGGTTTGAATTCTGGCTCTGTTACCTGCCAGCTGGGTACCCTGAACAAGTCTTTCTCCTTTCTGAGCCCTAGTTATCTTGTTTATGAAATGAGGTTGCTGTGATAACCAAGTGAAACAATGGGGTAATTAATGTGGAAATGCCATGTAAGCTGCGAAGAGCTGTGGCATATAAGAGGTTGTTAGAATGAGCTTATGTTCTAGATGGGGAGCCTGGATATGGAGATGTGTAATGTTAACCCATCATGCAAGACTTGGTAACAGTTTCCAGTAGTTCAGAGAGGAGCTTACAGGCATCTGGAGGAGGAAGGAAGCATTGAGGGCTGGTCATCTAGCCCGGCAATCTCTAGAGAGTCTCCTTGTGTGATGGGAGGACTAGTCCTCCCTCCCAACCCACCACATTGATTTCTGATCTCTGTGCTTTCTTCGCTTTCCATTTGGAGACAGCAGCCACCACACCATGGCCTCAAGGAAGAGGGTTCTTGCCCTTTTATGTTCTAACCCAAGAGATGAATGACCCTTCCCTTAATCCCTGCATTACAGCTGAGCGTTGAGGGGACAGTTAAACAAAATATTATTAACAGAAGGAAATGATGATGGAGAGTAACATATGGTCAGGCTTAGAGCTAGCACAGTTTAACTATTCACTCTGCTTCACTATATGTTATTTATGGACAGATTTCCTTCAATGCCAACTAAGGAGGCTCTGGACTAGATTTTATTAAGGAACCTATGGATTTGCTCATAGGATATCAAAATCTTAAACTCTTGATGTGGTCCTCAAGGCATTGCCTGATCCTGCCTCAGTGCCTCTCCTTCAGCCTCAGCCTCTTTTTGCACCCCTTCCTCCTTGCTCTATGAGCTCTAGGCACACCAGACTCCTTTGCAGACCTTGACAAGCTCCTTCCAACTTCAGACCCTTCACATCTGCCTGGAACAGAGGCCTATGCCTGCCCCATCTTTGCCTAGTTAACTCTTAAGCATCCTTCAGAGCATAGCTTCACTGTCCCTGTCTCCAGGAGCCTTTCTTGCACACTCCTCCCACCCTAGACTCAGGTTTCCCTGTAACATACTCTCGATACATGCTAACATTGATATGTCTACTTTTAGCATGGACCTAAACTGTAATTAAGGAATTGTATCATTATTGTTCAATGTCCATGTTCCCCATCACCATTGTATACCCATACCCCTGCACAGAGTAGGCGGTCAAGATTTGTGAAATGAGTGAGGAATGAATGGTGAAGAGAGGAGGCTTCCCAGAGCAAATAGGATTAGAGTTGAGCCTGGTGGCAGACCTTGTCTCCATCCTCAGAGTGGTAGAGTGGAAGTAGCACTGAACTGAGAATCAGGAGTTTCCAATTTCGAGTCTTGCTGTATGCTTCCTCTGTGCCAGGCCCTGTGTTAGGCACTAGAGAAACAGTGGTAACAGTACAAATGCTGTTGGTCAAGGCTCCTTCCTCCTGGGGGTCCAGAGAAAGATCCAAATGCAAGTCAAATAACTACACAAATAAGTGTAAAATCCCAGCTGTGATAAGATCTGTGAAGAAGAGGTACATGAAGCAACGAATGTATTTAAGAGTGAGGTTTAACTGAGTTATGCAGCCCAGAAAAGGATTCTCTGGCAATGAAATGATTTTGTCTTCATTTTAATTTTTAAATTGAAGTATGATTTCAATTAGGTTTGTTTGTTTGTTTGTTTGTTTTTTGGAGCTGGTGTCTCACTGTCACCCAGGCTAGAGTGCAGTGGTGCAATGACAGCTCACTGCAGCCTCGAACTCCTGGCCTCAAGTGATCTTCCTGCCCCAGCTTTCTCGGTTCCTGCATCCAGCAATTTCAGTGAGTTTTGACAAATGTATACATCAATGTAAACATCACCCAGACCAAGCTATAGAAAATTTTTATCACCCCTGAACATTATCTCATGTCCCTTCCAGTCAATCTCCCCCCTCCCCATCCCAGGAAACCACTGAAACTGATCTGATTTCTGTCAATAGAGATTTGTTTTGCCTATTCCAGATCTTTGTAGAACCATATAGTATATACTCTCTTTTTTTGGTCTCACTTCTTTTGCTCAGCATTATTCTTCTGAGATTCATCTATGCTTTTGCATTTATCAATAGTTCATTTTTTTCCTTTTTTTTTCCTGAGTAATGTTCCATTATCTGAATATTCCACAGTTTGTTTATCCATTTACCTGTTGATGAATATTTGAGTTATTTTCTGTTTTGGCTATTATAAATAAAGCTGCTATGAATGTTCCTGTACAAATCATTTTGTAGACATACATTTTCACTTCTCTTGAGCACTGGGGACACAGGAGTAGAATTGCTGGTTATAGATTGGATATATATTTAATTTTATGATAAACTGCCAAATCGTTCTCCCAAATAGTTTTGCCATTTTTATATGTGTACTAGCAATGTATGAGAGTTCCAGCTGCTCTACATCCTCATCAATATTTGGCATTTTCAGGTTTTAGAAAATTATTAAATATGTGTATATGTATGTGAAGTGGTATCATTGTAGTTTTAATTTTCATATTAGGAGGGATAATTTGAAGCTGACATCTAAAGGATGATGATAAATAGACCAGATGAAGATCATGGGGTATTGTGCATTTTGGGCGAAGAACACAATATGCAAAGGCCCCAAGGTGAGAGGGAGCAGAACAATCACAAAGCGCTGAAAGGGAGTGTAGTGTGGGGTGGGGCTGCAGGGGCAGCACTGCACCATCCACCTTCAAGGGGTCCTGTAGATCTGCTCAATGCACACCCCAACAGTGACCTAACAAACAGAAAAAGAGGAATGTCCTGGGCTGCGTAAAACCCCAGGAATTTCATGTAAGCAGGAAGCCTCATAAAGACCAAAATGGAATGTCACCTCAGCAGAAAGGTGCTCAGAATAGATAAAAGTTGATTTAGAGAAATAAAAGAAAGGAGGCATTTCTTGCAAGTGACCATTGCAGTTGTAAATTCATGCTTACCACATATGAAAGAGCAGGACTGTGGGACAGTGTTGCATACATACCCTTTTGAGGTTTGAGATCACAAATTTAAAATGAAGTGATTCAGCCTGTTTGTGTGATTTTTCTCCAGCAACATTCAGCTGCTAAGGTGCAGGCATGAAACCCCATTTCAGATTGTAGTGCTCAGTCAGTCTGTGGTTTTTCCAGGAAAGTGTGTTAGAGATTGAGGTGGGCAAAGGAATGATTATGATGATGAATCATGGGCTCTAAACCCAAGAGAGAAATGAAGAATGGACAAAGAGAAATTGGCGGGGTTAGTGGATGAGTGGTCTCAGTGAGGTTGAAGAATGAGAGCAAATGGGGTGCTAGTAACAGGAACCAAAAGGCTAGGTGGTGGTGAATGCAGAGTGGTGTATTATAGTTTCATATTTCAAAGATAGAGCCTTTTGGAGGGTGATTAAATTGTTGAGGGTGTAACCTTGAGAGGAGTAGTTTAGTTCAGGAGAAAATTGTTGGCAATGAGAAGGTGGAAGGATTGAGACCAGAGTACTCAATAGGGATAGATGTTGAACTCACCCATGGAGTTCAAGGATGGTGCTAGGAATTGGAAGGGGCAGGGAAAAGATTACATTGACTGGGAGGTCAGAAGATGACAGCAATCAAGATCAGTGGGGTGGTACATCTGAATAGAAAGAGTTTTAAATGAGCAGGGATCTTTGCAGGAGGGAGGGGGAAACCATTAGGAAGCTCAAGGTCAACTCTAGGAACGCTGCCACCATTTTTTTTTTTTTTACTGACATTTGTTAGAAATGACCTGTGGTGCCATTAAGAAAATAGACACTGCAAATTGTCTTGGCAAGGCAAAATCTTTACTTCTGATCGGAAGGGTAACTAGTGGCAGCAAGAGCAGCCAAGCAGCGCGTGCTACAAGGGGGGTTTCTCACTTTTTATCCCTAATGCAGACCTATGGCTGTGTCTCATCCCATTGGCCGGGATTTCGACTGCACAATCTTGTTCTTACTCGCCTGGCTACAGTGTGTTAAGACACAAAGGAAGAGGTAGGGGGCTCTTAGTGTAAATATTTAAAATTGGCGGTCTAGTCAGGCACAGTAAGGTATGCGGAAGTGTGTTACTTCCTGACACTTTGGCAGAAAATATCAAGCCAAGGTTATCTCCCCCTATACATTCTTCCAACAGCACACCAAACCAATCCACGTGATTCAGGAATGCTGTATTACAGGTCTACCCACCAGGGGGCGCGATCAACACTGCAAAGCCGACCTCCCTGGAGGCCAGGAAAGTGTGTGTCAGCCTGAGCTCTGAGGACCCCTAGGGCTCGTATGAGGTATTGCAAAGAGCTCAGCCATTCTCTGGCACAGCAACACTTACTTGCAGAGAGATTTTTAAAAGTGTATGTAAATTTGGAACAACAACAAAAATCCAAATTCCTAAATTAATTTAACGAATTATTGAATTACTTGAAGGTTTTAGTTCTTATGTATCTTCTCAAAAAAATGGGACTAAAAGTACAGCTACCATCATATAGGATTTGGTGACATTTTCTCTTGGCTAAAAGGGTTCCTCATAACTGCTGGTTTTAAGAGTTGAATGGTGTAACCCATACTTAAAACTTTTCTTCTTGTATCACTTTTCGTAAGCATGACATAGTAGGAAGAATCAGGCCTGGAGTCAGAATTGTAGCCACGGCAGCATCATCAACATCTGAGTGTTTACTATGCACCAGAAATGGTTTTAAAATTGCACCTAAATTTATTCATTTATTCCTCTTCCAATTTTATGAGGCAGGAATTATCATTAGCCCCATTTGACATAAAAATTAGATCCAGAGAGATTAGATCACTTGCCTAAGGTGACATAGCTAGTAGATGATAGTGTCAATAGTGTTGTGGATTTGAATTTCATCTTCCCCTAACCAGAATAGTCCAGGTTATGCTGTAGGAACAAATACTCCTGTATCTCAGCAAATTAATTTAGCAGATGCTACCTGTTCTGTGTGGGTTGGCAGGAGGGCTCAGGTTATTGTGTTAACTCAGGGACCCATGCTGACACAAGGTTCATTGTGTCATGTGCTTTCATCATTGTGATCAGTGATCACTACCAAGAAAAAAAAGTAGGTGACAGTATCTAAACTGGGAATGAAATGCTTCTGCTTGGAGATGATACGTGTCATTTCACACATTTCACTGCTGAAGCAAGTCACATGCCATTTCCAACTTCAAGGTGGCAAGGAAGTGCCCTCCTACCATGAGCCTAGCAGCAGGCAAACCAGACTGTTTGGCATTAATGACTAACACAAACATTTCAAGACCCTGGGCAGGTCATATCTTCTCTCAGCATCAGTTTCTCTGCCCACAAAAAGAACATAATCATTTTGTAAGAATCCCTTGTTGTAAGGATCAAATAGGGATGTTTGTTATGTTTATTACAAGGCAGAATGGTTATATCCAACCAAAGATTCCATCAACTGAAAATCTAGGTCCCTCCACAGGTGGTCCTGTACCCTCCTTACAAGGCTATCTGCAGAAAGGCCTTTGTCCAGATGAAGATACATGCCAATCTTTGTGACACTCACACACCTGAGGTCTGGGAGTTTTCACTTCTATCAACATGCTATACTTGTAGTCCTGGCCCTTGCTTTGGTCTGGAACCACCAACTGTCCAGTTCCTGTTGAAAGCTCAAGACTACATTAGCTTGAAAGAAATTGTGAGAGTCTCTTTACCCCATATTCTCCAAGCCCTCTCTTTAAATCAAGCTAGGTTACCAGGACTGTTTTCTTGGCTCCTCAGAGGTTCACTCCACAGACACTCCCCAGGATGTCTGCTGGGAGTCAGGGATGAGCTAAGCCATGTAAACTCCTTTGCCAATCACCAGACCTGAGAGCAGCACACAAAAAAAATACCCTATAAAAAGGCATTTTCCAAACTTCCATGCAAATGGTAGTAACCACATTGCCAATCACCCTCCAGAGTGCTTCGCTGGCTCCTTTCCTATGGGTCATTTGCCCCTTACTCACTTTTCTGAAAGACTACCTATTCATGTGTGTTTCACCATGCGCCTGCCATACAGCGTGTATTCAAAACATGTTCACTGTGCTAAAATGCTTCTGAGGAGTCTTTATATAAATTGATACACGATGACTTCCTTGTAGAATTGTGTCTTATTGACATGCAATTAGGCTAGTTGAACTTCAGGCCCTGAGAGTCTTTGAAGCTAAAATAAGGCCAAAACGGGGGGGAGGGAGCAGGCGGGGGAGGAAAAGGAGGACATTTCAGGTAGAGGGAGCAGATGTCGAGGCAGGAAAGCACAAGGTAATAGCGGGCACAGGGAGCACATCACTTTGCCTGGAAGGAAAAAAACAGCAGACGAGAGGAGGAGGTTGGGGCCAGAGACCATTAGAGATCTGTGGGCAAAGTCCAGAAAGAAGAAACAGCAGGATAGGGGACAATGAGGCGGAAAATAGGGCGTGGTGTGTCCAATTCTGCAGTCAAGAGCTCTAACAAATGAAAGGTAGGACGGGTGGAAGAAATATACCGTGTTACCAAGGCTTCCTCTTATTTACGGGCGCTCCCGTTCCATGGAACAGTAAACAGAACGCGGGAAATCTCGGTTCCGCACTGCCCAGAGAGCGAGCGGAGCCCCGCCTCGCTTCGTCACGTGGCCAGAAGCGCCCTTGGCACGTGACCTACCTTGCGCTAGGCCAATCAGCCTCTGCAGGGGCGGAGACGCCGAGTCCGAGGGGCGGGCGCATCCGAAGAGGCCGCCTCTTCTCGCGAGCCTTGCAGCTGTGGCTCCTCAGCCGCCCCCGGCCCGGAGCGAAGGTCTCGCGAGGCTTGGGCGCTGCGGCGGTAGGAGGAGGACGGGGAAGGACGGAGCCAAGCAGAGGCGGCCTCCCTCGCTCACTCCCTCGCGCGCTCGCCCGCCCCCTCCCTCCCTCCCCTCCCTTCCCCGGCCCCGGCTCTGGCCCCGGCCCATTCGCTGTTGGGTCTTCTGCTAGGGAGGATGTCGGGTTCGTCGCTCCCCAGCGCCCTGGCCCTCTCGCTGCTGCTGGTCTCTGGCTCCCTCCTCCCAGGGCCAGGCGCCGCTCAGAACGGTAAGCGGGCGCCGGGGGCGGGCCGGGCGGGGGCTGCGGGGCGCCGGCGCCGGCGGGGCCCGGCCCGGGCCTGAGGAGGTGCGGGAGCAAGGGGAGGGGAGCCGGGCGGGCGTCTGAGGGGCTGCGAGTCCGAGAGCAGGAGATGCTGGTCGAGGGTTTGAAGAGGCGCTGGTGTGAGGACCGGAGGCGCCTGTCCGAGAGGTGGGGGCGTCCGGTGTGAGCCGAAGGTGTCTCTGACTTAGAGGCTGCACATCGTGGAGCTCGTCGCTCGGGTCGGCGAGGGGACACCAGGGAAGCCGACGTCAGGAGCTGGAGTAGCGGGGGCGGATGAGGAGGGGGCGCAGCTCTTAAGGTGGCAGAGGACCGGCGTTTGCGTTTAAGCGACTGCGGGTGGCGGTGGTCAGGCTCCGTAGGAGAACGGGGCTCCCGGGAGCTGCTGAGGCCCCGTAAGACTGGTGACATCCTTAAAAATTAAGGAGAAATCGGGGGAAGAGAGTCCTGAAGAATTCTGGTGGTGAGCTGAGTACTAGAGCCCTGAGGAAGGGGTAAAGAATCAGGGAACACCTTGGATCTGGGGGTGGGGGGAAGGTGGGTGGGCAGATAAGGGAGTGGGTTGACTGCGGTAGGGGACCTGGAAGAGAGAAGCAGCAGTGTCTCTAAACGAGCTGGGGGAAGAGGGCTGGGTTTGCTAAAGAGGGTGGCGTGCTGGGCATTCTAGGGTAGTGGTTGGGAGAGCAAAAAGGAGTTTCTAAATAAGGAGAGGAAAATGAGCAGAGGATGGGGAGAAAGGGTTGAAACTGAGGCAGGGGGAATAAAGATGGGGGTGGGTGAAGACGAAAAATAAGGGAAAGGAGTAAAATGCAGAAAGCCGGGCGTGTAATATTGGTTTGCATTGTGGGGGATAAATTAGGGGAGGGAGGAGTTGGGTTGTGGTAAATGCTGTGTGATATTGGTTGGGCCTTTGGGAAGACAAGGACACAGCTGCAACTGCCGGGGTGTGATTAGGGGCAGTGACTGATATGAGAGGGAGATGGAGGAAGTGTGTTTTTGAGATCCGAAAGTTTGAAGAGAGAAGAGACGTTATTTCTGAGGAACATAAAAGTGTGGTCCCTGGGATATGGGTATAGTGGAAATGAGAGAATTACTGGGTTTTGAACTGAAGCTCTTTAGAGAAGGAGAAATGGTGGGGGATCATGGGCATGGGGGCGTCTGGATAGAACAGATTCTGATTGAAGACGTGTGTTACAATTCAGCTGCTGAATTGATCTTTCAGAAGTAAGACTAGAAGGATTGTGAACCTGTTTCTGCTGTTGTGGAAATAGCCTTTAAGAGATTAAAAAAATTTTTTAATGAAAGCATTTATGAGAAGTCAGTACTGGAGAGTAAACTATAAATTATTTTTGCTAATCTTTCAGTGATTATTATTATGCTATTTAGAACAATTTAAAATTACTCTTGTTAGAAAGGCTGGAATTCAAATGACTTTAATTTTTAATAATCAATGATCCAGCCAGTGGTGTTGAGTATTCTAAGGAGAAATGGCTTAAAATGCTGAAGATTACCATGAAAATATATCAATAAAGGATTGAAAAAGCATCATTGCTTAAATATGTGTTTTTTGTACCAAATTGTACTAATAAAATCTTATGTATGCTTCATGGCCTTGGATTATCACTGCAGGGGTCAGGAAGGAAACACTTTTCTGTTTCTAGCATTGAATGGGCTAAATATATTGGGTATTTTTCCTGTTTTCCTCCAAAGCATGAGGCCACTGTGAAAGGCAGGCTAGAGTTGGTCTGATTTGTCTCATCAGTTTTTCAACTGCGTTAACAGTATAATCTAAAGAAGCCAAATACTAATTTCACTTATTCAATTTATGGAAATACCATGGTTTCATTTTGCACAGTAGGTGAGAGGATCTTGATCTTCACATGTTTAATCTCTGCTGGCATAGTTTTTTTCCAGTGATTTATAATACGGTGAAATTGTAGTTTCTTAGCAACTAAAGCAAGGTTTTTGGATAGGCCTACAAAGACTCATCTGGCTGCTGTCAGTGATATGTGTTCTAAATACAGCATAGAAAGGCCTTTCCCTTGAATTGAGCTTCAATTCAGTCACATGACATGACCGATGAAGTGAAGCTGAGCGTCTGGCTAGTTGACCCAAATGAATGTAAATTTAATTCAAGCAAGAAATGGCTATTTTTTTGAGTTTGAGTTTATATAGTTAAGGATGCCATTTTATAGCTTTCTATAACATGTCTTAAGATAATATTCAAGCCTTCAACTGGTAATAGCCCTGCAGTTGTCTGAATTCATGTCATGAAGTTGGTATTTTCTGACTGCTTCTGAAAGGGATACCATGCTCTGTATGATGTAAAAATGTTAGCAATGTTAGGTTATATATCAAAGTTATGATTTGGAAAAAAAAAACCTAAAGTGTTTCTGGATTGGGAATGTGGTCGTTTAGATTAAATATAGATTTGTTTTCAAAAGGCCTATGTTTTATTATTCCTAAAAGGAATAATTTGTACTAGATGACCCTCAAAGTATCTTCCAGCTGTAGTGAGTGTCTGGCCTATTACCATAAGGATTCAGAGATTTCATTCAGATAGATTTTGTTTCCCATCCAAATATTTACACTTGTAATAGCACACAGTTCAAGGAAAATCCTTATATGTTGGTTTTTATATGTATTATCAAAAAGGAAGTTCATTTTAAGGAGGAAACTTGTTCTAAAAAGTAACCTTCCTTATAAGACATTCAAAAGCTTTAGAGTACGATTGAGTGAGTATAAACCAAGCAGTACAATATGATGATCAAGGGTACAGGCGTTGGACACTGATAGACCTGAGTTTGAATTCGAGCTCTATGTAGCTGAGTGACCTTGAGTAAGGTAAGCCTCAGTTTCATCTTCTGTAAAATGGGGATTACAATAATGCCCATTCTTTTTTTTTTTTGAAACAGAGTCTTACTCTGTTCCCCGGGCTAGAGTGCCTTGGCATCAGCCTAGCTCACAGCAACCTCAAACTCCTGGGCTCAAGCGATCCTTCTGCCTCAGCCTCCAGAGTAGCTGGGACTACAGGCATGCGCCACCATGCCCAGCTAATTTTTTTTTTCTATATTTTTAGTTGTCCAGCTAATTTCTTTTTATTTTTAATAGAGCTGGGGTCTTGCTCTTACTCAGGCTGGTCTGGAACTCCTGAACTCAAACGATCCGCCCGCCTCGGCCTCCCCAGAGTGCTAGGATTACAGGCGTGAGCCACTGCGCCTGGCCAATAATGTTCATTCTTTAGGGATGATGGAAGGATTAAATGAGATAATGGTCACTTAGATTTTAGCCTGGCATATTGCAAGTCTCAGTAAATATTACTATTATTATTATCCTTTAAAAAGTAGCATTATTTTTCAATGTATTTATTGAACACTTAATTATTAATGCTGCTGTCATCTTGAATAAAGGTAAATAGGACATTTGAAGGCCCCACACAGAGATTTGTGCTTTCGCTTATGTAATTTTTTTAGAAAAGTGTTCAGCAGGACTATGTCTGCAATTGCACATTCTGATGAAAAAGTTCATATTTCAGTTTGATTGTCTGGGAGATTTCATGGCTCTTTTTTTTTTTAAATATCTTTTCAGATGTGCCAGGTATCACTTTTGCATAGAATACTATTGTGAATAAGGGAAATAAAATGTAGTACCCAGTACACAGCAGTGGGCATGTTATAGAAGTTAGAGGAATGAATGAATGTGGAGTAAAGTGTAAAAACATAATATATTCATACTGAAAATATAAAATTGGATAATTAACATTGTTCAATGTGGAGGAAAATAAAGACTCTAATGAATTTTATTAACAAGCTAAATTTTAAGAAACCATTTTGCTTAGGTGATACTAGATAGTTGTGAACATTGTACTTTATAACATTGCTAGTATTTGTATTAGATGATTCATGGATCTTTTTCTTTTCTGTCAAGTGCTGTTTGCCCCAGTGGTTTGACAATTTTCTCTCCCTGAGTACATTTTTAGAGGTGTATTTGCTAATTGATTGTGCATCTGCTCTTTGGATGAACTGAAATGCGCAAGAGAAGACAAATCTTATCTGTTGCAGTTGTAGCACAAATGACATGCCAAATGTCAAGCAACAAATTTTGACATAATTAATCCAAATAAGATTTGACCAGAAGAAATAGTTTGCCTTGGAATAAAGCCTTTCCTAAGGAGATCACAGGCTTTTAGTCTCTCAGGCAACTGACTAAAATGTCACTACTGATATAATGGAGCATCCAGGCATGAGAAATTGGTTAGGGGTCTGGGAGGAAAGGCCATGTTAGTTACTACATCAGGACCTGTTCCTTGGCTCGTTTAACAAGGTTACTAGATCCAAATTAGAGATACAGATGGGTTTTTGTGTTGTCAGAGCTTACCCTATGAATATGTCAATGTTTAAAATAGCAAAAGGAAATAAAAACCCTTAAATATAAATGTGCTCCACAGTTAATTTATTTTGCCATAAATTAAGATTGAAGTTCATTACAGGTGTGACTTTGTATGAATTAATGCAGATCCTAATGAGAAATTAGACTATTGTTTATAATGAGAGCACAATCTGGACAGGATCAAAAGTAGAGAATGAAGTTGTAAGAGAGAGGGAAAGACAAAAGAAAGGATGCAGTAGTACAAGGAGAAAAGCAGGATGCAAGACTGAGGAATGAATCTTTGTTTGAGGAGCATCTGGAAAAGTAGAATCTGTCAGAAAGAGTAAATAGACCAGCGACCTCTAAAGTAAATTTGCACATCAAAGTTAAAATAGTGGAGTTTAATTTTAAGCACCTTAAATGCATTTTTAAACTTGTTTGTAGGTTTTTGTGGAATTTTGTTTTTGGAATTCTTAATTTTAGTTGGTAAGAATTAGCTTTGGGAAGAAAGGAAACCTTTCCAGTAAAATTAATTGGTTATAAATGGTTATATTTTATAGGCTTATATACATAAATAAACTTCTCACTGAATGTAAAAGTGATCCTGTGTGAAAACATTATTCCAGTAATATTGATGTCTAAATTTAAAAGAGTGAATATACAAGTAAAATATAACTTTTCATGAGTTTATTCAGTTTAGGAGGGGGAGTCAAAATTTATACCTAATTCCAATTTGGTATGTTATCTGAAATTGAAAGTAGGCTGAACTTTTTAAAATTTGCTTTTGTGTATATACAAAGAAACATTTATCAATCAAACATTATTAATTAGAGGTTATTTTGACCTGATTGCTCAGAACTTTTAATTGGTCTATCTGTATGGATATGGTGTTTACTAAATAGTTAAAGAATTCCTAAGTATCTACATTTATTTTTGCATAAGGTAGGGGACACATTTAATGTTCCTAAGTCACTTACTGGTTTTTTGTTTCTTGTTTTTGTTATTTTTCAAATAAAAAAACCCAAGTCTTACCTGTTCATTAAAACTGAATGTGATTGGCTTAATGGAAACATCTTGTGTCAGGTTTCTTGTGCTCAAAGTACCAAATGATATTCTTTTGTATTTTTGAGAACAGTTATGGAATGTTTTTTTTTTTTTTTTTTTTTTTTTTTTTTTTTTTTTTTTTTTTGAGACAGAGTCTCACTCTGTTGCCCCAGCTAGAGTGCCGTGGCGTCAGCCTCGCTCACAGCAACCTCAAACTTCTGGGCTCAGGCGATCCTTCTGCCTCAGCCTCCCGAGTAGCTGGGACTACAGGCATGCGCCACCATGCCCGGCTAATTTTTTCTTTATTTTAGTTGGCCAATTAATTTCTTTCTATTTTTTAGTAGAGATGGGGTCTCGCTCTTGCTCAGGCTGGTTTCGAACTCCTGAGCTCAAACGATCCGCCCACCTCGGCCTCCCAGAGTGCTAGGATTACAGGCGTGAGCCACCGCGCCCGGCCTGGAATGTTTTAAGAATAGCCTTCTTACCAAATCTTAATTACTGGAGCTTTATGGTATGCTTTATGGTATTTTCCAGAAACATGTCAATTTGTACATGCGTCTTTTCCCTTTGCTTCTCATTGTTATACCCAAGTATTGCTTCAAATTGACTAGACAGTGAAATATAAATGAGATAATGTTAAATCACTGAAAGTGTCGGGGTTTTATATATTATGTAAGATTCTATTATTAGAAAACATTAAGTCCCAAATTGTACCAATAATCATATCTATGTGGGATACTCACATTCTGAAAGTGATTAAAAACATGACAAAATGTTAAGTCCTTTCCTGATGGAATACTATTGAAGCATAATGTTCCATATACATTAAGATACACACAGACAAACAGGTAAGAGTATGCTTGCATATATAAATTATTATACCATTGATTATTCTTTTCTTACTGATGGTAGTATTTGAAAACCACTGAACTGGATGTCATCTAAATTCCTTTCCAGTTCTAATTATTGCACAATTCTGTTGACCTTACAGCTTAGGTAATGTCTCTAGTGGGTAAAGGGCCCACAGAGATATTTTCTGTTTTAAAAAGTTTTTGGAAACTTGTTTTTGGAAATGAAAGTTCACTTTCAGACATGCACTGTTTTGAAATCTGACTATCTCTAAATCTACTTCAGACAACACTTTAAATTCTTGTTTCTAGGAAGGTAGAATAGTGTCTGCTATGCAGAGATCTCATATTAAACTTGCTGGGAGAATTGCCATTGTGAATTAAACAATTAAGAAATGAGAATTCCTGCCCAGGTAGGTAGGTATTTTGTGTTTTTTCTGTTGGTTGAAAGTGGTTGTTGATCAATGAAGAGACAGTGAAACACACTTAACTCTTCGTATTTTTATGTTATCTTTTGAGGAAGTTTTTTGTCTTTATGTGACTTGGTTTCTCCAATCCCTTATGCATTTTTTTTTTTTTTGAGACAGGGTCTCACTCTGTCATCCCTGCTAGAGTGCAGTGGTGTGATCATAGCTTACTGCAACCACAAACTCCTGGGCTCAAGCAATCTTTCTGCCTCAGCTTCCCGAGTAGGTGGACTACAGGCGTGTGCCACCATGTCTGGCTCATTTTTCTAATTTTTTGTAGAGACACAGTCTTGCTCTTGCTCAGGCTGGTCTCCAGTTCCTGACCTCAAGCAATCCTCCTGCCTCTGCCTCCCAGAGTGCTAGGATTACAGGTGTGAGCCCCTGCACCAGGCCCCTTCTGCATTTCTTTAAAGACCTCTCTGTAAAGCTGTCACTTAACAGTTGAAGAAAACAACCCAAATGTTACCTGAATTAAATGGGAGGAAATGCCTATTCCTTAAAAACAATGTGTTTAAAGATTTCAATTTATAAACTTATTCATTGTACTACTTTGTTAGGTAGGCCCATTTCCTTGCTTTTTTTCCCCCTTTATGTTTTTGTTAGAATTTTAAACATGCTCAGAAATAGATCAGATAATTTTATAAAACCCTGTATACTCATCTAGTATCAACAATTTTCAGTTACATCCTTGCTGCTTATTAACTTTAACATAACCTAAAAAGTACTTTGCAAACTAGGATTTTCTAGGACCTGAAATGCAGTTAGTAAAATATTAGTAAAATAGAATGACTCACATGTAATCACGTTAAAATAACTTTAAAAATATGAAAGCTCTTTAGAAAAAGGCTTTCAAACCTATTTGTCTGTGACCCAGATAGAGAAATAGTTTATAATATAAATATGTAGCAAAGTTATATAAATATGTAACATTTTGTGAAACCTTATGTATCCTTACTCTGTGCTGTGTTAAAACAACAGTGAACTTCTAAATTGATTTCACAATTCGCTAATGTGACTCAGTTTGAAAAACAGCATTTTTAGGTTTGTAGTAGTTTTCTTTGTTTTGTTTTATTTTTTTACATGCCATGTTAGTCTGGAATATTCTAATTTTTGTAAACACAAAGATTTTCATGAGGCATTTATCAGTAATATTAGCACATACTGTTACTAGTCATTATTTGTAAAGACTATATAGCATTTTTGGATTTATACCTTAGCTATTATTTATACAATGTTGATTTTTTTTTCCTATTAGAACTAGGGA
This sequence comes from Cheirogaleus medius, assembly GCA_008086735.1. Taxonomy (NCBI): domain Eukaryota; kingdom Metazoa; phylum Chordata; class Mammalia; order Primates; family Cheirogaleidae; genus Cheirogaleus; species Cheirogaleus medius. Next base: position 14,396,289 of record VBSM01002959.1, on the reverse strand, counting down.
AAAAAGGGAAGCCATAGTATTTTGAATATAAAGTATTTTGAATAAAAAAGACATAACTTTATCAGTATGTGTAGTTGACTGTTCTTTTAAATTAGAGCTATGTGCCTTATTCCCCAGTCCCTGCCTTTGAGTTTAGTGCAGGGCTGAGAACATTACTGTTTATTCCAAACTGAATGCTTACTGGATGCTGTTGTCACATTTCTGGTGAGTACAGATTGACTTGAATGCTGGCCAAGGGAAAGGAGGAAGGGGGAGACAGAACCATCGCTGAAGAATCATTTGCCTTTCATGTTTAGATCTAGAGTAGCAGGGTTGTTTTCTCATTTTTTAGACATTGCTTCTTGGAGAGAAAAAAAAGGCAGCAAGATCCTTGTCCTTTGTTGGCAACTACCTGTGAAATAACTTTTCAATCCATCCATTGAAGAAATGTGTTAAATTTAATTTGGGATTTTTTTGATTATACAAGTTTAGCAAGTTTGAGGAGCAATTGGAAAAAAATAGCACAGTAGCTCCATCATGGAAATTGTATTCATTAATGCTGAATCTCAAATCATTCACCAAGGGAGATGAAATAAATGGCCTTAATGCAAACCAGGAAACTGCTGCTTGGAAAAGAGCAAGTATAAAGAGGTTTCAAATAGCTTGCAGTAAACTGTCATTGAATTACCTTTAGACAAATAACACAGTGATCACATATCAAAATTATGGTGTTACTAACAGTGTTACTATTTTCTTACTAGGATTGAACTCCAAATAATTAAGTATACTTTTTAACCACATTTAGGAAAAGATACAGAATCTATGTTGATGGTAGTTTAAGATTTAGGAGAAAACCTGAAGGAGCTAAACTTAGGAAAAGGGAGCACTAGAGGATGTGATTATCTATTAATACCTTCAAGGTAGCAGTGTAAATGAAGTAAGGGAATTAGGCAGTCTCCAAAGATGAATGGGCTGTATCAAAGAGCAGTAGCCTAGAGCATGGGGAAGAAAAGCATAGGTCTAGTATTAAGAAGATGATTTTAATGGAAACTAGCAGAAGTACATAGTTATTTGTGTTTACTTACTATCAGAACCATTATAAGTAGGGCAATTAGCTGGTTGAGAGGGACCTCATAAAATGAAAAAGGATCACTTTCTGTTATATCTACTGTACTGCTTAGGAGCTGAATAGGAAAAAAAATTTATGGAAATGAGTATGAAATGAAATAGGCTTCTAGAAATTTTCTTTTTTCTTTTTCTTTTTTTTTGGTACAAAGTCTCACTCTGTTGCCGGGCTAGAGTGCCGTGGCGTCAGCCTAGCTCACAGCAACCTCAAACTCCTGGGTTGAAGCAATCGTTCTGTCTCAGCCACCCGAGTAGCTGGGACTACAGGCATGTGCCACCATGCCCGGCTAATTTTTATATATATATATATATATATATATATATTTTTTTTTTTTTTAGTTGTCCAGCTAATTTCTTTCTATTTTTTTAGTAGAGACGGGGTCTCGCTCTTGCTCAGGCTGGTCTCGAACTCCTGAGCTCAAATGATCCTCCCGCCTCATTCAGCCTTCCAGAGTGCTAGGATTACAGGCGTGAGCCTTAGAAGTTTTTAAGGGTCAGAAATTAGTTTGTTTCTAGCTGTAGAATTCTATGATTATGAATTCAAGAAAAATGATAGATTAATTTGGAATCCATTAAAGTAGCTTTTAGGACCTGCCTGTTATACTTAAAACAGGATTCCTTTTATTATACCCTTTAGAAACAACTTCTTTTTGTTTAGTTATCAAAAACTTAACTATGAAATTCTTGCTGTCTGTGTTTAATACACAGAAGCATGAATAAGTAAATTTTGGGTAGAACCTAGTAAATGTATAACCTTTGTCCATTAGAAATTAGGCTTTTTCTTTTATATGGTAAATTAAAAGATATATAGTGTGCTACTAAGAAAGCAATACCACTTGGAAAAGTACTTCCATTCTAACTCCTAAGACTTTTTTTTTGAGACAGAGTCTCCCTTCTGTTGCCGGGCTAGAGTGCTGTGGCGTCAACTTAGCTTACAGCAACCTCAAACTCCTGGGCTTAAGCGATCCTTCTGCCTCAGCCTCCCAAGTAGCTGGGACTACAGGCATATGCCACCATGCCCGGCTAATTTTTTCTATATATTTTTAGTTGGCCAATTAATTTCTTTCTATTTTTAGGAGAAACGGAGTCTCGCTCTTGCTCAGGCTGGTTTCGAACTCCTGACCTTGAGCGATCCTCCCGCCTTGGCTTCCCAGAGTGCTAGGATTACAGGCGTGAGCCACCGCACCCGGCCCTCCTGAGACTTAGTCAAAATTTTGCTGTGATAGAAGCCCCAGCCTGTTCTTTAAGAGTGGGAACTGGTGCTGTAATACCTTGGTAGAGATGGGAGCTCACTATAATTAGTGAAAAGAGCATAGGGTTGTCAGATAAAATGTAGGATGCCCAATTATATTTGAATTTCAGATAAACAATGAAGAATTTTTATTTGCTAAATCTGGCAACCCTAGAAGAATGTTTTCTTTGCTATTTTGGCCACACAGTTAGAACTTAAAAGACAAAGAGCCTTGTAACTCAGTTTTTGTGTATTAAAAGAAATCTTCCTAAAGTAGATTTAATAAAGGCAAAATCATGTTACATTGCAAATTTTGTATGAGAAAATATAGCTTAGGGTAGTGTTGTTTTATTTTGGTTACATCACATTTCCATATATGTTTTCTTTAATTCAGCTAACTTACATTTGGCAGAGTAATTTTTTCATTTATTCACTGAAAATTAAAGTTCTCAGGAAGGAGGTGAGCAGAAGGCCTCAGGCTATTTTTTAGCAGTTTCCCTGTTCTTACCTAAAATATTTTGAAATTTAGGGCATTATTGCCTGAAGGGTATATGATGAGGATATTTCTGGGGCTATTGGTTTAAGAATTATGCTTTTTCAGATTTTGCATGAGGGCTTGGAATATATTTGTATTCTTGGCTTGGAAGAAGAAAAAGGTATGAATGAAAATGTGACTGACCACACCCTTTTCTTCTTAGTGGGTTCTAAATAATTTTCACTTACTGAATTATGATCACTTCATTTAGAGAGTTAGAGAAAGTGAATGTTAGCTCTATGATAGATGAGGGATGCGATTTCTTTACAGTTTAATTTCAGTACTAAGAAAACTCATGGTTTCATGAGTTGTATTATAAATTCTTTTGATCTGTGGTGTGTCATTGTTTATTAGTAATTCAGTATATGAGATTTACCTTTTGTCCTTTTGGGGTGGGCCGGGACAAGGGGTGGTTCCTATAATAAGAATTGAACAGTTTCAGGGAAAATGGTATTAAGTAACATGAAACATAATCCTAACTACTTACGCATATTTATTTAAAATATATTTAAGGCAATTTTAAGAAGTACTAAGAAGTATTTTAAGAAGAAATTTTAAAAAACTTGTGGTTTTAATGAAACTAGGAATTAGTATAGTGTAAATTGGATGTCTAAACTCAGTTGGGGACAATATTACATAATAAATAAGTTGATATACTCTGTCACCATTGTAAATGTAAAATACACATAAGAACTTCATTGTGAGGCAATGAAGTTGAGTAGAAAGAGCACTGGATTTGGCAGTATCCCTGAAATCCTGTCTCTTTCTGTTTTAGTACCTATGATTTCTATTTTAAAAATGAGTATACTAGTTAACACACAGGGTTTTTATGAGATTAAATGATAATGTATGAAAAGGTGCTTAATAAACTACTAGTGTAAAGTGGCATGTTTATATAGCTTTGAGTTATAGGGTCTGCTATTTGTAGTGTTTACCTTTAATAGATTAACTGCAATTCTAGTAGTTTATAAGAAAGTGAAGAGGAAAAATAAAGTACTAACGAGAAGGGCCAGATTATTTCAAGCTTGGCTTTTTTGACAAATAATGATATTAAAATGTGCATTTTAAATGGTTGCTAATAGGCCAGCCATTTCATTGAATTAATTATTCCCCTCTACTTGGGAAGATTTTTTTTTTTTTTTTTTTTTTTTTT
>VBSM01002959.1:14357486-14392076 GCA_008086735.1 Cheirogaleus medius | reverse complement strand
GGCCTCCCAGAGAGCTAGGATTACAGGCGTGAGCCACCGCGCCCGGCCTACTTGGGAAGATTGATACTGAATTTTTGTAATCTCTGTAGTATGCCCACTGCTCTCATGTCAAGTTCAGTTTAGTTAAAGGGACCTCCTATTATCCTTCATCTTCATTCCCTCCCTCTCCCAGAGAAAGTGAAGTCAGATATCTATCTTGTGTCTCATTTTTATAGCAAATTTTTATAACCCCTCTTTACTATCCTGAAATGAAGTTCATAGGTGGTTTAACCTACGTACACATTATTAAAGGAAAAAAACCCCAAACAATATGATACTCTAAATGTAATATAAAGGAGAAGACAAGGGACAATAACTTAAAATATTTAGATCAGTGTGTAAATGTTCAGGCATGACTACACAGGAAGACAATGAAGCAGCCCACTGTTTATATATTTATGTAGGAAAACCAAGGATTGTTACAGCTGTAAGAGCAGACTTACACATTTGTGTTATAATGGGGACTCACTATAGGCGGCATTGCTATTAATAATGTGATTTTCTGAAAAGGTAAGCAGCTCTTGCTAAAGTTCCCAATGAAACAAAGAACAATCTATGCTCACTTTACCTAGTAATTGCATTCCTGGAAAATTGAGTGATGATTAAAACCATGCAGGAATACTTCGTGTTATATTTAAAACAGTGTTAAGTTCTAGGCTCAGAACAAGGTTTTCAACTTGAATGTCATTTGAAAGTGGTATAGGAAGAAGGACAATTCTTTATCGTGTAAGACTTTTTCCCATTTTGTGAGATATTGAGGATCTTTGGTGTCTGTCCACTAAAGGCCAGTAGTGCCACCACAATCATTGTGTCAACCAAAAATATTACCCACAAATTTCCAAAATGTGCTATAAAAGGCAGAGCATCCCCCATTGAGGATATCTCCATTATGCCCCTGTACTTGTAAGTATCCTCTCATACAAGATTATATAGCACTTAGTCCCCAGGACTACCACTGGTCAAAACCACACCTCTTCTAGTGATAAAAGGCAAGGAGAGCAGCTATTCACTTGTCTTTATTCTTTCTGTTGCCATGCATTAAAGCAGGATTGTAAACTTATTTGCCACAGGAGCTAAGCAAGTACCATTTGCTAAACTGGAGAATACATGCTTTGAAAACTTTAAAAATTGGACTTTTAGAAACACTGTGTGGGCTAGGTACGGTGGCTCATGCCTATAATCCTAGCACTTTGGGAGGCTGAGGAGGGAGGATTGCTTGAGGCCAAGAGTTTGAGACTAGCCTGGGCAATATAGAGAGACCCTGTCTCTACCAAAAAAAAAAACAAAAAAAAAAAACAACCAAAAAAAAGAAACCAAAACAAAAATATTAGCTGGGCATGGTGGTACACACCTGTAGTCTCAGCTGCTTGGGAGGCTGAAGCAGGAGGATTGCTTGAACCCAGGAGTTCGAGGTTAGAGTGAGCTATGATCATGCCACTGCACTGTAGCCTGGTAACAGAGTGAGACCCTGTCTCAAAATAAAATAAAAAACACTGTGCTCGTCAAATAAAATTGTCAGCAAGCCTCCATGTTGTATTGCCTTCACCAAAGGATTATATCATGAATTTTGGAGTCTGAGAGATTAAATTGAAATCTTAATGTTTGGCAAATCTCTTAATCTCTCTTAGTTTCCGTTTTCTCATCTGCCTTCAGGCATAAGGCATACCTCACAGGATGGTGGTTAGGGGAGGAGGCTCATGCCTGTAATCCCAGCACTCTGGGAGGCCAAGCTGGGAGCTCAGGACCAGCCTGAGCAAGAGTGAGACCCTGTCTCTACTAAAAATAGAAAAAATTAGCTAGGCTACTAAAAATAGAAATAAAAAAAATTAGCCGGGTGTGGTGGTGCTGGCACCTGTAATCCCAGCTACTTGGGAGGCTGAGGCTGGAGGATTGATTGAGCCCAGGAGCTTGAGGTTGCTGTGAGCTAGGCTGATGCCACGGCACTCAACTCTAGCCTGGGCAACAGAGCGAGGCTCTGTCTCAAAAAATAAAGTAAAATGAGATTACATACATAAAGTGCCTGCCTAGTGTAGTACCTGACACAAGATATGAGCTTGATACGATTTTCTCTCTGCCACTAGTATCCATTCAGTTATCTTGGTTTACTTTTTAATCTAGCCTTTTAATCTTGTTTGAAAGCTAGCTATGTGTTCTATGGTGAAATGGTTATAAGATTTGAAATCTTTAATATAAGGGCTGTTAGTCCCTTCTTATTTTTAACGAAAGCAAAGAATTAATTAAAATGAACTTTTTTGGTTAAAACAGAACCTGTTTTCTAGGATATTTGGAGCCTCATACTCACCGCATTAAACATGCTGATTCCAAACTATTTCAATAGATCATGTTCCTTTGTCTTTCAGTTATCTTTCAACATTAACATATCCAGGTAGCAGTGATCTTTATTTTAGAAGTCATCTTGGAGCAGGTAGTTTTGCTAGTACTATAGTAATGTATTGCACCATGAAAATTAGATTGTTCCATAGAAGTGACATGTTTTTATAGTTGTTGCTGAAGTTAGAAATTTAGCAACTACCTATTGCTGTACACCTTGTTTTCAGTCTTTAGCAGCAGAAAGCTTTTTTTGTTTTTTAACTTTTCTTTAGTAATTAGGACATTGATCTAAATGCTTAAAGCAATACAAGAAACGTGAACATGTGCTTTATTCCTGTCCCCGTAAAATTCTGTTGTCCATCTTTGTTTTCTTCCACAATATGATTTTGAGTCCTTTTAAGGAGCTCTGTGTCTTAGTTTTATATATATTATATGTGTATGTGTGTGTGTGTATATATAAGACTTTTAAAAAATTTCATATATCATATATAAAATAAAAAATATATACATTTTTTAAAAGTCTTTTTCTATTTTTCTTATGTTAATTTTATTCTCTTCTTACCTATACCTTTCTTGGTCTTGCCTCTTCTGGTAATTTCAGTTGTTTCTAGATAAACTAAATTCTACATTTGCCATTGAAAAATGTTTTATTCTGCTTTATTTTAATCCTTTTTGGTTAGAGGGTGGCATATTCTATTATACTTGTAATGTGAAAATTTAGATGATGACTGATGTTTTTGAGCAGGAGTGTTTGCATATTGTGACTTCTGGGTATTTTTGCATTTCCTAGTAACTGTTTAATGATTTTCTTTGTACAGTAGAGATTTTTCTACCATGCTTTTTAAATCTTTTAATCCCCACAGGGTCATAATGTCCATATTCAGAAACAGCTCAGCTAGTTTTTGAGGCCTAGTGACAAAGGAAATTAATTCCTGATGGAATTGAGGACATCAAGGCAGAAGAAATTCCAGCAGGCGGCTGGTAATGAATATTGATTGTGAGCTGTGTGGTACTTGCTGTGGACTGGTAAATTTTAGAGCTTCTCTGCAGGGCCACCACTTACTGTGGAGTGCACATGAAACTTTCTGAAATGTCTGTCCATGGAGCATATAATTTGCTACTCAGTGGCAGGTAGACATTAAAATTCCATTATGGGATGGGGCTAGTGCCAGGGGTAATCAGACTTTACAGCTTGAGGATGAAAGGGCAAATTTTGATATGCATTAAAGGAAAAAAAACCACTACAGTATACAGAGTAGTAGTTCTTGCAATGGAAACAATATTAGTTTATGGTGAAAATTGCTCAGCAATTACCAGTAGAAGTATGAGCTTCCTGGCATTTGTATTTTAGTAACTGATATGTATATTTCAGCAGCTTTTTAAAGCCAGAATGGGAAAGAGTTTGAGTGGAATGTGTTTTTAGTAGTGTCTAATAGAGTGTCACCTTACCATTCTGCAACACTATCTGTCACTGAAAGAGCTTTCAAGAGTTGTATCAAGTCTTAAACTCTCAAAATACACCATCGGAAAAACTTGACAGTCCTGGTAGTACTAGGTGAGCCTGAGGTAACCTGATACTTAAACTTGTCAGCCATCTCTGCCTAGAATTTAACGAAGTTTTCATCAGGTTGAATTTTCAAAGAATAGATGCAGCTAAGTACAGGAGGGAATATTAGCAGACAGGAAGGATGAACCCTCTTGCATTGGGTGTGGTTAACCAATATTTTGACATAGAATTACTTCATTAAACTTTTTGAAAGGTTATTGGATTTTTAAGAATTAGAAAAGGACTTGCTTACATGATAACTTCAAATAATACCCAGGTATTGAAAGTAAAATATTGAAGTTCTTTCTTTTACCCCTAGATTGCCACTCCCCAGGAATAAGTTAGTAGTTTGTTATGTATCCTTTCAAAGCTTGGTCTATGTAAACATATTGTTTACATAGTGTGATGCTTGCATTTCGTAGTATTAATTATGTTACAGTTCATCTTGGCATTTATGGTCTTCTTTGAATCTAGTAATTGGAGTGACATTTTCATTTATGCAAATGTATGGAGCTGCTAGAATGCATCTGTTGTTACTAATTGTCACCGAAGGGAATTATGTTGATGACTGCATTCCTTTTTTTTTGAGACAAGGTCTCGCTCTATTGCCCAAGCTGGAGTGCAGTGTGGCATGATCCTAGCTCATTGTAACCTCAAACTCCTGAGCTCAAGTGATCCTCCCACCTCAGCCTCCCAGAGTGCTAGAATTACAGGCATGAGCCATACCTGGCTGATGACTGCATTTTTGATATTGAAATTGGTCTATTGAGAGGCAGCTTTTCTCATTTCAAACAAGGAAAGCTTCATTAAAGAGAAAAGAAAAATACACTGCTCTGATTTTTATCCTCAGGCACATATTTTTTTGGCAGAAATCTTGAATATTCACACATTAGTATCTTAGCCATGTGAATAGTTCCTGGGACACCTCTGCTAATTTTTAATGAAAGCATTCTAGAAAAAATTTTGCTGTCAACTTTTCAAGACAAGCAGCAATATTTTGCTGGTGTTTGGGACACTACGTAAGTAATATAACCTGACCCTCCACCTCACTGTGGAGGTGGAGGTTCTACCCAATTGTGTAGTTATGAGGTAATGAAAACCTGAAACAAGTTGGTGAGAGTGCAAATAAGTAATTATGAAGTGAGAATAAAATAGATTTGGATAGTTGGCTGAATTTTGGGATTTCTTGAAGGATTGAGGAAGCAGGGGGTTTTAGTGGATAGACCATGAGTGAACAGGAGTCAGAATATTTGAATTCTAGTAAGGGTTCTACAACTAAATGATAACCTCTTTGGACCATGGTTTATCTAAGTGTTAAATTGGGGCAAGAATTATATTTGGGAGTTTTCAACCTTTAGCTACAGAAAGTTTTTTTCTTTTTAATATTAAGTAGAATCTCAATTTGTTAACTAGATAAAAATAGAGCTGTTTGGGGTAGAGGGTGTCCCATAAGTGTTCCAAGAATCCTAAGGGTCTGAAGAGCATGGTTTTTAAATTGATGAAATAGATGACCCCTTCGTAGACATATTTTTAAAGGGTGTTTTTTACCTTTGGTTCATGATCTACTCTGTCAGTGTTGGTACCTACATGAAGGGGTCCTGTGCATACTTTGCAAAGTCAGTGATTAAAATACTTACACATGTGTCCATGGTTGAACTAAGACCAAAAGATGACCCCTTTAAGGCAGATTCTATACAATAGCACAAAGATAATTATCCTATGCAAAATGAATTCAATAAAATAATTTTTATCATAAGGTTTGTCAGCCTCTTTGTGGGAAAGAGCTACCTGTCATTTGCCCTGAGTTTTGAAACCCAGGAATATATATGATAGGAAAGTACAGAGGTGTGCTGTTAAGTCCCTACTTGGAAAGGGGATGAAAGTGCTATTTTCGTCCCTTCTTGTGGAAAGAAAATGTTAGAGGTGTGTGGTTTTAGCATCCACCTTGAAGATCTGTTGGTAAGAACTGGAGATTTAGGCCGGGCGCGGTGGCTCACGCCTGTAATCCTAGCTCTCTGGGAGGCCGAGGCGGGTGGATAGCTCAAGGTCAGGAGTTCGAAACCAGCCTGACCAAGAGCGAGACCCCGTCTCTAAAAAAAAAAAAAAAAAAAAAAAAGAACTGGAGATTTACTAAGTGCTGGTTTACCAGTTAGGAACATCAGCTTTAAAAAATCAGCCATTCATCTAGGCACAGTGGCTCACACCTATAATCCTAGCACTTTGGAAGGCCAAGGCTAGGGAATCTCTTGAGGCCAGGAGATGGGGACCAGCCTGGGCAATATAACGATACCCTTTCTCTACAAAAAATAAAAAAAATTAGCCAGGCATGGTGGCTTGCACCTGTAATCTCAGCTATTCAGAAGGCTGAGGTGGGAGCCCAGGAGATAGAGATTAGAGTGAGCTATGAACATGCCACTGCACTCCAGCCTCGGTGACAGAGTGAGACCTTGTCTCTTAAAAAGAAAAAATTGGTCATGGTCAGTAATGCTGAATACTTTTTAAACTCATAGATACACATAGAATTTTTATATAGGTAACTTGGATAATCGGGGGTGGATATGTAGTGATGAAGACCTGAACTGGTTACCTTGTTGAGGAAGAAGTAGAATACACTCTATGCCAGTCATTCTAAGATAAATGTGTCTGGATTAAATACTGTATATAGGATATTATTTAGTTCTAATAGTCCATAATAAACAGAGCCTTACTATCAGTGAGGCAATATAGTGTAATGTTATAAGCTCTGGAATTATACTGCTGGGGAGTGCACCCTGCCTCTGTACTATCTGTAGAATGGTAATAACAACTTTAAGAGGTAGACTTGTGTTATTATAAAGTAAATTAAATTATATGATATACTTTGCATTATGTCTGACACAGAAGTGATCAATAAAGGTTAACTGCTGTTATGAATTTGCTTTGAGACATTAGTTATGTGTTCAGTAATCTTTTCAAAATGTTCTTTTTTTTTTTTTTTTTTTAAAGAAAATGTCCTACTCCTTACCCCGCTGCCCCCATGGTTTTCTTCAAAGTTATCTTTAAAAAAAAAAAAAAACCAGATTCCCAGGCTGTTTTTGATTCTAGGAGTTTTATAGAGACTCTGAAATTCCTTCTCTTTTTTAGACTTGATGATGGGTAGCATCACTACCTAATTTGGAAAAGAGTGGTTAAGTTGTATTCTAACTGTAAAGTAAAATCTCAACTAAAAAAATCTATTTTATAATCAATTTTTATTCCCTTGTTTGTTAGAAAGCAAGCTGACATTAGGGATTTGATTTTTTTCATAAAAGGTAACTTCCAGGGCATCTGTGGTAAATTCAGATTATATCAAATCTAGTCTTCTCTTCTAGAATGTATGATTCTATTGATATTCAGAATGGTGGCTCTGATGTCCACCTTTCTAAGAAAAACCCCACTAATCAAAGAAAGATGGTTTCATTTATTATACTGGTTATTAACATGACTGGTACATTTTAAGTTAGTAAGTTGAAATTTAATGAATAGATTTTATCCTTAATCCTTGGTTAATGAGAATCTTATTTCTCACCATTCTTTTAACAAATATTGAGTATAATGTGCATAGCAAGGCATTGTGGAAATACAAAATTAGAGGACATATCCTGTTTTCCAAATAATTTATGATCTATTAAAATATATTGTTTGCTTCCTGCATCTTCATGGTTTCATAGAATACTACATTTCAATTAATTAACCATTTATACTATGTAGATTTGCAGAATATTAAAGCTGAAAGAACCTTAGAAATCATCTATTTCAATCTTCTGATTGTATAAGCAAGGGAACTAAGATTTCATATTTTGACATATATGTATATATTTATTAAAAGAGTGATTTCTATACACTGATATACTTTTTTAAAAGTCACAATTTAAATTGATATGTCTAGAATTTTATTACCATGCAGTTTGGTATTCATTTCTAAAATACTACCAGAATACATGGTAACGCATTTTAGAGAATCAATGCACGCCTACACAATCTTGGCCTGTTTTTTTTAACCAGTGTTTATGATTTTACTAAATATGATAATATTCTGAGATTACTAAGTGGAGAACTACCTTTTGCAAAGTGTTTACTAATCTTTGTAAACTATCATTTAAAATTAAGAGAGATACTTTCTTTTTGGGGGGGAATAGGACCTTGAATTGTGTACTTTATTGTAAGGTAAGAGATCTGGTTAATGGGAAAATTATTTGAGCCAAAGGTGGTATAGCTACCAATTAATACTGAATGTAGAAGAAACAGGTGGAAGATTTATCACTTTTAATAGAGAAAAAAAATAAAACCAGGAATTTGGAGGTGCTGTGGAGGACATGATACATTTGAATCCAGGACACAGGTATTTAACAATGGAAGGGGTTCTTAGAAAATTATTGCTTAAAGTGATTTGTAAGTCACAAATATACTGTAATTAAAATTGGAAGTTTATTGACCTGGGGTGTTATTCTGGGATAGCTCCACTCTAATTTCTTGATCTTACACAACACATTTTCTAGGTTCCCTGTAGATTGAGTCACCATAATTCTCAGTTTGTGCCTGTTACCCTATCATAATTATTAATAGCATCCCTTTTACTCTCAAAAGTATCCTGGTTTGGATGACAAATTTTGTGGCACCTTACCCAGCAGTGTAATATCTGCCTCTGGATACTTAGCAGGATGAAAGCTTGTGAAATTTCCTCCTATATTGGATAACATTATTTTCCCTATGATGGGAGATTTCCATTAAATGGAGTTAAATTTCTGTTAAATTAGGAGGGCATTAATTAAGGTAGCCTAGTGGAAGTCTGGGACATCTCAAGGTTTAAGATGATTTATAGGCTAGAAAAAAGTCCTGTGTTTTCTGTGCTTGTGTCAGTAACACAAGATAGGTGGACATTACTAGCTTGTTGGGGCAGGAGTGAATTTTCATTGCTGGAAGATAGCTTTGCATTTATGTATTTTGTTTTTTAAATTTATCTGCAGTCAGATACACTTAGTGCCAAGGGCAAATAAATCTCAGTACATGATTATAATTATTTTTCAGGTAATACACTTAATTAAAAAATAGACTTCATTTTTGTTAGAACAGTTTTAGGTTCACAGCAAAATTAAGCAAAAAATACAGAGTTCCCTCAAACCCTCTCCTTCCACCCACACACAACCTCCTCCACTATCAACATCACCCTCTAAAGTGGTACATTTGTTATAATGAATGAATCTACATTATACACATCATCATCACTCAGAGTCCATAGTTTACATTAGGGTTCATTCATGGTGTTATACATTCTGTGGATTTTGACAAATATATAATGATATGTATCCACCATTAATAGTATCATACAGAGTAGTTTTACTGCCCTAAAAAATTCCCTGTGCTCCACCTATTTATCCTGCCCCTCTTCCTCTTAACTCCTGGTAACCACTGACCTTATTATTTTTTTCCATAGTTTTGCCTTTTTTAGAATCTCATATATGTAGTTGGAATCATACTATGTAACCTTTTCAGATCAGTTTCCTTTTTTTTTTTTTTTTTAGAGACAGAGTCTCACTCTGTTGCCCAGGCTAGAGTGCCGTGGCGTCAGCCTCGCTCACAGCAACCTCAAACTCCTGGGCTCAGGCGATCCTTCTGCCTCAGCCTCCCGAGTAGCTGGGACTACAGGCATGCGCCACCATGCCCGGCTAATTTTTTCTATATATTTTTAGTTGGCCAATTAATTTCTTTCTATTTTTTAGTAGAGATGGGGTCTCGCTCTTGCTCAGGCTGGTTTCGAACTCCTGAGCTCAAACGATCCGCCCACCTCGGCCTCCCAGAGTGCTAGGATTACAGGCGTGAGCCACCACGCCCGGCCTCAGATCAGTTTCTTTCACTTAGTAATAAACATATAAGGTGTTGCCATGTCTTTTTGTGGCTTGATAGCTCATTTCTTTTTAGCACTGAATAGTATTTTATTGTCTGGAAGTGTATTTAATTTTAAGGAAGTGTTCTTGATAGTCTGTTTTTAGATTGGCATACTAAATTCCACAAGTATGATCTTTTCTTTTAACAGTGGGTTGAATATATGATAAATTCCTATTTAATGGGAGCAAAATTGCTTATTACTTTAAGAATGATTTGCCCTATGTTCCTGAATGGACAGTAATTATAAAAATTGTTGAGAATTTGGAGAGGAATACAGATCTTCATGAACAGTGTGTAATGTCATATATTATAATACTTGGACCATCTAAATATGATCATATAAATACTTTTTGCCACTGTCACAACTTAAGTAGTGGGTAAATTTACAATTTCAGCACATTGTCAGTATGATCTATATGTAAAAGAGTCAAATTTGTCACATTTCATAACTCATTTTTTTAAAATTCAAAATAACACTCAGTAAAATTCTAATGAGTATCCTCAAGTTTTTAAATTGAGAGATGTTGGGACTTACAGGGAGGAAGGAAATTTCCCATTCCATGCCATTGTGGAAATGTAGAATCTCTTGGTCACTTACCTGTGTGTTACTGTCACATCCTTATATTCCAAAATTATATCTGGTTAGTTTTTATAGAATTATTGAAGAGGACCAGAACATAGGAAATAGAGCATAAATATTATAATACTTCATAAACTTTTATCGTGGTCTAAAATAGTAGTTACTATTTCTGTTATATTTTCTGTAGAATCACTTGGTCCGTGGCATATTGGCTTTGTTTCTCCTCAGTACTCTACTGCAGGGTACAGGGTAGGAGTTGGTTTACCTTTGGGCTTTAGGGTGAGATTTCATATATTTTCCTTTTTAAACGTTGAGAAAATTCGGTGGGATTATGTATTATCTTTTTCCTAACAAAGGGCATTTCTATGTTAAGTGAAATTAGCCAGGAACAGAAAGTTAAACACTGCATGTTCTCACTCATAGGCAGAAGCTAAAAAAAGTTGATCTCATAGAAATAAAAAATAGAACAGAGGTTACTAGAGCTGGGAAGGGTAGAGGGAGAAGGGTATAAGGAGAGGTTTGTTAAAGTACACAAACTAGATAGGAGGAATAAGTTCTAGTGTTTTATAGCACTGTAGGATGACTGTAGTTAACAGTAATATTTATATATTTTAATATAGCTAGAAGAGAGGATATTGAATCTTCCCAACATGGAGAAATGATAAATGTTTGAGATGATGTATATGCTAATTGCCCTGATCTGATCACTATATATTGTATGTATTAAAACATCACTATGTACCTCATAAATATGTACAATTATTGTGTGTCAATTAAAAACTTAATTTATAAAAAGGAAGCATTTCCACTTTGGAACCAAATGGGCATTGTTTTTCTCAAAGCTTAAGGCTTTTTTGTTAAGGTTAATTGCATTATGCACTCTAGTCAACTAAAGTCTACTGCTGCTTTGGGACCTTTTGGTATGGAGACTGTCTATGTCTTATATCTGAGTCATTGACTTGGAGGACATGAGAAGACTCTTCTTTTTTTTAAATCTTCTGAAGCAGAATAATTGTTTGCTTGATGTTATTAAAAGTGTTGTCCAGTTATAAGAAGGAAATTAATTCCTAATTGGGTGTATTTTATCCTAGTAAAAGTATGTTGCATTTAGTGGTGAATCATCTGGAAAGAAATATAATTATGCCGAAAGTTCCATCCTCAGTCCCTTTTTCATCCTTCCTGGGTGATCTCGTCTCTTCCCATGGCTTCAACTTCCACCTAAGCTGATGATTCCCAAGTGCATATTTCCAACTCCCATCTCTCTCCTAAAGATCAGATCCTTATTATTAACTACATCTGGACATCTCAATGGAATAACTTACCCTGTACTTCTCCCAAGACAACTCTCAGCCTGCCTTCCCTTATTCCATTTACAGTATCATTCCACCCCCAGTTAACAAGTTCACTTGATACTCTCTTCTAAACGTTTCTCAGATCCATCACCTTCTCAGCATTCCCACAGCCACTCTTAGTTAGTTCAAACTCATTTTTTATTTGGATTATTGAAGAAGCTTTCTAATCCTTTCTTGACTTCCTTATTTCTGACATTCTTTGTACTGCCACCAGTTGATTAGTCACATCCCTTGTTCTATGGAAAGAAGCCAAGGTGTTTAGCTATATGCTCTTCATAGCCTATAGGATGCCTGTCATTTTCCCTAAATTGTGAGGTCTTGAGGATATATAGTTTGTCCTATTTTTCAGTGTAGGATGTGAGCACTTAACAGGTGATTGGCATATAATAACACTCAAAAAATGTTGTTTTTCACCTTCATCTAAAACTACTCATTCCTACTACTTTTCAACACCATGCTCATTCTGTTTCCTCTTATCTAGAACAAGACCATCTCTCCTCTCTCCCCAGCTGACAAGGCTAGACTCAGATTTTAATGCATAACCTTTCTAGGTGTACATTAGTCTACTCCCCCAGCAAAATTAGTTATTTCTCATATATGTTCCTGTTGTGTATATCTGTTATAGAAGTGGCTGTTGTCAATTGTATTGTGTTTTTATGATTATTCTATCTCATGTCTTGCAAGGTTTAGATCTATTTAGGAACAAAGTTTATTTTAATTATCCTTGTGCAAAGTCTTTGGTAAATAGGCCCTCAATAAATGGATAAATTGAATTGAAAGCGTGCTCTCAATTTATAGATTGGTAAACAGAACAAATCCAAGATAAAGTTCAGTGCTTTGAAGTCATAGTGAGTGACATGGTTTTTTAGCAACCATTTTTGCTACTCTACCCATTTTGGTCATGATTCTTGGACTTAGCTGCTGGGAGAGTCTTTACATGGTTTCAAAAACATCTATGTGGTTCCTATGCCCTTATTTTCCTTCTATTTGAACAAGCTGAAAATTTAACAGTTTCAGACTCTCTAAGACATTAGTTATCAGAGTGTGGTACTGTGGTCCCCAGACCAGCAGTTAGCAGCATCACCTGAGAACTTGTTACAAATGCAAATTCTCAGGCCTTACTTTAGCTCCACTGAGTCAGAAGCTTGGGATGGGGCCCAGCAGTATGTGTTTTAAGAAGCCCCCGAAATAGTTCTGATGCATGGTAAAAGTTTAAATATTGCTCCTCTAGGATTTTGTCATCTAAAGAAAGTTTTGCCTTTCATATATAATAACAGAGTTCCCATTGTGGTTTCTACTATAAGCTGTGCTTTGGAAATAATTCATCAACTAGGAAGACTAGAACTAATATTACCTAACATCCTGGGATGTGATTCAAAAATTGAAATTCCCTCCACAAAGTATTTGTGTGGTTTCTGGGAATGGCTGTTTAAAAAAAGGTGGAGGGAGGAGGCTTCTTGCCTCTTTCATTTAAAATATCTTCTAGATTATACTCAAGACTATCAACTTGGACAAGTTGTGTTCATTGTGATACTCATGGGGTATATGATGATGGAAGAATGAGATGAATACCTTATCTTCCACATTTCATTCCTGATTGTTGGTGTCTCGGCAGAGACAGAAAGTAAGCTTGAATGTATAGACAAATGCATTTCACAGAAAAAGTAATTAGTGAAGATTAGCTTTTGATTAGTGATAACCCATGGCTTTTGAAAATGGGTTTATTCAATTTGTTAAAGAAAAAATGATACTTGTTAAAGCACGGTAAGAAAGACTTTATTCAGATCATTGTGATGAGTATAAGGACCACTACAGTATGATTTTGCAGTGGGGCAGAGAGGTTGGACTCAACTGTGAATACAGCATGGTCAAAGTTGGAATTTATAGCCCAGGGAGCAGGGTGTGGGGGTCAGTGGATAGAAAATTACTAAGAGAAAACTTAAAGAGTAAGGAGGATTCTAGCTAAACCAACCTAACAGATTCTGACTGAGCACAGGCCAGGGTGATCAGACCTCACCTGGGGGATGATGGATGTTAAGGAAGCTGATGAGATACTGAGGGTGATCAAGGATGAGGGGTTCTTTGCTAAAACTGAATTTTACAGGGAAGTTCACAGATGAGCTTAGGAGAAGCCTGATTAAATTTTGGTCAAGCAAAGAATCTTTGTCAAACTGGAGTATTCAACCTTTCTAGCATATTGTTTAAATTTTGCCTTTAATAAATCCTAATTGGAGGGTCAACTGAAGCACACTCTTAAAATACTTTGTAAATTTTTTTTTTTTTAATTAAAATCGTTTTTGGCCTCAAAGTTCCGTTTTGGCTGTAGTTCTAGATTGGCCTATAGCTATTTTTGACAGTCTTTTGGGATAAGAGCTTTTATGAGTATTTGCTTAAATATATAAGGGTTTCACTGTTTGAACCAAACCTTTCATTAAGAACTCCCTTTAAGATACAGCTGGTTTGCATGCATTTGTCTTTCTTCTTTGGATGAGACATCCTTGGTTTTTAATGACTAGCAAAACTAGCTTTTTCTCTTGTGTGTCAGCATCTTGAGTACTATTTGTGGAGTTAGGAAGTGAATTACCTAAAGTTTTCTAACAAGACTAGCTTGATGGCAGACTGTGGCTACTGCATTTTTGCCCCTGGACAGACACATTCTTAGTTTTTAAAAAGTCATGATCATTTTTATGTCAAAATGGGACCTGATCTATTGTATTTAGCCTTACTTTATTGGAGCTGACTTTTTTTACTCAAGAGTAAATTAACTTCCTGTTTCATCTCTGGGGTGAGAAAGAAATGTTAGACTCAAGGAGTGTCTTTAATAATGCTGTTTAAATGAGTACTATAAAATCCTAGACTAAGTGGCTAGTATTTTCTGATAAAATAACATATAAGCAGGGCTTTCAATCTGTTAGAGCCTATGCAAGCTTTCAATCTGTTAGAGCCTATGCAAAGATATTAAGGCTCATAGGCATTAGCCCTGGGAACATGTTAGACATGCAGGAAGAAATGCAAAGAGGGCCTAATTCTAAGCTGATTCTTCTCTTTGCTTTAAAAAATTTCCAGTTCCTTCTGTTTCCCAGATCTAGTGTCAAGTTCTATTTTTATAAGACTTTTTCTAAAACCAGAATTTATTCTAAATCCTTTTTATTAACTGCTGGCAACTTTACCTTATTTAATGTTAATTTCTATTTGAAACATGTAGAAATTCTTTGGGTTAGTGGGGTTTTTTTTGATTGTTTTGTTTTTTTGTTTGAGAGAGTCTTGCTCTGTCACCCCGGATAAAGTACAGTGGTGTCACCATAGTTAACTGCAACCTCAAACTCCTGGGCTTAGGTGATCCCCGTCTCAGCCTCCTGAGTAGCTGGGACTACAGACACATGCTACACGCCTGGCTGCGTTTTCTGCTTTTTTTGTAGAGATGGGGTCTTGCTCTTGCTCACGCTGGTCTCGAACACCTGAGCTCAAGTGATCTTTCCACCTTGGCTTCCCAGAGTGTTAAGTTTACAGGCATGAGCCACTGCACCTGGCCAGATTAGTGGTTTTCAATATTTTTTTTTTTGAAAATTGAAAAATTCAAAAAAAGTCAATCCAGTGGACAACCTCCCACTTCCATAGGTGAGTCTGAGCCCTGCCCGCCATTTTCTCCCACACTGCTTTTGAGGTACCTTAACAGAACACCCAGGACTGGTTTAGATCATTTTTTTAAGTAACAGAGTAGAATGCTTGCATAAAATTGTCATTATATTATTACATTGATAGCTTACAGGTTACAAAGTAATTTTACAGACATTGTTCATGTGAATCTCACCATGACCTTATGAAGAAGATAGGAATTATTGTCCCCATTTTTCAGACGAGGAAACTGAGGTTGAAGAAATTGAAGAATCCAACCCAGATGTTCTAAACCATGGCTCATTTCCCTATAAGGTGAGCTCTCAGCTTAATAGAGAGACCCTTAACTGTTCACTCATCTAACAGTAGTATAATCTAGAGTCAGGTATGTCTGGAGCACGTCTGAAATTATATGCAAAATTACGTTTGTATTTTTCTGGGATGAGAGAGGCTCATGACATTTTATAATACTTCTAATTTTTTTCTTTTTTTGTCATTTAATTTTAGACCCATGGTTCTAGGTAGATCATGCTTGCTTAGCTTGTCAATAGGATTTGATGACAGGACTGAATGAAAATCTTTGTTAAAGGAGATCAGTCATATCAAATGTTTATCTGTTGTCTGTCCTAAAGTAACTTAACATTTGCATAGAGCTTTACAGTTTACAGAACTCTTCCACATATGTTATATGATTTTCACAACTATCCTAAAAAGTAGGCAGCATCATTTCCATTTTCAGAAACTGCTCAAAGTTAAGAGAATTTAAGTTGTAGAAAGTAATGACTCAAAAGCTGACACTGTTTCTTAGGCTGAAATTAATTTGACATGATCTAAAATCCCATAACTACCATCTTATCTTACATTTTGTGAATTTACAGTTTGGCCTGACCTATATCCACTTTCTTCCCAAATATCATTGTTAAGTAGCCTAATATATAATTGATAAGTTTATTCTTTGTGTTTTTGAAAAGGAGAATTTAAACTGCCTCTTTTTATTCTCATTATTTTTGGACTTGCCACATTGTTAGTAATATTTCAGATTTAATGGTCTATAACTAATAATGTTTGCTAATTCCTTGAGTCCATGTACATGTGTCTGCTATTATCACTCTCCTCATTGTATAATAGTTTGCTCTAAGGATAGGAAGAAATGAAGAATTCCTTCTTTTTCATTCCCTTCTGTGGTTAACATTTCTATTCTGGTTCTCATTTTATTTGAAAAGTTAAGCTTAATTTTTTTGTCGTTTCCTGAAGAAGTTGGATTTTAAAGTTAAACTGACTCTGCATCCCAGGCTTCTGTGGAACAGTACTTCAGGCTGCTGCCCATGGCCTGTTTAGCATTTATTTCTGTGGAGACATATAATAATAGCTAACATTATTGAGTGCTTACTATATGCCAGGCACTATTTTAAACTGTGTTATCTCATGTAATCCTCACAATAACCCTATGAGGGAGTTGCTATTGTTAGCCCTGTTTCACAGATTAGGGAGATGAAGCTCAGAGAGGTTAGGTCACTGGCCTAAGGTCAGACAGTTAGTGACAGAGCCTTATTGTGAACCCAGGCAATCTGATTTTAGAGTTTGCTGCTTTTGGTCACCAAACTATAGTCTCTCTTGGCATGAACTAGATTTCCCTATTTCTCCAAAGCAGTAGGGTGGTTAATATAGGCTGAGCAGATTCCTTTAGTCTTTTTGGATGGCATAATTTCAGAATAAAGGGTGGGCCCTGGTTTCAAAGCTACTGATAGGGATGATCTTAATTTCCAAACCTTTGTCATACCTGCCTGAAAGGAACAGGTGTGAATTTGGAAAATGCTTTGTAATTGCTGCCATCTCTACCTAGAGATCAGACATAGTACCTTCTTTCTGCTGCAGAGAATGAGCTTACCCTGTTTCCGGTCCACTCCTGGGGCTTCAGGCCTGCCTTACTTTTGGTCAGTTCAAACAGAGTGAGTGCATGTAGACTTCTGACCTGCCTTTCGTGTCAAGGAATAGTGATGAATGATCTGTTTCTTAATTAACAGTAAGGATAGGCAGACTGTACAGTAGTCTGAGGGGTCAAGTCTATGACAGCCTTATAGCAGTCAAAGGTCATTTAGACATTTGAAATACTCATAGTTTATAAGTTTTTATAAGTGTATAGTTCCTATAACCACATTTAGATGTCTCTGGGTCTTGCTCAGTCTTCTTTTTGAGGTAGGTGACCTAAATTTGTGTGTATGAAAAACAGACAGGAGAGAGAAATGCTCTTATGTCCTTGGCTGTCATTTCCCCTTTATTGTGAGGCACCCACAGGGAATTAGTGGTAGTGGGAGCTTGTAGAAAACAGCTGTTTAAAAGAAAAAAGTTGACAAAAGCAGGTAAGATTTAAAGGCATGGCCTTAGCAATAGTCGTCTGAGGGAGAGGGAGAGAAGTTAGTCTTATTTCTTATTCTGTGGTTGCCCTGGAGGTAAATGTAAAAATCACTGATGGTCTCTCCTACTGAGAGCTAGGCTAGCTTTTTTTGCTTCTTTAGGGCACATATATAAGCAGTCTTCTTGGGATTGGGCTCAACTTGCTTTTCTGTGTTCCGTTTTTCTTCTCACCCTCTGCTATATATCTACACATCCAGTTTTCCCTGCCAGAGAGCTCCTCCTTTTCTCCGGCTGCCAAGTCCCAGCTATCATCTTTGCCTCCCATCCCCCACCCCCAGTTATGCAATTTTATATTACACTTCTCCTGGTTTTGCTGCCTCCATTTTTAATGCTGTGCCTGCTACCCCCTCCAACACCAGCTTCTAGTCCCTCCCTCCCCCAAAGCCATTCAGCTCCCCTTCTTATTGCACTGAATGCACCAATATTAATACTTTCTCAAAACTCTTTGAGATTGGCCCAGTCACTTAAGACAGTGGGTGGAGATGATGACAGGGAAGGGATGGGGCGGGAGGTTGTTTTTCTAAAATTTAGGCTTTTTCCAAAATATCGGATGAGACTTGACCTGGAGATCAAACAGATGCTTCTGCTGGCCTCCCAACTTAGGGCAGTTGTGTGCTTTCATGTTGAGGGCACATAATTGTTTAAAAGCTCTTGGTAATGAAGACAGGGCAGTGAGTCAGGCTCTGAGCAGCCCACCTCCTACTGCTGTGAAAGCTGGTTCTTTTCCTGAATTGGAGCTAATTTTGGATGGATAATGAGGTGGATGGTTGCTAATAACTTTCCCTTGCTAATTGTCATTTCACAGTACTTTATAAAGAGGTGTTTTTTTCTTTCTTTCTTTCCCCAGCTGTTTGGAGGGGAAATAGATCTGTTTTCATGATTTTTGATGAGTGTTCAGCTATCAAGGAATCCCCTAGTTGGTTTGTTTAGAGGCAGTATGGTTTATTGGAAAGAGCCCTAGACTAAGAGCTGTAGACCTGTGTTCTAGTCCCAGCCCCACTCACGACAAGCTGCCTAAGTGATCTTGGGCAATTCATGAACCTGCCTCTGCATCTGCCCTGTAGAACATATGAGATGTGGTATATGTGGAAGCACTTTGCAAATGTAAAGTTTTATAAAAAATTTTAGATGCTGCCCTTTACTAATTTGGCTTCTGTCTACATCACCAGAGAAATGTTTGTAATGTCTTTTAAACTCCTTCCTCTGAAGCTAGCCTCTTTAAGAGCAGGACATTCGAATCATCAGAACTAGGGCCAGTCTTGCCTCAGAACAGGCTTTTCTTTTGTTTTCTCCCTGTTCATCCCTCACCTCCCCCAGTTGCTTTAGGAACTCTTTTCATTCTGTGCTCCTCTATCTCCATTCTTTAGTAAGGTGTTAATTTTAAGGAGTTAGTGATCATAATGTGTTGCATATTCCAGTGGAGGGTTCCTTCCTTTTTGTGGCCAGGAATTATTAATGTATTAAACTAAGTGGTGACAAAGCATAACTTCAACTTTTAAGTAACTACAAAAACTTTTCTAGCCTAGTAAGACATATTGACTACAGTTGTAGAAAGTGTTAAAAGAGACCATGCTTTGCTTTGGACACATCTGGATTCCAGGGCAGACTTTATTAGCTTGTGAATGTGGGGAAAATATTTAAATTTTTGGACCTTAGTTTCCACATCTTTGTGGGGATTGTAATGGCACCTATCTTTTAAGGCAGTCACGAGGATTAAATGAGATAATATAAAGTGCTTAGCACGTTGCCTAACATATAACAACACAAACTTAGGAAATGTTACCTGTTATATATATGTCTAATAATAATGGCTTTCAAAGAAAGCACAGGAAGATGTCCATTGTTTGTGTTTTAAAGGATTTTTAATGTTGTTTTTAAACAAATTTGTTTAAATATACAGCATATAATTTACTAATTCAAAGAACATTTTTGTCTTGGTCCCATTTTCCTCAGTGCAAGTAGAAAATTGAACCGACTCAGATGAGCATACATTCCTCCTTAACAAGAGTCTTGCCTGGGGTGTTATGATCAGGCTGAATCACTTGCTCAGTTCTGTGCACTGGGAATCATGTTGTTTAGACTGTTTCTCAGCTACCTTTGAATTGTGTGGTATTGGGATTTGGGATTACACTGAAATTGGATGGATTCTTGGTGGTTCTGAACATACTTTGCAGGCATCTTTTTTACATGAGTGTGGTCAAGAGGTTGAGAAATAGGCCAGCTTTGAAGTGTAATTCAGAGGAAGGAAAAAAAATACAAAACAAGTCCACTAACAGTTTTAGGGCATAAACAAGTGCATAATTACAGCATTTGAGAGGCTATAAACTCCCCAAGTTTATAGAGAATGTGATAAGACCATTTGTGATTTCCACTTATGGTCAAGAATATGATTAAAACAGAGTAATACTATTACTGCATTCCAAGGATTTACTGATATCCAATTTTCTTTGATGGCTGAACCAGTAGAAAAATGAATGAAACCAGCTTCCTTTACCTCTCCCTTTGTATTAGCTGGCATTGACTTTGACAGGTGGGCAGGTGGCAGTTTGTGAGATGGACCAAGATATGGCTCCTTGGATACCACTTTATTTTGACTGTGAGCTCAGCTCTTGATACAGGGATTTGGGGGCTCTTTTCTGTAATTCTAAAACTTCCGCATTTGAGAATGACATCTGTTTGGCTTCTTGGATCCTCTGGTAGATATTTCCTCACAGGGAACAAGACTTGCTGGATCTGAAGAGGTAGTTTAGAATGGCGTATTAAAGGCAAAACATTTAGTTTGAGTCTGTTAATCACAGCATTCCTGTGCTCCTCAGATTCTAAAAGTTTCAGAAATTGAAAGTCTAGTATGAATTTGGAGGTCTTGATCTCTGCTTGAGTAGAGATCCCTTCACATTCTTAGATCCATGGGGTGGGGTTTATCTCCATAGTCAAATACCACTGTGAATATAAACAGAAATTTTTCCACTTAGTAACCTCCATTTTTAGCTAGTCCTGTTAAATCCTTGGCTTCTGGACTATAGGAAAACTGTTTCATTTAGTTCTTACTCTCCTCTGGAATGTTCTTAGCCTGATGTTGGCAGAACCTGACCTCACTGCTCACTGTAGAGAGGCCGGCTTGGCTTATGCTCCAGGTTTCCCAAGGGAAGTTGCCAAGCCGTTGAGTGCCCTCTTGCTTGCCCTGTACCTTAGGACACTGCCTGAATTGCTAGAAATGCTGAATGAACCCGAGGTGGAGTGAATGGGTAAGAGAGAGTATGCTTGCACTGTGATTTTGTAACCTGTGGACCCAACTCCAAGTTTTCAATGAAGCCTGGATTTTTTTTTACACTTTTTCTGCCATTTTCACTTTGTCTTGAGGAAATGTAACCTCATGCAAATTATGAGCAAGTGGAGGTAGACATCAGCTTTAATTCCTGGGCAGTCCCTGACTGTTGGTTGAGGCCTGGCCTTCACCGCAAGGTCTAGTTTAATTAATCAGCATACATTTCTCATTCTTTTTGAGCTGGCTTCTAGTAGCTAGGCAACTAAACTATATAGAACCTGTGAAGTATACCATGGTTATTTCTACAACTGCCTTTCAGAAGATTTTTCTAGTTATATGTATTTATGGGATTATGGAGGGCATAAGACCCTGCATTGGCTGGTGACGAGTTGGGTTGTTGGTGCTGCTGGTCCCACTCCTGAGCTGACCCCCAGAGTATCTCACTGAGGTTTGAAATACAGACTGTCCTGTTCTCCTGAGTCTAAAGGTCTACATTCAGATAGAGGCTGCCTAATCACAGACTGCTGGGTTGGTTGGTTGCCATAGCCCCAGGGAGAATAGGAGGTGGAGAAAGTCTAATCTGAACTCAAGATAGGGTCCTGCATGAGAGAGAAATTTGCTACACTTTCAGTTGAAATTTGGACTCTAAATCCCAATGAAGGCACCAGTAGGTCAGTTAGTACTTCTTGTTGAGGCTTGCAAGAGACATTGCATCTCCAACAGTGTTTCCCCATCCAAAAAAGAGATCGTGACTTGGTATATAAACCTACTGCCACTTCCAGTTATCTTTCATCACTTGCCTGAGTTTGAAAAGGTAATGAATGGTTTGTGTTCTAAGGAAAGAGGCTCTTCCCCAAGACCTGAGGCTTTCTCCTTCCCACCAGCTGGGCCCATTGCTAAAATGCTTTCCAGCGGGCTTGCTTCTGCCTGGCCAGCACCTGGGCTGCCCCAGCTTGTAATTAGCCTGCCTTTGCATCATAAGCTTCCCAGGGTGGTTCTTCTTCTAAGAGCTTGTATGAATTGCTATTACTGTCTCTTTATAGTTTAAAAATGAATCCTTTTTTGTTCTTTGCAACTCATTTGCTTTTTTCTTTTCTTTTCTTTAAATTACTATTAACACCTGTTGATTCTTTTTTTTTCTGATTGGCCTGTCACTGCATTCCTGCTCCCCCTCCCTCTAGCTGGGTTTGTCAAGTCGCCCATGTCAGAAACTAAGCTCACGGGGGACGCCTTTGAGCTGTACTGTGACGTGGTCGGGAGCCCCACGCCAGAGATCCAGTGGTGGTACGCAGAAGTCAACCGGGCAGAGTCTTTCAGACAGCTGTGGGACGGTGCTCGGAAGCGCCGTGTCACCGTAAACACCGCCTACGGGTCAAACGGCGTGAGTGTGCTGAGAATAACCCGGCTCACCTTGGAGGACTCTGGGACTTACGAGTGCAGGGCCAGCAACGACCCCAAGAGGAATGACTTGAGGCAAAACCCCTCCATAACATGGATTCGAGCCCAGGCCACCATAAGCGTCCTTCAGAGTGAGTCCAGCACCCTACAGTAGTAGTACTGTAGTCATTAGAGGTGGCCCAATGACCCTTCCCTTCTGCTTCCTTTCCCTCTTCCCCAGTATGATCACTCACCCCACCCCTTGTCTTCGTTTTTTCAAACCCACGACCCTTTTGGTTGTAGTGTATGAAAACATCTGTGGCAACTTTTTTTCTTCTCTGCCGTGCTCTCTGCCTCCATTGTCCCCCAACCCTTCTCTGTGTCTTTCTTCTCAGGAACAAAGAACTTGAGGAAATCCGTGACTGTCCAAATTCATCTGCGTTGGGGAGAGGTGGGGAGGGAGAACTGGGGAGGTTAAAAAAAATTTAAAACTCACAAAACCAGGCAGTCAAAGGAGGGTAGTGTTGCAATTGTTTCTTTCCCTCCTCTTTGATTTTGTAGTAGGTTTCCTGCTATCCTTTTGCTGATTTCTTCTCTGGTGCCTTTCTATTTTTGTTTCTCTCCCCAATCTAACTACTTTTTATTTCTTCTGTTCATCTGTTTAAAGCTCTCTGAGTAGCTGCCTTCACCTCTGGTTTTGAGTTTGTGTCTGCCCAGCCTCTTCCCTCACTGTGACCTGGTGTCATCCTGTTCTGTGATGGGAATGTTGCCATGGGTGCAGTGTGGTGGTGTGTTTTGGTTGTTGGGTGGCATGTAAGCTTGGATACTTCCATAGTTCCAGCTTTTTCTTTTCTAAAACAGCGGCATGTGCTTCTCTGATACTAGCCCTCCACTGCAGCAGTATACTCCTCACCAGGCCTGCCCGTTCACTCTCCTTTTCTTAAAAGCAGCAGCCTGAGATTTCCTCCATGTCTTGCTGTTAGGGGCCAGGTGACACTAAGCTACAAAATATTTTTTTTTAAACCCCATCACGCTGTCTCAAAGTCAGAGTTGTATCTGATTCCTGTTCACAGTTTGATGACTGACTGTTGGCACAGTGCTCCTCATCCCAGAGAATGGCAACCCCAGAAATCGTTTGGAAGCCATTCACATTGGCCTTTTTCTTTGTGTCTTGAAAAAAGAGGAAACTAAATTCCAGCCCTCTTCCTCTCAGTGATAAGGTGAACTGAGTAGCTGGCTCAGAATCTTCCCCTTCATCTATTATAACAGGTACAAATGAGACATGTGACACAGGAGCTTTTGTAGCCACGTCTCTTTCTTGAAAGAGAAGAAAGTGGGAAGGAGAAGCCACCACAGAACCAGTGCTCTTGGCCAAGAAGAGTTCTAGCCCCATGTCAGACCTGGTTATAATTGAGGGGGCATTCTCTATTTAATGGAAAGATCCTCTGGGTTTTTCACCTTCTTCAAGGATTCAGTGAGAGACCAGTTCTTAAAGAGCTGATCGATTTAGAAAGAGTAAGTGAAAATAGTAAAATACTAGTTTTATGAGGAATTTGGTGATAACACAGGAGGTAGCATTGGCCTTGAATTTATGTACTTATATGGGAAATAGCAAATTAGTGTCTGTTCTTTGTAGCTACTCAGAGATTCCTATGAAAAAAAAAAAAAAAAAAGAGTCCATAGAGCAGAGATGGGAGAGGCTGCTGCAGTTGGCACTGTTGAATCAGAGAACCTGCTTCTGGAAAGGGGAAAAGAAAACCTTGTCTATGTGAGAATGGGGAACATTAACCCAGTAATTTTTCTTCTTTCTTTCTTTCCTTTTTTTTTTTTAAACAATTTTTTTTCCCTTGCACGCCTCCTTTTCCTGCCCCCTTGCTCCTTTCCTTATGAAAGCAGAATTATCCAAATGGCCACAGAGGTCTGCAGAAGTTTATAGGCATGGACTGGGCTGGACATTTGGTACTTGTACTTCCAGGAGCCTTACTCATAGCTAGAAAGACCATGCTTGGGGGCTAGAAAAAGATGAGGCTTTGGGGACCTACCTACCAATCCCAAGATTATACAACATTTCCCTAGTTTGCTTAGAAACAGTTTCCTAATTTATGGTTGTTTGCATGTGGTTAAACCAAATCCTGGCTAGTCAGTCTCTTCCCAGACTTCCCCATCAGTTAGTTAACCCTAATTAGCTGTTTCGGAGAGCCAGGAGGTTGCTGCTGTTGTTTTTTTGTTTCCTTAAAACACCCTGGATTCAACTCTAATTGGATTGTTTTATGATCTCAGCATTCCCAAAGACATTGCCTCCAGGGAGAGGTTGAAGTCCTGTATCTAAGAATGACCTCCTGGCAGTGTTTTCCCCAAAGCTCCCTGAGTAGTGTAAGGCAGGAAGAGAAATGTGCCCAGATTTTAGGGTTATCTCTCTGGCCATAGCATGTTCTTTACATATGCATGATAGCTAGGGTAAGATCTCCTACCTGCTGCTTCTAAATAGGAGTCAGTGGCAGGTAAAAATGTTCGAGCTTATCCTAAATGTTCATCTCTCTTGGACTTCACTGGGCAGTGCTTGGCCACAGAAATAAAAGCCCCACCTTCATCCTGGTGCAGAATGCAGATGTGGCACCATGGCCAAGGAATTGGTCTGGCACTAGTTTTCATATACAGCAATCACAGGAGGCAGGTTACCCTACCCCACAACCCTCCGATGGTACTTAATCGTATTTAAACCTATTTAAATTATCCACTTGCTCCCAGCTGACTCTCCTGGATCTTTAACACTTAAGGGAAAAAGTGTTTTCCTTTGCCTTCCAAGAATTCTTGGCAGAAAGTCTACCAGGTTGCTTTCATCAGCTTCTTAATCTCCCTGAGCTGCAGTGGTCATTTGCATCGCCACAGGTAAGAGTAGCATTTACTTTGGCCTCCTTGTATTTATTTAAACATCTGGAAGCTCTTGGCCTGATTCTCAGAGTTCACCCTTTCTCAGTGCAATCTGAGAGGAAGAGCCAGAAAGTCCCAAGCGGGACAGAAAATGAAATTGGTTAATAAAAATTCAGTGAAAACCTAAAAATGTGTTTGGGTTTTAATGTTGCCTTTATATTTTTTTAATTTCTCTTCTGTGGAGTACTGGTTCTATCTTTTTCTCTTTTGTTTTTGCTTGGTTTTGATTTTTCTTGGAATTGTGATGCTTTCTGCTGATTGATGGTGTGTGTGCGCCTTCCATTGCAGGGTTTGCAGCCGTTCTGCTCGACTTCTTAAGGCCCAGGGATTTGGCTTCTGTCCAGTGTGTCTTGGAAACCATGGGACACCACTGCGCTAACGTGTTTACATGCATCTGCTTCTGTCTTAGTGGCTGCTATGCCTCCATTATCTGTACATAGAGACCCTGTTTGATGTTACTGATAAGGACCAGTGCTGAATGGAAGATAACCATTATCCTTTTGCTAGAGTTGGAAAATAGTTAGAACCAATTTGTTAATTGAGCAAACTTAAGGATTTGCTTTAGTACAAGTTTCTCTGAAGGTACTAATTCTACAGTTAGAAATGTTACATTGGTCAGGAAGTCCTTAAGGCATTAAATTTTCAAGTATCCCATGATTTCTCTGTCCTTTCCTCCTCCCTAAACTGCAAACAAACCTTAGTTCCAATGAAGGGAGAGAGTTCTATTCTCAAGAGTTAATGGTCAGCACTGTATTGCATAAAATGGTGAGGGGATGCTGCTGTGGAGTTGTAGACAGGAAGTAGCCAGATACAGGGAAGTCAAGGGTTTCTGAGAAAGAATTGGAAGAAAATAAAAGAGCAAGTACCTCTTACTGTGGGTGAAAAAGACGATTAGTTTAAACTTCACCTGAAAATGTTTGACCAAAAGTAGAAAAAGAACCAATCCTGGGAAAAAAAATAATGACAAACAACAACAAAAGACGAATAACAAACATGGAAATATCTTGACTTTAATATAGTGTTGGATTTCAAAGTGCTTTAAAGATGAAACTTCCAGGAATGATAGAATATGACTTAAAAATTTTCTCTTCAGTATATTATAATATTATTTTTATACTAGTGATCCCAGGTTATCTAAGCCCAGGATAGAACCAGAGGTGAAGTATATGCCTTGCCCTAGGGCGGTAGGTGGGGATGGAGGTTGGGGTCGCACAGGGATAGAGAATTTAGTCAGATGTGTCTTCTAGGCCCAGCTTTGCCACTAATAATATTTATGGCCTTGCACAATTTATTTCACTTTTTGAAAGAGTGGGATTCAGTGAACTCTAAGGGCCTTTCTACAATTCTGGGAGCCCTAATACCAACACATATTGCACTCTAGTTATATTATCTTGGAATAGAATGTGTTTTAAAGTGCAATTATGAAAAAAATTTTGTTTTGGGAATAAATATGGGCTAAAGAGAAGAACTGATAATTCCTTAGCAAAATTTGGAAAATGCAAGAGACTTCCAATAGGAAGTTTGCATTTAGGATCTGTGTTGTCTTTTTCTGCATAAATAATGGCCCTGGCTGGCTTGCCATAGGTTTAACATTTCAGTGTGGGAAAAGCCATACATGTATTATCTAATTATACCTATTACTGTTCTAAGGCCCATAGGGAGTTTATTAGTTATGTAAATGATGTTGCCTTTTGTCTTCAGAACTGGGAGGTGGAGCCCGGTTTTCTAATTGAAGCTGAATCGGTGGGTGGTTCTTATATCATAAAAAGGTGGTATTCAAAAGCGGAAGTGGATTGTTACCAGTATAAGTACCTGTAATACTCCCATTCTTTCACGTCTAGGCCAACTGGTCTTCAGGCTGTTGTGTGCGCTAGTGGTCATTTGCTTATAATCATTGTTTTTCCTTTCTTGACTTCTTCCAAAGTGGTAAAGTGAAATTCCTCATGTGGTCCTGTCTGCCCTCCCTCTTCTTCTAGTCTCCCCTTCCTGCCCCATCCAACTCTCAGGCCAGAGCTGCAGAGGATGGAAGGCTATTGCCCCCTATCATTGTGTACTCTCATTACAGAGCCAAGGATTGTCACCAGTGAAGAGATCATTATTCGAGATAGTCCTCCTGCTCTCCCCGTCACCCTGCAGTGTAACCTCACCTCCAGCTCTCACACCCTTACATACAGCTACTGGACAAAGAATGGGGTGGAACTGACTGCCACTCGTAAGAATGCCAGCAACATGGAATACAGGTGAGAGGGGCTAGCAGCTCCTGGGAAGATGGGAAGGGAGTGTGGCTGAGCTTACTCAACATTCATGATGCATAATTATGCCATGTGGGAGGGAAATGAGATATATTTGGTCCTTCCCTGGAGAGTCTAATCCAGTCTAATCCTGGCGTAAGGCCCAGGAATCTATAAAAGATTTCCAAATGATTCTGATGAGCAGACAGATTTGAGAGCTGTAGATGATCCCCTCACTAATGATATCAGAGAAACTGAGGGCATGAGAGAATGATTTGCTCAGAGTAACAATGCTAGTCTACAGGAGAGGTGCAATTGGAATGCAGTGTCTTGCCTTAATCCGGTGGTTTGAAGAAGCATATTGAAGTCTGCTTTGAGACTATCAGAGCAAGACATCTCCCTAAATGATCTTGCCACTGGGTAGATTTCCTAGTGAATTACCTTTTAGGAGTGTTTAATATCACCATAAACCTGATAAGGACCAGCAGATACAGGGCTCTTTAACGATCTGGAGTGAGAATGGTAGCCTAGAAATATCCTTTGACGAAAGGAGGATATTTGCTGGCTAGGGTTACCCAGCGCCCAAAGATTTGGGGCTTTTTGGAATATCTAAAACACAGGCACCTCACCTTTCAGAATAATTCGTTCCTGGTTGAAAACTAATCTGAAAAAGCATCAGCTAATCTTGTGTGGTAGATTGATACAGTGCGAAGACAGAGCTCTGGAGTGAGACCAGGAAAACTACCTGGTAGTAGCAAGAGCATTCTGCAGTGTTTTATAGCATTGAGATCTTTTCACTCCCTTATTTAATTGATCTTCTTGAATTTGTGGACCCCTCTCTTTTTCTCTGGCCAGGAAACTAGGACTCAAAGAGTAACTTTTGGCTGCTTTAAATCCAAATTCTGTATCTAATAAATTCCAGAACCAAGGCTAGGTTCCAGGTCTTCTGATTTGTTAGAAATTTTTCTAGAATTGGTGTTTTTTTTTTTTTGTGCTATGCCATACTACTCAGTGGCAAGTTAACCTATCTCCACTATAGTTTCTTCTGATATAAAATTGGAAATAAAGCCTCAGCTATATCCTCATAGTTTGGAAGGGTTAATCAAATAAAGATGTTGGATAGATTGAAAGGCATTTATTCTTGGTCCGTTAGTTTTACAGATTTGCTTTTTATAGTACTTCTTTCAAGGTCGCAGACACCCAATCATGTTTCTCTTAGGTCTTGTACTGCTGCCCACAAAGCTTTGAGCTATAACTTCATAAAGTTTCAGTCTGACTTTATAAAATGCTTTTTCTGCTTTTTTTTCTCAGCTTATTTGAAGTTCTCCAGGGGTATTGTTCATCCCTAGAGTTTTTCTGGGATTCCACATTTTGTGGGATAACAACTGATAAGTCCCTTTGGCTACCTAATAAGTCAGCTATGGACCCAATTTCAGAACCCTGCCTCTGCTCAGCCTGTATGGGAATTTCCATTTGCTTCAGTTTCTTCCTAATAGCTAGCCCAGGGAATGGGAATGGTGTGGGGAGACTTTGAGCCCATAGGCATGGCTTCAAGAGTGAGAGATATCTTACCAAGTATTTTTCAAGGAACTTAAAGTTAGTTTAAGCCCTGAAGATAGGTGTAGCTGCTGCTCCTCTCTCAAACTCTGGAACACTTGCTGTCAAGAGCAGTTAATTTGTGTCTGTTTTTCTACTGGGAGCATGCTGATTTAAGAAGAGACATTGTGTCAAATTAAAAAGACATCTTGACTACTCCTCGCATTATGCTGCCCTGGATGTGCTGAGACAGTCCTGGAGATAGGCTATATTTTTTTTCTTATTTGTGGTCTCTTAACCTGTGTTTCTTTTTTGAAATGAGCAATAAGATGGATATGCATTGTGCCAGTCAGTGGTCAAGTTGAGGAGTTTTTCTTAGACATTAAATAGTACAGTGGAGATTCTACCATCATAAGTATCATATTTTAACCACTAAGCAAAAGAGCAGGTGCCCAGCCCTATATAAATATTAGTTCTCTGATCTGAAGGCTGTCGTTTCTGTGTTTTCTGTAATTACTCACCAACCTTCCCGCATGTGTTTAATGTGTATGCGTGTAGGCCGAAGTATACTGAGCTGATGTGAAATTGGCCCTCAAGGGCAAAAAGCTTGTTTGGGATCACCCTGTGAGATTCAAAGAAAGTGTTCTGGTCATACACACTTCTTAGAGTCCTTCCTGTCACTCTGTTTAACTTGGTCTGGATCTGTACACAGCTGTTCACTCTGAGTTTGTATTCCTTCAGTCATTCATTTGTTTGTTTATTCATTCCCCTCCTGTATTCTAGGCACCAGGCAAGGTGCTGGCTGTAGAGTCGTGTACTACATACTGCCTACTCACGTAGAACTTTGTTGGGAAGTCAGACGTTAATCAAGCAATCACATAAATGTATAATCACATGTTGTGATAAGTACTGTGAAAAATCACAGGGTAGTGTGAGAGCGAATGTCATGAAGGGGGATGAAATTTAGATTGAGGCTGGACAAAGTGACATGTCAACCAAGACCTAATGGAAGAGGAGTTAGGTAGGCTGAAAGTGATGGGAAGAACATTCTTTGTAAAGGAGCATCCTGTGTGAAGCTGTTGAGGTAGTAACAGGCTTGGCACATTAAACTGAAAAGAGACCAGAAGGGCTGGAAAGTGGCATGGAATGTGGCCAGGAAGGTAGGCACGGACCAGATCATGCAGGTGCTGGAGTCTATGATAAGGCTTTTAGCTGCATCTCTGTGGTGATGTGCTAATGGCAGGTTTTTTTTTTTTTTTTTTTTTAAGCTATATCTGGGTCCTGTTAGTGAGTAGACTTATTGAAAGGCATGCTACTAAAATGCAGGGTAGGAAGAGCAGGACTGCCAAAACAAGGTCTTTAGGGAAGTTCAGAAAAAACTTGTGGTTTTTTGTTTTTTGTTTTCTGTTCTTGTTTATCTGACTAGAACCATGAGGTGAGCAAGAAGTTTTCAGTTATGGTTCCATCCTCTATATCCTAGTATAAATTATAGTACTTTGTACAGCCCTCTATTTTGATTACTTACTTCGCAGTTTGTTTCTCCCAATGGACCAGAGCATATTAAGGTTAGAGACAGTGTGCCATTCCATCTTTGTATTCCTATCAGGAAAGATTAAGGCATTAATGTTTTGGGACGCACAGAGGGGGGTTTTTACTTTTAGTTAGGAGGGAGGTGAGTTTTATTAAGGGGCAGGATTTGGAGAGCAAGGTCCCTGACTGCCCCTTTGGTTCTCCTTTTGTGGTATATTTTGACCATTCTCAGTTTCCTCACTTGGTTTTTCTTCTCATCTCTGCAGGATCAATAAGCCGAGAGCTGAGGATTCAGGCGAATACCACTGTGTATATCACTTTGTCAGCGCTCCTAAAGCAAATGCCACCATCGAAGTGAAAGGTACAACCCAAAAAGGCTGCGGTGGGAGCTTCTCATTCTCCTTCTGAGATATTATCTTGGTCTGGCCTCTGAGCATTCAAGCTCTTCTTGTTTCCATTTCAAGAGGCAATATAATGTTATGGTTAGGACCACGGGCTTGGGAGCCTGGCTGTCTAGGTTAAAATTCAAACCCTATCGTCTACTAGCTGTGTGAATTAGCCATAAACCTTGGCAAGTTACTAACTTCTCTATACTTCTGTTTCCTCATTTGTAAAATGAGGATATCAACAGTACTTTACCTCATGGGTTTGTTAGGAGAAATAAATAAGTTAATATAGTAGGTTGAACTATATGAAGTTGCCTTTTTTATTTTATTTTTTTTTTGAGACAGAGTCTCACTCTGTTGCCCCGGCTAGAGTGCCGCGGTGTCAGCCTAGCTCACAGCAACCTCAAACTCCTGGGCTGAAGCGATCCTCCTGCCTCAGCCTCCTGAGTAGCTGGGACTATAGGCATGCACCACCATGCCCGGCTAATTTTTTTCTATATATGTTTTTTAGTTGTCCATATAATTTCTTTCTATTTTTTTTAGTAGAGACGAGGTCTCGCTCTTGCTCAGGCTGGTCTCGAACTCCTGAGCTCAAACAATCCTCCCGCCTCAGCCTCCCATAGTGTTAGGATTATAGGGGTGAGCCACCACGCCCGGCCGAAATTGCCATTTTTGTATGTCAGAAATGTTTGAATTTTGGCAGTTCATATGGCTCAACCTTATGTAATTAGAACGGTGCATCACAAGTATGATTACTTAGGTCTTTAGTGGGCCAGCAGGATTTGGCAAAGTACAGTGTGCAGGGTTAACATAAGCTGTTTATGGCTAATTCATTAGAATTTTAATAGAAACCCTATGGGTGCATGACATGTTAAAGATGAGGCTGTAGCAGACAGTTTCAAAAAGGGCAAATAGAACTATAAAAGTTGGAGCTATCTAACATCATTAATTTCAACTTTCCTGTGTTATTTCAAAGAAGTACCTAAGACCCAGAAAAGTGAAACCACTAGCTCTATGTCACATAGTGAGTTTGGGGCAGAGCTAGTCTAGAACCCAGGTCTTGACTCCCAGTCCTGTGTTTTTTCCGCTGTCATAAAATGATCACGGGAAGGCAGGGCTACTGTTTGAAGTCAGACTGAAGAGTTGATGTTTTTTATTTTCAGTTTTTTTTTTCATTTTGCTTAGGAAGGACATAGACTTGTTCTTTAAATCTGTCGGGTCATCTCTAGAAGCTAGAAGGATAAATTTAGAAGAAAGAAAGGGCTTATATAATAGTTCTTTAGGTCTTCTTAAAATATTTGGAAGATTAAAAATGCAGATTCAAGAAAGTAATATCTTGGTGACTTAGCCCTAACTTGTGAGTTGATGTAGGATGACCATTGCCGCCTCCAGCTGACAGATTTAATTCTGAATGCCTGAAGAGGTTGAGTCAGGCAGGATGGTTACAGGTCACAACAGGCCATAGAACCTGGCATTTGATTTCTTCAGTGGCTTTTCTTGGAGATATCTGTTTTTCTCTCCGTTTTTGAAGAAATGCCACATTTATTCAACATGAGGATGAAGGGTGTGGGAAAACATTTTCTCTAAGCTAGCCAGGTCCTTTTCCAGGCTAGGTGAACTGAGCTTTATGGGGGAAACTTGTACTCTGTAGGAGCCTTGAGGCCCTGCAACATTCCTGCCTGGCTGAGCCTTTGGCACAGGGTCCAAGTACACAGAGACAGGATGGGTGAGGGAGGAAGAGTGGGGTGTCTCATTGTCCTCCCCAAGCCTAAGGGATAATTATGTACAATTGCATGTACTGACTAACTATAATCATTACTGATTTGGAGTTAATGATTTCCAAGCAGCACTTTCAGGAGTGGAAACAGAACTGGTTTTTCCATTTGTTTGACTACTTGAAAAGATGGGGTTCAGTGGCCCTAGAGGCATCTTTTCTTCATATTCTTTCTAGCAGATTTGAAGCAGTGGTCAGGAGGGTCAGAGAATAGAAGGCTGCAGGCCAGGCATGTTTTCAGAGGAAATTACAACTTACATGGCATCATATTTAAGGTGATTACTGTGCACTGTTGCATTTTTACTGTACTAACAGCCCTTTGAAGAAGATGGGACAGGTGGTGGTATCTTGGTTTTAACATAGACCTTGAGAGAATTTTGTTTTATAAAAATCCTAAAGCATATTCTGTGACTACCTCGGGACAGATATATTGTTTGTCTCTCAAGAAAATTTGTAAGGACTTCTAGTCTTTCTCTCCTCCCCTCAACACCTAAATAGAAAACAGCTAAATGTTTAATGTCTTGTCTTTCAGGTTGTAGATAGTTGTGTTTGGTAAATATGAACATTTGGCTTTTTCTAATAAAGAGATTTGCCGTAGGCCCAGGATAATATTCTAGAATCACTTCCAGTTGTGGTTGGGATAGAAAAACTGCCTTGCATTTAGAGTAGTGCGTGTGTATGTGTTAATTCCAAAGCATTTTCATATAAACCCTCATTTTATTTCCTTAATGCCTCTAGGGTGGAGATAAGAGACAGTTATCTTTTTATAGCTGTAGTGATTTAAAAAATCTGCTGAGTAATAGAGTGGTAAGAGGTGGTTGTACTTCAGAACAGAAAGATTCAGGGAATGTAAGTGACCTTTTAGCTTAAAGGAGTCTGAGAATCTTCGTTATTTGTGGCTTTAACTGAATCTGCACTTCAGGAGAATATAATTCAGACCACACATATATATTTCTTCAGCATCTCTTCTACCCTCAGCCATTTTCTTCCCCATTTGGCTTTTCCTGCCTTTCAGAACATCTCTGGGGTGGTATTTGGCCTCAGCACTGTGGGGAGTGAAGGACTTAGCCAAGCCAGGGACTGGGCATTATCTGTACAATATCGTACTTGAGTTACCTTTGTGTACAAAAGAAAAGAAGGCTGAAGGAGTCAGAGAGAGGGATATGTGCCTGGTTCTAGACTCAAGGTGACCATGCTTTTAACCCTAGCCTGTAGATCGCTGTCAAGAAAGGAATTTTGAGGGTGTTAGTATCCACATGTAGTGGGGGAGGCCTTGCATGTGAAGTAGGGTCTTTTCCCCTCTCTTTTTCCCAAAGGACGAGGACGAGGCACAGTGTAAACAGGAAGATACCATTAAGGATTACATTTCTTAGGTATTTGGCAGGCAATCTGAGCAGATGAGGAGGAAGATGGGAGTAGGGCTGGCAGGAGAGGGGAAACAGCAGTGACTAGGCTTTAGTGGGACCTCTGCCCCAAGCCCAGCCTCACTGGGATCCACTTATATAGTCGACACTGAGGAGGGCATCTTTTGCACAGCCTTCTGATTCTTCAGAGCCTGTGGCTTCTAGAAACTCCACACTTTATCACAGAGAATTTGTGAATGAATAGGTGTTGAAATTTTCTATCCCTGTAATTTTTCAACTTTTCACTCTGTCATTCCACTCTCTTCCCCTTCCTTTCTTTTTTAAAATTAAAAAACGTGCTCATAAAAAAGCAAATTAGGTCAGGCGCAGTGGCTCACGCCTGTAATCCTAGCACTCTGGGAGGCCAAGGCAGGA
>VBSM01002959.1:14282534-14321572 GCA_008086735.1 Cheirogaleus medius | reverse complement strand
GAGTGCCGCTTGTCCTTCTGGTGTGTTGAAATCCCACTCTGGGTTGGTCTCGGGTGCCACTCGTGATGCCCATTGTTCCACATCCAGAGTGCCCACTGGCACCCGTTCCTGCAGCCACTTCCGAGTTCCAGTCATGATCCGATGCCGTTCTTCGGTACTGAAAAGGGTCAGTAGGAGTTGCCGGCAACCTTCCCGCGTGGGATGGTGAGTCTGGAAGATAGATTCCAGGAGGTCGATGAGGGCCTGCGGTTTCTCCGAGTAGGACGGGGTATGGTGCTTCCAATTCAATAGGTCGGTGGTGGAGAAAGGCTCATAATACAGGGCAGGTTTCCCTGGCTGGATGGTTCTGTCATCCCGAACCTGCGGTGGACCTTGCATTTCACACAGAGGGATCTGGAAGGCCGGGGCAGACTGCAACCGGCTGACGAGTGGTGGAGATGCCAGCGGTGGAGTCCCAGTCACCACTCTCCATGTGAAATTTATCAGCCTGCACCTTAGAACTGTTGGCTTGGATTCAGACCTTCCCATGTTTTAACTGGTTTAACCAGCGCTCCCGTTCCCTATACCACCGACAACACTCGTTTTCTGAACCTTGTCCCTGCCCGGACCCTGGTCCCCACTCCAGCTCCTCCCCTTTCTCTTCCATAGACAAGGGGTAGGGACCTGGCTACGTCCCTCGAGGGAACTTAGGCACGTCTTGGCTAAGGCATAATCGCCGTTATGACCTCGCCACAGAACCCCAGGTTAGGACCCACTCAAACCTTGTAGTTGTGGGGCTACAGACACAAGGACCTCAAGCAGTCACTGTGTTCCTTCCACTCACATTACACATTCCCTCCCCTGGGGGATCCCTGTACTTAGGAGGTGATCAGGCTCCTCCTCTGTCCCCCTAGGAGCTGATCGGGCTCCTCTTCCGTCCCGCTGACGGGCCTATCTCGGGCAGGTCCTGGGACCCTACCTTGTCCAACGTCCTGGCCTTGGTCTGCCGCTCCAGCTTGCTAAGCCAGGCACCCACCCGCTCAGCCTCCTGCTCCTGCCCGTGTACCGTGGAGACAAGCACCTGCCGGGAGGCCTGTCGCAGCGTGGCCTGCATCAGGGTCCCTGCTTCCCCTCCCTCAGCAAGGCCTTGGCAAGATTGCCCTTGGCCAACAGCTCTTGGTGCTGAAGGAGAGAGATGCTGCTTGGTGCTGGCTCCTCAGCCTGTCCGCCGTCCGCCATTCCGATCCGGTGGCTTAAGGTGCCAGCGGGGTCGGTTTCCCGGTCAGGGAACCAAAATGTTCCCGCAAGTGTTAACAGCAAGTGTAACACCTCTTGTCCCGGGAAATAACTGGGCGGCATGCGGAGAGTAGGAGAACAGCCTTTATTCAGCCAGCAGGCTCAGCCAACTTCTGATCTCACCCCCTTCCTTGTTCTCCTCCAGTTTTTATACCCTTGACTCAAAAAGCGTCCAATCAGCAACAAGCTTTAACATCCAATCAGCAACAAGCTTTAACATCCAATCAGCAACAAGCTATAACATCCAATCAGGAACAAGCTGTAACATCCAATCAGGAATAAGCTGTAACATCCAATCAGGATCACGCGAGCAGCTTGGCCGTGGAGGGGCCTGGAGTGCTGGGGCGGGACCCAGAGCGGGAGCGGCAGGGAGGCGGCGAGCAGCTGCGTCCCGCTTTCCCTGTCATAAGAATTATGTAACTTCACAAATTATTCTATACCTATAGTGCCTAAATAGTTGGAAGAAGAGAAAAATTAGGCAAAAGAAGTAGGTGATACACAGAAAAACAGATATATAACACAAAAAATTTCCATTCTCATTAGTTATCAAAGAAATGCAAATTGAAGATGCTCATTTATTCCTATCAACTTGGAAGTATAATTCTTAATTATATTACGTATATTATACTTATAACATAAGTATAATAATATAATTTAAATTTTAAATTTAAATTATATCACTCTGTTGGAAAAGATTTGGGTAAATGAACCTTCTTACACATTGCTAGTGCAGTAGAAGCAGGAACAACTATCTGAAGGGCAAATCTACCAAAAAAAAACAAAAACAAGGACTGGTATCTCAAGAACCCTGTAAATAAATCTTTATGAAAATGCACTTTCATAATTGTGAAAACCTGGGGATTAGTTGAATTCTGGTGCATACAAACAATAACAGGCTTAAGTAGTCATTAAGAATGTTGTAAAAGACTACGTCATGACTTGGTATAATGTTCCTGATAGAATGCGACATGACAAAAGAACAGATACAAAGTACTACAATCCCAATTTTATAAACTATATGGCACACACTGTTAATTGCCATGAGCCAATCTGTAACACAGGGTGAAAAAGCCAAACACTTTTGGTTAATCACTGAGCTTTGCAGTTGGGGACAGCTATATTACACTGTTCTGGTCCATATCACATAAGCTGACAACTGGGGTGTTATGGGTGGTGGAGAGACTTACAGGAAAGCTTATGCTCTCCTTATAAAAGGGACAGGTGAAGCTGACCTTCCTTGAATGGAAACATTATAGAGGCGCAGCAGCCATTTTGCAACTGTGAGGGAGAGGCGAAGAGAATTAGAGAATTACAGAGATGTCGGCGTGGATGCTGTTGTGTTGCTGAACCAATGCTAGTTACTGCCTGTTTCTGAATTTCTTATTAAGTGAAAAAAGAAACTGGTTTAGTCTAACATATTATTGCTTGGTTTTTGGTTATATGCACCTGAACACAATCCTAACTGATAGAATGGAAATGCCTAGTAAAAATTTCAAAATGTTAATGATTATTTTTGAGTGGTCAAATTATGGTTGACTTTCACTTTGTTTTTCATAGTTAAAAATTTTAATAATAATATGTAAGTAGAAAAAATTAAAACTCAAATATCAAACATATAGCATGGGATAGCTTTTTAAAAGACCCATACATTCATTCAGCATGATATAATCCTGGACTGGGGTGAGAAGACCAGGGGCAGCCTGGTTCTCTGACAGCTAGTCATAACCTTGGCTACTGGCTTAAGTTAAATTCAGTTTCCTCAAATGTAAAATGAAAACAAGGGTTCTCGAATGTTTTGGAGCTTGTGCTTTGGCAGTCTGGTGAGCCAGTGGACCCCTTTTCAAAACAATGTTTTTAATCATAAAAATATACAAGATTACAAAGGAAACCAATTATACTGAATTAGTTTATTACAATATCAAAACACTAATTTGTGAACTAATAACATGCTTTTTTATTAATGTATTCGATAAAAAGATCTAGCAGGAGGACTAATAAACGCCTTAATTTTGAGGTAGTGATAAGCATAAATGTCATTTGGGATATCTGAAACAACTACAGTGTGATATGGAAGTACCTGTTGATTTCCATTGGTGAGAAGGTCTAAAATTACATTCATAATGGAAGGAAATAATACATTTCAATTAGAGATCAGTGAAAGATCCATGGAAGTTCATGGACCCCCTGAATTCTATGGGGACCCTGTGGGGGTCTGTGTACCCCAGGTTAAGACCTTTTCACTAGATGCTCTTGAAGACCTGTTCTAACTCTCAGAGTCTATGGGTCCATCAAAAATTTGTATCTTTCACCTAAATGTCAATATCTTCTCAGTGAATATTAACAGATTGGTTTTTATAGTTATATTTGAAGAAAAATAATCCAGGTGATTAGTCTGCATGTTTCTTTGATGAGGATCATTCTTTATGTTTAGTACAACTAGAGAGCAAATGAAGGGGAATTTCTTTTTTTAATATTAAAAAGGGGAAAAACGAAAAGACATATTCAGTGAAGCATTTGAAAATACAAACCTTTTTAAAGATCTAAATAGCGAGACAAACAATGGTGTGCTCCGCCTCCTCCCAGTTTGTGCTTGGGGGATGGAGAATGGTTGCACAATGCCATTAGACACGTATTGACAAATCATTCAAAGCCCTATCCTCCTGCTCACAAGGCTTCTGCCTCTGTACACTCCTTGTCCCAAGTTTTGCTCATAATACAAACCTTTCTTAAAGCATGTGTATTCTTCCCAGTACCATTTCACCTACAAAGAGAAGCTCCCCCATCCCCCCCACACACATAGGCGATAAGAAGAGTGTGATCATTAGCTTAAAAATATTTGGCTACACAGCCAACTTTATCTTGCCTTTATCGTTGTTCCAAACAACAGACAGTCCATGCGTCTTACAATCTTCAACCAGTTCTTGCTACCAATGAGTGAAAAGCCTTCCTGGAACAAAATAATGGCAAAATTAGCAACAGAAACAGAAAGAGACATGAAGAATAGCTACCGTGCAGCTGCTTCCTGTTAGAAAGCTGTATCTTTATTTACTCTGTAGCTTAAGCACAATAGAAATGACTCAACAGCACCAGTCTCCAAGGCTGGCCCTTACACTAAGTCCCCATGTCCCGGTGCTCTTCCTACAGGATCAACATTAACAGTCAACCTTTTTCTCTTCTTAATCTTTTCATATTGAAAATCAATAAAATAGTAAATGTCCATAGTCATAATTGCTATACAATTCATTTATATGTCTCTAGAATTTGCCAAAATATAACTATATATT
The DNA here is from genome assembly GCA_008086735.1 of Cheirogaleus medius. Taxonomy (NCBI): domain Eukaryota; kingdom Metazoa; phylum Chordata; class Mammalia; order Primates; family Cheirogaleidae; genus Cheirogaleus; species Cheirogaleus medius. The sequence goes on along the minus strand of VBSM01002959.1, from coordinate 14,317,013 downwards.
CCCAAAAAACAAAGGTTTCATTATCCTAATTTATCAGCTTTTCTGTCACATCTCTAACTACATAGTGAGGTTTCTTTTCACAAGAATCTTAATTTCAGATTCCTATGAATGGGAAAACTTGAAGCAATTTGTTTTTGGACACGGAATGTTTAGTTCTTTATTTCCATCTGTAAAAATAAACCAAAAAAGGCAAAGAGGGCAGTAGAGGGCACACGAGTCTCAAAAGAGGGACAACAGTTGGATCCGTGAAGTGAAAAGATGAACTTTTTCTGCAGTTTATTAATAGGGTGAATGGAATGGACGATCTAATGATTGTGGCAGCTCTTCAGCTCCAACTGTTGTTAGTGGGTTTCTTCAGTTAAGCAGCCCATTGAGTTAGAATGAGTTTAGCACATGGTAAAACTAATCCAGGGAACTGATTGACTGAGAGCATGCAAAAACTGCATGCAAACTGCCTTTCTGCCCTCCTCTCTGGGTAGGCTGCCAGAGTAACTGGAGAATTCCCTAACTCTTGGAAAATAGAAGAAAATGTAGTTCCTATTCATTCTAACCCTTACAAAATCCCTCTTCCTAAATCTGAATATGATGAAAGTTGCAGCTTCCTAGAAATTTACATTCTGGGAAAACAGTCTGTGTCAATTCATTAATGTTTTCATTTTTTAAAAAAAATCAATTATAAAATGCTGAGTTTATGCATTTTATCATCAATAGCAGATTTTCTTTAGTTTTTTTTTAATGGAAAAGGAAGTTAGGCAAACCATTTTGTGATTTATTCTTAAAACTCTCTCAGAATTAGCAGAAAGAAATGTGTTAATTATTATATCTAAGAAAATATAAGTAATTGTAGTTTCAAATGGCGATATATGGGGAATCTGGCACTCATACACCACTGCTGGGAGTGCAAATTGGTACAAGGTTTATGGAAGGCAATTTGGCAATATCAAGATTACAAATGCATTTACCCTTTGACCCTGCAATCCCCATGCTGGGAATTCATTTACAGTTCAAGCTGCACACATATAAAGTGATGCATGTACAAAGTTAAGCATTTCTGTATTATTTTTAACAATAGAAGATTAGAAACCACTCAAGTATACATCAAACACAGGCTGGTTAAATAAATTATGGTAATCTACACAATGGACTACCATACCGCTGCAAAAAGTAATAAATGCTCTATATCAGCACTGTCCAGTAGAAACAGAATTTGAGCCACATATGTGACTTAAAATTTTCTAGCATCCCTTCAAAAACCAAAAAGAAATTGATGGAATTAACTTTAATATTTTATTTAACCTAATAAAAACATTTCAACATATAAACAATGTAAGACATTATTAATGAGATAGTTTAAATTTTTTTTGTACTAAGTCTTTGAAATCCGGTGTGTATTTTACACTTAAACCACATCTCAATTTGGATGTTGTATTTCAATGGTTAAAGTGAAATGCAATCCTACCAAAACAATAAAGTTGAGTTTAATAGGAAAATATTTTATACTCTTTTGATTTTTAAAGCTAAATTTAAATTAAATAAAATTTAAAATTCTACTTTTTAGTTGCACCAGCCACATTTCAAGTGCTCCATAGTCACATGTGGTTAGTAGTGACCTTCTTGGACAGTGCAGCTCTATACAAACTTATCTCTAAGGTGTATTGTTAAGCAAAAAAGCAAGCTACAGAACAATGTCCTTAATATGCTACCTTTTGTATAAGAAAGGGAGGGAACATAATAATGTATATTCTTATTTGCTTATGTTTACATAAAGAACTGAAAGGACCAATACACAAGAGGCTAATAAAAACGTGATCTGCAGGGAGTGAGAGTAAACATGCAGACTGGCAGGGTGAGCGGAAGAGCTTTCACTATATGTGCCTTTTTATATTGTCCTGATCTCTGAACTACGCAAGCCTCTTGTGCCTGTATACGGGAACATCTGTTCCAACATGGATACCCATTCCAATACAGCACGAACTTAAGAAAAAGGCAGAAGCAGGACCTGGGAGAGGGTGTGGTCTTCCTCTCTGACAGCACCTCTTCGTTGAGCCACATTATATGGCTCTTTGTCAATTTGTCCAAACCATTTTGCCCTCGAACTTCTATATCTCTTCCCTTTGCCACCTCCTCCTGACTTTTTTTGCCTAATTAACCTCTAATCATTGTTCATGTCATACCTAACCTCAACTAGATCACCCTGTTACACTTTCTCTTAACACTCTACTTTCTTCCATAGTGTGTATCATAGTGTGTGTGTGTGTGTGTGTGTGTCTGTGTGTATGTAGTGATTATTTTCTCAAGGCCTATTTTTTTACTAGACTATAAGCTTCTCGAGGGAGGGCAGGGACTAAGTTTGTTTTGTTCACTATGAATATATAGCACCTATTGTAGTGTTTGACACTGGAAGGTGCTTCCATAAGTTTTACTGAGTGAATGAATAAAAGAATGAAACACGTTATTAAAATTAATTAATTAAAAGAATATTTCTTGAGGTGTGGTTGCACACGCCTGTAATCCTAGCACTTTGGGAGGCTGAGGCAGGAGGATTGCTTGAGGGCAGGAGTTGGAGGCTGCAGTGAGCCATGATGACACCATGGCACTCTAGCCTGGGTGACAGAGCGAGACCCTGTCTCAAAAAAATATATATATATACATATATTTCATGCCAGTATCATTTCTTGAGAGCAATGAGGACCACAAATCTACTACCTGTCCCATGATGTAGAGCACCTTATTTTTATTTGACTTATAATAATCTTGTTCAAAATTCAGAAAGAGCTCTTTCATCCTAATGTTGAGATTTAGTAAAGAGGCCTGTGTACCTAATCCCTCATCATTTGTAAGTTCCCAGATTTCAATAATTGATCTGCCTTTCTGTGGAAATCCACCAATAGGAATCTCCCTAAGGCTTATCCATCTGATGAATTCAGTTTAGCTCAACGGACAGCTCTTCTGTGTAGCCTTTTCTGACCTTCTCACAGGTAAGTGACCTGCTCTGTGCTCCCATAGTGCATTGTGCTTGGGGCCACTAAACTCACAGCTAGCATCACTGAGCTCCTACCATGGCCAGTAGGGGTTTAAAAAAAAAAAGACAGAATCTGCCCAAGAAGGAGGGGAGAATGTAAGAATTACCCAGGCAGCTTCTCCCATTGGTGTTCAGGATACTGTTCTGCCATCCAGTCAAGAATCGCTGCCCTCAAAAGCCACTGTTAACTGCTAAGTCTATCATGACGCTTGGAAGTGCTGAGGTAGAAAAACGGTTGAGAATTGATAGTATGGGGTGGCAAGGAAAAGAGTGAAGGCCTCCAGGAAACACCAGATTTACCATCAGACAAAACAGGAGTTGACACCAGGAACTAACGTCCAGGATAGAGCAGTGTGGCTGCAAGAGGGGTGAGAGTTGCACGTAGGGAACAGCCAGCAGTGGCAGGTGATGCCCAGGGACAGGGTGGAAACAAGGCTGACAAGTCTGTGGGACACCCAGCAGTGGGAGGAGCTGTGCCCTGCCCCGTCTGCGTGTCTGTCGCCCTCCCCTTGCTCTCTTTCGGGCTCCCACCTTGCTGCAAACTCCATGACAGCAAGAGTTGGGTTTCTTCATGTCCAGAATTTCTGTTGAAGGAAAAAGAAGAGTGCCAAACTCTGGTACGTGGTTGACATCCCCATTTCCTCCTATCAGCCTCCCTCAAGGGCACTGGGCATTCCAAGGTGGGCATCCCATTACACTTTATATAAAGAGAGCCTCAAGCTTCAGTTTGCATGCATTATAAATCACGAAATGTGTTCCTAGATTTTAGTTATCCACGCTCTCCTTAGCCCCTTTTACCATATATAATAACGAGTTGACTTCAAGGAAAGGGAGAAAAGGACTGAAATAAAACAGAAAGATTCAGTGTACACAATCAGAAGTCCAAGGATGTTGAGAACAATTCCCTATGCCCTTACTCTATCGAGTCTGTTTGACTCCGTCATTGAGCTGGTTTCTTTAGAATCTCAGACACCTCTCAGCTCTGACTTCACCTAGCAGGGAAGCAAGCCAGCCAGGCAGATACCATGGGGATCACTGGCATTTAGCTGGGTACGTTAGCTTAAAAGCCGTCCAGTTATGATTTCATACAAGTTGTGAAGAAAACAGCATTTTATAGAAATGACAATTATAAATGTTCACACCTGCTATAAAACCCTGATTCAGAGGAAAATAGCATAGGAGAATAAGGATGCAAAAATAACTTGATGACTAACCATTTGACAATCCACCTTGTCCCCAGGCCCAGAGGACCAAAAGGGCTTCTTGATAAATGTGAGAAGGTGTTTTGGTGCCAGGTGATTTATTTAAAAATTAGAACCTGGCTTAAGCTTCAGGGTTGTGTTTCTGACTCACTTTCCCAGAGCTCAGGGTTTGTAAGGTTCAAATTGCACTGAAAACTAAAAAAAAAAAAAAGCTGCTACAAAATATGAAGAAAACCATGTGAAGAGGTAAGAAAGCAAGCAAAAGAATTGAGATTTTTAAAACTTAAATTTTAATATTCATAACCAATTATTAGGTATTAAGCTAATAAAAGGGAGCAATAAGGTAGATAAAAATAATTTATAGCTTGTTTGAGGATTAGATTTTGGTCTTAGATTTGAATATGGATATTTCTGCTACATTCAGAAATACACAACATTGTACTTGGAGAAGAAATAGTTGTCTTTACTGAGAAGGACCTAACTCACAGTTCGCTTGAAGATAAATAAACAATATCATGTCTCAGATTGAGACAGCTCAAAATAAGATGCCCATTTAATAACTTACTTTATTTTGGAGTTATATTTTTCTTGATTCATAAGAGATATATAACCAGTTTGGTTTCACACTGAACCACAGGATGCTTGGGAAGAGTAAGGTAAATAAAAATTAATAAATAATTTACCATCTAGAAATCATGATATGCTATGAAACATCACTGTTTGTTCCAAAATATTTACTAAGGATCTATTATGTGCCAGATTATGTGCCAGGTCCAATGGCTGACACTAAAGATAAAAGTCAAGTGGTCCCTGCCCTGAGGATTTTTTGATTTCTGGGGGAAGTCAAACAAATGGCTAGTAACAGTAACAATCAACGTGGTAAATTGCATGTTTCCACAGAGCACAGAAAAGAGGCATCAGAGCTCTAAGCCCAGAGGAAATGGCCTTTGACCTGATTTTTAAAGAACTTTTATTTTGAAATAATTGATTTATTTTTAACTGCAGTGTGGATTTTCAAACATACAAAAGCACAGAAAATAGTAAAATAGTATGATGAACTATTCATCATGTACTCATCTTCTACTTCCCATAATTTCCATAACGTGGCCAATCTCACTTCACTCACACCCACACTCAGTAACCCCCGCTCCCCAGATTATTCTGAAGCACATCCCAACATCTGTAAATATTTCAGAATGAATCTCTAAAAAAGCTAAGGACTCCTTTTAAAACATAACCACAAAACCATTATCACACCTTTAAAAATTAATAATTCCTTAATGTTGTCAAAAATCTTTGTGGTTTACATTTCTCTGATTATCTTGGGGTTTTTTTACATTGTTTTATTTTTTGAAAAGAGATCCGAATAAGGTCCACATATTGTGATACTTGATTGACATGTCTCTTAAGTCTCTTTTAAACTGTTGATTCTTCCCTTCATCTCTTTTTTTTCCTTGCAATTTTTTGTTGAAGAAACTGGGTCATCAGTCCTCTAGATCCAGGGTTGACAATTTTTTTCTGTAAGACCAGTGAGTAAATCTTTCAGGCATTGTGGACTGTAGTCTCTGATGCACCTACTCAACCCTGCCCTGGCGTGAAAGCAGCCACAGACAGTGAACAAATGACCATGGCTGTCTTCCAACAAAATTTTTATTTAGGAACACTGAAATTGGACTTTCATATAATTTTCACATCTCACAAAATAATATTCTTCTTTGGGATTTTTTCAAACATTTGAAAATGTAAAAACTATTCTTAGCTCAAAAGCTATACAAAAACAGGCAATGGGCCAGATACGTGCCATGGGCGTTTGCCAACTCCTGCCCTGGAGTTACCCTCACTAAATTTTGTTATTGTATCTCCATGATGTCTTTTTAATATGTACCTCTGTCTCTTGTTAATTCTTGTAAAGTAGTAGTCAGATTTAAAAGCTTGATCAGATTCAGGCTGAATTTTTCCCCCTCAGATTTATAACACTGTTTCCTAGGTTGTGTGTGATTCCATAGGAAATATGTCTTTTTTTCCCTTTTTTGTGCAGTTAGCAGCCATCAGTGATCACTGCTTAGATTCATTAATTCATCAGGGGTTGCAAAATGATATTTTTATTTTATTTTATTTTATTTTTTTTAAAGAGACAGGGTCTTGCTCTGTCTCCTGGGCTGGAGCGTAGTGGTGCGATCACAGCTAGCCTCAAGCAATCCTCTACCTCAGCCTCCCAAAGTGCTGGGATTACAGGTGTGAGCAACTACACCCAGCCCAATATTTTTTTTCATCCTTTCTTCATTTATGAGCTAGAATACATCTAGAGAGAAGAACTTGGCCTTATCAACTATTTTATTACTCTAGGTAAAAATAGGAAAGGCAGCATAAATGCTTGCTTCACTTCTTGTGTTTGCCGGCATTAGAAATAGAGGTGGTTTGCTACTATCCTCCAAAGATGATGATAAGAGTTTTTCAGTATCATTTGAAACTCACAAATTTAAATATATTTCATGTTTCAATCCGCTGTAGTTATTGATCCTTAAATTATCTCTCCTTGGCTAGTGAAAACCTTTGCAAATTGACTCCTGAGTCCAGACACGACTTTAGTAACCTCAAGGTGTCAGGGTCTCAGAAGCTGCCTTCCTCTGTTCCTTCCTGCACAAATGACATCATCACACAGGTCTTCTCTCTGTCAGTGACTTAGTGCCATCCAGTCATACTGGAGGGTCACAGGAATGCACAGTCATCTAGTTTTGTAGATGTTATCCATGGGTCTTTGGTTTTGCAGTCCTATTTAACCTGTTTATTTTTATGGAGAGACTGCAGAAAATTCAAAAGCTATGATATCATTTCTGACCAAGAGGGAATAAGAGGGTCAAAAATTATACTCCTGTTATAAACAACTAGAAGACTGGACAAAAGCAACTATTTTCACACAATGGAAACCAGGTAGTACAGGACTGTGATATCTAATAAAAGGGAAATAAGTGCAGCAAACCCTATCATCACCCAGGCTTTCCGCTTAGAATGAATTTCTAAACTGTGGCACAGGAATCCAGACACAACCTGAGGAGAAAGAGATGGTAAGTCAAGAAGGCCAAGGTGCCAAGTGAAGCTGCCCTTTATGAAGCCGGCCCCACCTGATTCCTGGCCCAACAAAAAAAACCAACGAGATAAATGGAGCTCTCACAAGTGGACAAGTGAGCCCCTGACAGGCCTTAGATACTTCTTCAAGAAAACCCTGGATAAGTAGTTCCTTTTGATCTTTGCCATTGTTGCTTTATGTGAAATGGTGAGATACCCACCCCCACCTTTACTAGATGCATGGTTCACATGGTTATTTTATCATTGTCCTAATTATCATTACTAGGAATATCGGCACCTGGGATATTCTATGCCATGCCAGAACAGTTCCCTGCTCACCTTTGCTTAGCCGCTCCTAACACTTAGGCTTATTAAGGATGCCATCTTTTGGTGTTGTGACTTTAGCCACTCTATTATCCCTCCTTTGCCATGGGGCCTAGAATGGCATGACAACACAGTAGTCAAACTATCCCAAAGTATTGCAACAGGGGGAAATCTGTCTAATTGTTGGATTTGCCAGCATCTCCCCAAATCCAACCAAGACAAACATCTGCCATCCATGACCCCTGTTACTGACTTTTTAGACATCCCTGATGTGACCACCCACTTAAATCCTCCTCTGTACTTAACTATTTTTCAAGTTCAATTGGTCACCCATCAAGATACCTCTACCCCATGTTTTGACTTGTCTCAACTCCTCAAGATTGGTAGAAAACAGTGGTCCACTGGACCACCTCGATCCCTAGCTTATTGGACTAACAGATGTTACTGGGATGGGACAGGGAGTCAGGTTAAAGAGGTGTCGGCTTTATGCCAACTGGTAAGGCACCTAAAATTCCATGTAGACAAACTTTAGAAAGGTTGTGAATATTATGACGCTTGGTTTGATTTTGTGCTAAACTCCCTATGAGTGAATCCATAAATGAATACACCCTTGGAGCCATTACATGTGCACCCCTGGGATATACATTTGTGTGTGGGATGGGGTCAGACCCTCCATTGCTGGGTTGGGCCCACCCTTGTATAGACAGCTTGCGCACAGAAGGCTCTTGCCTGCTAGGTCATTTTATAACTCCTTTTACTATCCTCTCTAACAATAAGATCCCCACCCACTGCCCCACAGACTTAAAAGAGCATTGTCAGGAGGATACCACGACGCCTGGTGGCAAGGCTTGCTGGGAATACTAGTCCCTAGTTATGGAGTATATGCCAATAGAGACATGATTAGAAACTGGTCTGCAATTCTAAGACTGATCGAGGAAGAAACAGCAAAAAGCCCTAGGGCTCAAAAAAGGTCCCTCAACTCACTAGCCCAGGTAGTCTTAGATAATTGGCCGGTGCTAGATTTCCTGTTGGCTAAACAAGGGAAAGCCTGTGCAGTATTAAACACTACCTGCTGTGTCTATGTAAATACCTCAGGAGATAATGTAACCTGAATAGAAAAAAAATCCCAACAAGCTGTATGGCTACAGCAGGGCTCTACCAGTGACCCTCACACCTGATTGGTTTTTGAGAATATTCACTTGGATTCCCTAAAACTTCATATCAGCTCTATAGGGACTCTTGAAGTTAGGACTCTCACTCCTCCTTCTAGGGCTTACTATCTATTTTATAGTCCACTGTTCACTTTAAGTACTATGCTAAGGCTCTAAATGAGGGTACTAATGTTCCTGTCATGCAAACCCTAGGTCTGAAACCCAGTACCTGTGACTATTTGCAGATGACTGCAAAACGGGTTTGTTCCTCTTACCCTGGGCTCAACCCCAACTATGCCCTTCATCAGCAAGAAGAAGCCAAATCAGTAGTCTACTCTTTCCCTTCTCATTTGCCCATACCTCAGGAATGAGGTTGGGTAAAAGCCCAGGGAGTAATTGAAACCACCCTTTACAAATTAATAAAGGGGTGCAAGGGGAGAACCGAGGTAAGGGCCTAAAACTCTGCAAAGCCACAGGCATAGCTAAAAGTAATGATAATGACCAGCCACTGTCCCTTTGTTTGCTTTTTCATAATTGCTACTGAGGAGTCACATTGCCGATAGTGATAAAGATTCCTAACTTTTCCCATAAGTAACATCACCCTTGTGAAACTTAAGGCTAATTTTTGAGATATCTTCCAGGTCCTGCATTCTGGTGGAATGGATAACCCACCAAGACCAGTGGCCCATCTCAAGTAATTGACTCAACTGGTATTGCAACCTCCACCCAAGAACTGACCCAGCTAAGAAGACAATGTCTACACCTCTACGGTTCTGTCCTGAACCCAGCCAATTAGCAGACACAATTAACTGCCTAGACTTTTGCCCTGGAAACTGTCTTTAAAAGCCCTTTCTCCCAAATTTTTGGGGAAATGAATTTGAGAAATTCCTCCCATCTCCTTGCACGGTGCCTACGATATTAAACCCTTTCTCTGCTGCAACAGTTGCTGTCTCAGTGTATTGGCTTCCTCTTGGGCCATGGACAGTGAACCTGGTTGGGCGGTAACACTAGCGTTTGCAGGGCAGAGTGCCCCAAAGAAGATGACTACACAGAGGAAGAGCTTCAGAAACCTACAAAGGGGCTCCTTGAACCTCTGGCTAAATAGCAGTAGTACATATGCAGAACGAAATTCCACAAGACTGAGCAAGAACAACTTCTGGAAAAATAAGAATCACTGGAAGTATAAGCCAAACAGTCCCAGATTTCCACAGGTCTGGGAATTGTTTAAGTTACAACTACTACAGTAGAGAGACTTCACTGAATACAGAGGACATTCAGTAGAAAACACACCTTAGGAGTATTCCTAAATTTGTCCCAGGGTAAAGGCTACTCTAGACCCAAGAGATTAAAAATAAGATTCAAAAGAGTGAGAGTGATTGCAAATAACTTACTTACTTGCTTGAAAAAAATTCAACACTCTTTAAAAGGAATATAAGAACCATCATTCAGCAATATAAAAGTCACAATATCTGACATCTGATAAAAAATTACTAGACATATGAAAAACCAGCAAATGACTCATAGCCTCAAGAAAAATGAGTCAATAGAAACAAGCTCAGAAATATAAGAGAGAAAATAATTAGCAGAAAAAAGTATTTAAAAAGCTATTTCATAAATATGCTCCATATTCTCAAAGCATTAAAAAAGTGAACAAAATAAGGAAAGAAATGGAAAATATAAAAGAACCAAAGATAATAAAATTATAAAGAGAAATAAAATATCTGAAATTAGAAAATATAATCTACATAAAAGAGGGAAAAGTACCAGAAAGAATATATGAGTATATAATAAAAAGGAATTTTCTTCCTTATATCTTAATTTCCATAACAGATACTAGACTTTTCCCAAAACGATATGAATGTACTCTACACTATTGAACTGTACTCTTAAAAATGGTTAAGATGGTAAATTTTGTTATGTATATTTTGCCACAACTTTTAAAAATCTGCCATAAAATAAAATGCTAGTCAACTTATAAAATATCCTTAAAAACAAATTAGATACTCTCAAGTTGTCTTATCAGAGTAAATGCCAATAAAAGATACAGTGAGGAAAAAAGATAATAGACTTTTAAAATCAAAATGTATTGTGGGGTTTATAACATATTCAGAAGTAAAATATATGACGACAGCACAAAGGAAGAGAATGGGCAAATGGAAGTACACTATTGTAAGTTTCGTACCTTCCACCAGAAGTGGCGTATTTGAAGATAGGCTGTGATACGTTAAAGATGCACACAGCAAACCCTACAGCAACCATGCTGGGCAGGGATAAAGAAGGAGTAGCCAATAGTGAAGATGAAATGGAATCCTACAAAACACTGGATTAATCCAAAAGGAAGTAGGAAAAGAGGGGAAAAAGAAACAAAAAACAGATGTGATAAACAGAAAACAAAAAGCAAGATGGTAGATTTAAGCTCACACAGAAATAATGCTAAATGCAAATGGTCCGAACACTCTAAATAAAAAGCAGAGGTTGTCAGCATAGATTTAATAAGCAAGATCTGACTATATTCTGTCTAGAAGGAATTAACTTTGAATGTAACAGATAAGTTAAAAACAAAAGGATAGAAAAAGATATGCCATTTAAACACTAATCATAAGAAAACTAGAATGGCTACATCAATATCAAATATATGTGGGAGCAAAGATTATTACCAGGGATAAAGAGGAACATGTCCTTATGATAAACGGTTAAATTCATCAAGAATACATAACAATTCTAAATATGCATATACCCAACAGCAGATATTCAAAATACATGAAGCAAAAACTGACAGAACTGAAAGAAAAAATAAATCCACAATTATAATTAGAAACATCAAAACTCCTCTTTTGGCTATTGATAGAACAGAGAGACTGAGTATCAGGTAGGAATATAGAACACAACATTATCCACCAACTTGACCAAATTAACATTCATAGAATACTCAACATTAGCAGCAGAATATACATTCTTTTCAATTGTTCATAAAACAAACATAAAGATAGGCCATACACAAGGCCATAAAATAAATCTGGTTTTATGAAAATGGAAATAATATAGGTTTTAAAAAGAAGATTGAAATACTATAGAGTAGGCTTTCTGAGCACGATAGAATTAAATTAGAAAAAATTACATAAAAATAACCAGGAAATCCTCAAGTATTTAGAAATTAAATAACACAATTTTATTTATTTATTTTTTACAGGTTTAGTTTATTTGCTATTTTTTTCCTTTTATTTCCTCTTATTATGGGGGTACAAGTATTGTTAGAGATACATATATTGCCCCTGCCACCCCTCCTCCACCCCACTGTGCCAGAGCTTCAAGCATGTCCAACCCCCAGGTGGTGCACACCACACCCGTTATGTAAACATACACCTTTCTCTTCCTCCCCCCTCCCACCTGTCCACCACCTGATAAAAGTATTTTTTTTTAAATTTTGGTTACATTGTATATCTTTGCCTCTCCCTAAGAAGGGTTAGAGGTAATCCCTTCCACCCCACAATGGATGCCACATCCCTAAGATGTGGGTCTCCCCGCCCACCCCCGCAATCCCTGGTGAACACTACCACCATTTGAGCACCATAGCTTTAATCAGTCAGTACCAATTTGATGGTGAGTAGATGTGGAGCCCATTTTCCAGATCTTGCGTCACCTCACTTTGGATAACGGGCTTAAGCTTTATCCAGGATAGCATAATATTTGCTATTTTTAAAATCAGTATCATATATATTGAACACCTACGTGTTCAATACACACATTTGTGAGAAATACATACATTTTATCCTGTTTGCCTCCCCCTTTTTATTATGTGCTCATTCTGTAAGAATCTCTGTTAGAAGGTTGGTCTCCCTGTTTACCACACTGTGCTCAGATGTAACACTTTTCGTTTAGATCCCAGAGCAACAATAAAGCTGAAAATATTTCCAGTCCTTGCATTTTTTTCAACATGAGGCAGAGTCTGAGCACATGCTCCAGCCAGCTGCTCCCTGCTCTTCCCCACCTGTGTGTGTGTCTCTGGGAGGTCTGTGCCCCTAATGAACACTGACAACTCACACTGAAGGCCACGTGGACGGCCAACCCCAGGCACTGTACTTCCCTGTTTGATTCCCCTCTCCAGTCCAAAGTTTCACACCATCTTTGAGAAGGTTGCCCCTCCCCAAAACAAAGTTATGCTATCACTATGTCTCTAGACCCAGAATAGTGCCCAGCATGTGGCAGAATAATTCTTGAATCAAACATGGTATATCCACAAAAACATGCCGTTTACTTGTTTATCCCTTTTTTTTCTTTTTTATTTATTTCAGAATATTACAGGGGTACAAACGCTTTGGTCACATAAATTGCCTTTGCACTGCCCAAGTCAAAGCTATGACCATGCCCATCCCCCAGACAGTGAGCGCCGCACCCATTAGGTGTGAATTTACCTGTCCCCTCCTACCCCCTTCCACCTGCCCAATCCCCATTGAATGTTACTTCCATATGTGCACATAAGTGTTGATCGATTAGTACCAACTTAATGGTGAGTACATGTGGTGCTTGTTTTTCCATTCTTGTGATATTAAACTTAGAAGAATGGGCGCCACCTCCATCCAGGATAATACAAGAGGTATTAGTTCCCGATTTTTTTATGGCTGAGTAAGTACTCCATGGTATACCTATACCACATTTTATTCATCCACTCACGTATTGATGGGCACTTGGGTTGTTTTCACATTTGCAATTATGAATTGTGCTGCTACTAATATGAACATTGGAGTGCAGATGTCTTTTGTATAGAATGTCTTTTGTTCCTTTGGGTAAATAACCTGTAGTGGGATTGCTGGATCAAATTGTAGTTCTACTTTTAGTTCTTTGAGGTATTGCCATACTACTTTCCATAGAGGATGTACTAGTTTATAGTCCCGCCAACAATGTATGTGTGTTCCTATCTCTCCGCATCCACGGCAGCATTTGTTGTTTTGGGACTTTTTGATAAAAGCCATTCTCACTGGAGTTAAGTGATATCTCATTGTGCTTTTGATTTACATTTCCCTGATGATTAGAGATGTTGAGCATTTTTTCATAGGTTTGTTGGCCATTAGTCTATCTTCTTTTGAAAAGTTTCTGTTTATATTCTTTGCCCACTTTTTAACGGGGTTGTTTTATTTTTTTTTTTTTCTTGCTGCTTTGGCTGAGTTCTTTATAGATTCTAGTTATCAGCCCTTTATTGGATGTATAGCATGCAAATATTTTCTCCCATTCTGTAGGTTGTCTGTTTGCTCTCATGATAGTTTCCTTGGTTGTACAGATGCTTTTTAATTTGATCAGGTCCCATTTATTTATTTTTGTTGTTGCTGTGATTGCTTTTGGGGTCTTCTTCATAGATTCTTTGCCTAGGCCAATGTCTGTAAGAGTTTTTCCAATATTTTCTTCTAGAATTCTTAAGGTTTAATGCATTAGGTTTAAGTCTGTTATCCATCGTGTGTTGATTTTTATGAGAGGCGAGAGGTGTGGATCCTGTTTCAGTCTTCATTCACATGCATGTGGCTATCCAATTTTCTCAGCACCATTTATTGAATAGGGAGTCTTTTCCCCAGTGTATGTTTTTGCCTGCTTTGTCAAAGATCAGATGGCTATATGAGGATGGTTTTATATCTGGGTTCTTTGCTCTGTTCCATTGGTCTATGTCTCTGTTCTTGTGCCAATTCAATGCTGTTTTGGTTACTATAGCCTTGTAGTATGGCTTGAAGTCTGGTAAATTGATGCCTGCTGATTTGTTCTTTTTGCTTAACATTGCTTTTGCTATACAGGGTCTTCTCTAGTTCCCTACAAAGCATAGAATTATTCTTTCTAGACTTGCGAAAAATGATGTTGGTATTTTAATAGGGATTGTATTGAATCTGGAGATCACTTTGAGTAGTATGGACATTTTAACAATGTTGATTCTGCCAATTCATAAACATGGTATGGTTTTCCATCTGTTTATGTCCTCTGCTATTTCCTTCCTCAGTGTTTTGTAGTTTTCGTGTAAAGGTCTTTCACCTCCTTAGTTAAATATATTCCTAGGTGTTTCATTTTCTTTGTTGCTATTGTGAAAAGTATTAGTCTTTGATCTGGTTCTCAACTTGACTGTTGGCGTATATGAATGCTACTGATTTGTGTACATTGATTTTGTAACCTGAGACTTTGCTGAATCTATTTATCAGTTCCAGTAGTTTCTTGGCAGATTCTTTCAGGTTTTCTAGATATAAGATCATATCATCAGCAAAGAGCGATAGTTTGACCTGTTCTGCCCCCATTTGGATACCCTTGATTTTCTTCTCTTGTCTGATTGCTCTGGCTAGGACTTCTAGCACTATATTGAATAGAAATGGTGATAGAGGGCAACAGCCTTGTCTGGTTCCAGTTCTAAGCGGGAATGCTTTCAGATTTTCCCCGTTCAGTGTGATGTGGCTGTGGGTTTGTTGTATATGGCTTTTAACATTTTTAGGTAAGTCCCCTCTGTGCTTATTTTGTTAAGCATTCTTATCATAAAAGGGTGCTGAATTTTATCAAATGCATTTTCTGGCATCTACTGAGAGGATCATATGGTCTTTGTTTTTACTTATATTTATGTGGTGAATTACATGTATAGATTTGCATATGTTGAACTATCCCTGCATCTCTGGGATGAAGGCCAATAATCTTGATGGATTATTTTTTTGATGAGTAGCTGAATTTGGTTTGCTAGGAATTTACTGAGAATTTTTGCATCTATATTCATAAGAGATATTGGTCTGCAGTTTTCTTATTGTTGAATCCTTTCTTGATTTGGTATCAAGGTGATGTTGGCTTTGTAAAACGTGTTGGGGAGGATTCCTTCCTTCTCATGTTATGGAATAATTTCTGCTTGATAGACACCAGTTCTTTTTTGTAGGTCTGGTAAAATTCGGACGTGAAACCATCTGGCCCGGGACTTTTTTTCGAAGAATTTTTATTGCTGCTTCAATTTCAGTACTTGATATTGGTTTGTTCAGGAATTCTATTTCTTCCTGATTGAGCCTATGGAAGCTGTATGTTTCTAATATTTTGTCCATTTCCTCCACATTTTCAAGTTTATATGCATAGTTTTTTGTGGTATTCATAGATGACATTTTGTATTTCCATGGTATCAGTTGTAATTTCTCCTTTTTCATTCCTGATTGAGTTTATCAGAGTCCTTTCTTTTCTGCTCTGGTTAATCTAGTGAGAGGTATGTGAATTTTGTTTACCTTTTTAAAGAATGAACTTTTTGTTTCATTAATCTTCTGGACAGTTCTTTTGTTATCAATTTTATTTAGTTCTGCTCTGATCTTTGTTATGTGTTTTCTTCGGACGAATTTGGGATTGGTTTGCTCATCCTTTTCTAGTTCCTTGAGATGATTCATTAGATTGTTGATTTGTGATCTTTCTGTCTTTTGGATTTAGGCATTTATGACTATGAATTTTCCTCTCAGGACTGCTTTAGCTGTATTCCACAGATTTTTTTTTGATGACTTCTGTCCCTTTTATCATTTATTTCAAATAATCTTTTGATTCCCATCTTAATTTCCTCCTTGACCTGACTATCATGCAGCAGTAGGTTGTTTAGTTTCCATGACTTTGTGTAGAGATGAGTATTTCTGTTGGAGTTGATTTCTAATTTTATTCCACTGTGGTCTGAGAAGATGCATGGTATAATTTCTGTATTTAAAAATTTTTTTGAGACATGTTTTGTGGCCTAGGATGTTGTCAATCTTAGAGAATGTCCCATGAGCTGAGGAGAAGAATGTATATTCAGTGGTTTTGGGGTAGAATGTTCTGCAAATACCTATTAGGCTCAACTGTTTTAGACCTCTGTTTAAGCCCATTGTTTCTTTATTTTCTGTTTGGAGGATCTGTACTGGTCTGTCAGAGGGGTGTTGAAGTCCTTGGCTATTATGGTGCTGCTATTTATCATTTTATTTAGATCAAGTAGAATTTGCTTTATGAATCTGGGTACACCTGTGTTGGATGTGTAAATATTTAGAATTGTTATGTCTTCTTGAGTTCTTCCCTTTACCATTGTATAATGACAGTCTTTGTCTTTCATTACTTTTGTTGAAGACTATGTTATCTGATATGACAACGGCTACATCAGCTTTCTTTTGATTTCCATTTGCATGGAACATTGTTTTATATCTCTTCACCTTGAGTCTGAATGAGTCCTTGTGGGTTAGATGGGTTTCCTGGAGACAGCAGATACTTGGCTTGTATTTTTTTTAATCCATTTGGCCCACCTATGTCTCTTCAGTGGGGAGTTTAAGCCATTCACATTTATTGAAAGAATCGATAAGTGGGGTGTATTTCTGTTCATCCTGTAGAGTTGGACTTTGTTGCTTTGTTTTATCTCTTGAGCCATTGTGGTATCTGGGCTTTGACCTTTAGCTTTTGGGTGATTTTACACTGGCAGGTGTCTACTGTGCTGGTCTATATATAATGCAGTTCTCAGTACTTCCTGCAGGGCAAGTCTTGTCTTGACAAACTCCCTCAGTGCTTATTTGTCTTAGGAAGTCTTTATTTCCCTCTAATATATGAAACTTAGTTTTGCAGGATATAAAATTGTAGGCTGGCCATTATTCTGTTTTAGAAGACTGAGAATGGGGTCCCAATCCCTCCTGGCTTGTAAGGTCTCAGTTGAGAAGTCTGCAGTTAATCTGGTGGGTTTTCCTTTGTTAAGTTAGCTGCTGCTTTTGCCTTATGGCTATTAGGAGTGCCTCTTTTGTGTTTATTTTGGCCAGTCTGATGACTATGTGTTGTGGTGTGTTCCTCTTTCTGATAAATCTCCCAGGAGCCCTTTGAGCTTTTTGTACTTGGATATCTAGTTTTCTAGCAAGGCCAGGGAAATTTTCCTCAATTATTTCCTCAAATAAGTTTTCCAACCCTTGTGTATTTTCTTCTTCACCCTCAGGGATGACTATGATTCTTATGTTAGGCCTTTTGACATAATCCCATATTTCTTGTAAGCTATGCTCATTCCTCTTATTTCTCTGCTGTATCTCTTTGACTTGTTCAATTCAGAGATGTTGTCTTCAAGCTCTGAGATGCTTTCTTCTGCCTGATCTAACCTATTCTTAAGGCTTTCCACTGTGTTTTGTAACTCCTTGAATGAATTTTTCATTTCCAGAAGTTCTGTCTGATTTTTCTTTAATAATCCAATTTCTTTAGTGAATTTTTAATTCACATCCTGCATTGTTTTAGTGGTTTGTGTTGGGTTTCCATTTTATCTTGTATTTCATTGAGCTGCCTTACAATCCATGTTCGAAATTCTTCATCTGTTATTTCAATATTCTGATTTTTGTTGGTATCCATTGCTAGAGAGCTGGTGTTCCCTTTTAGAGGTGTCCTTTCACTCTGATTCTTCATACTTCCAGAGTTCTTTCACTGATTCCTTCTCATCTGGAGCAACTGTTGCTCCTTACTTTTAGATTTTCTTTTGTTTAGATAATGACACACCCAGTTTAATCTCTGAGTCAGTAGGTGGTGCTTGTGGGTGAGAATCAATCACACCCTCTATGGTTGAGTCCGCAAGAATCAAAGTGCATCCTCTGCCTCTGGGCAAATCTACCAAGGAGGGGCTGATGTGGTCCCACTCAACCAGAAAGTCTGTGTGTGGAGGCAGGGCTGTCTGAGACACACAACCTGGAAGTCTATAGCAAGCCTCGCTCTTTTTCACTCTCCCTTATTTTGGAGTTTCTCCCAGGACACTCATGCATTGGTGATCAGTGGGTAAAATGTTACAACCAGTTAGGAAAACAGTTTGGCAGTTTCTCATGAAGTTAAGAATATACCTACAATACTACCCAGAAATTTAACTCTTAGGTATTTGCCTACGGGAAATGAAAATATATGTCCATACAAAAATTTGGATACTAATATTTATAATAGTTTTATTCTTAATAGCCTCAAATCTCAAATGTCCATGAACATTTAAATGGATAAACAATTTGTGGTGTACCCATGACGTGGAATGCTATACAGCAATTAGAGAGAATAAACTACAGATCCAACCAATAACATGGGTGAATCTCAAAAATGTACTGACTGAAAAAAGCTAGACACAAAAGAATCATACTATACAATAAAGATTATATGAAACTCTACAAAATATAAAATTTATCTATACTAACAGAAAGCAGATGGGTCAGTTGTTGTCTAGGGTTAGGTGTGGGGTATATTTATAGAGAAGAGACATCCTTTTAAGGGTAATGAAAGTGTTTCACATATTGATTGTGGTGGTGTTGGTGGTGACCAAGATGCCTTCCATTGTATGTAAATTATACCTTAATAAAGATGAAAAAAAGGGGAGGGGAGACTGTGTTGCCAACATTGTCCCAGAATCCTAAACTGACTTTTGAAAGACAAGTATAAATTACTGGGTAAAGAAACAGGTGGTACAATACATGTCAAGGCAGAGGTGCAAGAAACAACATCACATAACTGGGAAAGTGCAAAACCAACCCATATGTGGCTGAAGGAATGTGTGTCTACATGACAGTGGAAAGAGAGAAGGCTGGAGAAATAGGTAGACTCCTTGAAAAGGGCCTTTTCTGCTAGGCTAAAAGTTTGTATCTATCAAAATGATCATATAATTTTTCTACTTTCTATGTGGTAGAATACACTGATTGATTTTTAAATATCAAGCTACCCTAACATACTTGAAATAAACCCACTTCGGTGTAACATACTAACATTTTTATGTATTCAATTCTCTAAGACCTGTATTATGTTAAAGATTTTTGCATCAACAAAAAAGATCAATAAGAGGAACTGGACTGTAATTTTCCTGTCTTTCAAATTCTTCTCGTAATTTCTTTCTTATAACAAAAGTTAGGAACTATTCCCTTTCTCTGTTGTCTAGAAGAGTTTGTGCAAGATTTGTGGTGTTTCTTCCTTAAATATCTGAAAGATTCACCAGAGAAATTATATGGACCTGAGATTTTCTTTGTGGTAAGTTTTTAAATAATGGAATCAGTTTCCTTAATAGACATTGTATTATTTAGATTTTCTATCGCTTCTTCTGTTAGCTTTGGTAAGTTGTATTTTTCAAGAAATTTGTGCATTTCATCCAAACAATCATATAGCAGGATATAAAGATGGGAAAAATATCATCTTTTATGTCTTTAATGTCTGTAGGCTCTACAGTCATATTCCCCCTTTTACTCTTAATATTATATTTTCTCTATTTTATAAACTTAGTCTTTGTAAAAGTTCATCAATTTTACTAATCTTTTCAGAGCACCAATATTGGGCTTTGATGATTTTTTCCATTGCACATTTGCTTTATAATTCACTGATTTTTTTCCTCTTTATTTTTTTCACTTGTTTTCCTTAGGTTTGATTTGTTGTTCTTTTTAAAATTTTTTGTAGAGATGGGATCTCACTATGTTTTCTAGGCTGGTCGCAAACTCTTGGCCTTAAGAAACCCTCCTGCCCTGGCCTCCCAGAGTGCTGGGATTACAGGAGTGAGTCATTATGCCCAAATACTTTTTCCATCTCTTTGAGATAAAAGTTTAAATCCTTGATTTTTAATCTTTCATCTTTTCTAATATGCTTTTATAACTACAGAGTTTCCTCTAAACAGAGCTTATGCTAACAAATATTCAATTTTAGTACAAATACTATGTGCACTTGAAAAGAATGTGAATTCTATCATTCTTGAGTATAGTGTTCTGTATATCGATTATATCAAGATTGTTAATTGTTTTGTTTCATCTTTTATATCCTTACTGATACTGTCTACTCTTCTATTTTCTATTGAGAGAAGTGTGTTAAAGTCTCCCACTAGGGTTGTAGATTTGTCTATTCTTTAAGTACTTCTTTTACTTTTTTTATTTCAAAAATTAATTAAGGGGGTACAGGTATCTTTGTTACAAGGATATCTTACATAATGCTGAAGTCATGGCTTTTGGTGTGCCAATCACCAGAATAGTGTTCACTGTACACAATAGGTAAGTTTTTATTCCCTATCCAACTTCCCTCTGTCTTGGTTTCTCGTGTCCTTTATATTGCTTTGTGCCCATGTGTGCCCATCTATTAGCTTCCTTTTATTAGTGAGAACATATGGTGTTTGGTTTTCCATTCATGAGAAATTTCCCTCAGGGTGATGTTCTCCAGCTCCCTCCATGTTGCTACGAATGACATAATTTCATTCATTTTTATGCATGAGTAGTAGTCCATGGTATATATACACAACATTTACTTTATCCACTCATGAACTGAAGGGCTCTTAAGTTGTTTCCACATCTTTGCAATTGTGAATTGTGCTGTAATAAACATTTAAGTGCAGGTGTCTTTTTGATAAAATGACTTCTTTTCCTTTGGGTAGATACCCAGCAGTGGGATTGCTGGATCAAATGGTAGGTCTATATTTGTTTCTTTGAGGAATCTCCATACTGTTTTCCATAGAGGTTGTACTAATTTGTAATCCCACCAACATTGTATAAGTGTTCCTTTCTGTCTGCATCCTTTTACTTTTTAATAATGGCCATTCTGATAGGGGTAAGGTGATATCTCATTGTAGTTTTAATTTGCATTTCCCTGATAATTAATGATGTTGAGCATTTTTTCATATGTTTGACCATTTGTCTATCTTCTTTTGAAAACTTCTGTTCATGTCTTTTGCCCACTTTTCGATGGAGTTGTTGTTTTCTTGCTGATTTGTTTGAGTTCTTTGTAGGTTATGTATATCAGTCCTTTGTTGGATGTATAGTTTGTGAATATTTTCTCCCATTCTATAAATTGTCTATTCACTCTGTTGATTATTTCCTTGGCTGTTCAGAAGCTTTTTAATTTAATTAATTACCATTTATTTATATTTGTTGTTGCTATATTTGCCTTTGGGGTCTTAGTCATAAATTCTTTGCCTAAGTCCATGTCTGAAAGAGTTTTCCCTACATTTTATTCTAGAATTTTTATGGTTTCATGCCTTACATTTAAGTCTTTAATCCATCTTGAATTAATTTTTGTATATGGCAAGAGATAGGGATCCTGTTTCATTATTCTGCATGTGGCTAATTTTCCCAGCACCATTTATTGAATAAGGCTTCCTTTCCCCAGTGTATGTTGTTGTCTACTTTGTTGAAGATCATGAATTAACAACCTAATGTCACATCTCAAGGAACCAGAAAAAGAAGAACAAACCAAACCCAAAGCCAGCAGAATAAAAGAAATAACAAAGCTAAGAGCAGAACTAAATGACATGGAAACCAAGAAAATACAAAAAGATAAATGAATAAAAAATTGTTTCTTTGAAAAGATAAACAAAATTGAAAGGCCAGTAGCCAGATTAACCAGAAATAGAAGAGAAAGGACTCAAATAACCTCAATCAGAAACGAAAAAGGATAGGACACATTACAATGTATACGACAGAAATACAAAATATCATCCATGACTACTACACAAAACCTATATGCAAACAAACTAGAAAACCTAGACGAAATTGATAAATTCTTGGAAACACACAACCTTCCAAGCCTGAATCAGGAAGAAATAGAAACTCTGAACAGACCAATAGTGAGTAGTGATATTGAAGCAGTAATAAAAATTCTACCCACCAAAAAAGAAAACCCGGACCAGACAGATCTACAGCTAAATTCTACCAGGCCTACAAAGAAGAACTGGTACCTATCCTACAGAAACTATTCCATAACATTGAGATGGAGGGAATCCTCCCCAACTCATTCTATGAAGCCAGTATCACTCTGATACCAAAGTCAGGAAAGGACACAACAAAAAAAGAAAACTACAGAGCAATATCCCTTACGAACATGGATGCAAAAATCCTCAACAAAATACTTGCCAACCAAATTCAACAGCACATCAAAAAGATAACCTATCATAATCAAGTGAGTTTCATCCTAGGAATGCAAGGATGCTTTAAGACATGTAAATCAATAAACATGATTCATTACATACACAGAAACAAAAAGAAAGACCACATGATCATCTCAATAGATGCAGAAAAAGCATTCAATAAGATCCAGCACCTTTTCATGATTAAAAACCCTCAACAAACTAGTCATAGAAGGAACATACCTCAAAATTATAAAAGCCTGCCTGTAATCCTAGCACTCTGGGAGGCCAAGGTGGGAGGATCACTTGAGGTCAGAAGTTCGAGATCAGCTTAAGTAAGAGCGAGACCCCGTCTCTACTAAAAATGGAAAGAAATTAGCTGGACAACTAAAAAATACATATATAGAAAAAATTAGCCAGGCATGGTGGCACATCCCAGCTACTCGGGAGGCTCAGGCAGAAGGACTGCTTAATCCCAGGAGTTTGAGGTTGCTGTGAGCCGGGCTAATGCCATGGCACTCTAGCCTGGGCAACAGAGCGAGACTCTGTCTCAAAAAATAAATAAATAAATAAAAATTATAGAAATAAAGTGCACAAGAAATGTAATGCCCTTGAATCATCCCAAAACCATCTCCCCACCCTCAGTCCGTAAAAATATTGTCTCCCATGAAACCGGTCCCTGGTGCCAGAAACGTTGAGGACCACTGATATACATACATCTGTATCTCTCAGCTCACGAATGACATTCAGTAGGCATGTATGTGCAATGGATTAATGAAAAAAATGAAAAACAGTAATCCCATCCAATGGCATAAAAAGTATGGATTGATTTCTTATATACAAATATAATAAGGAATTACAAACTCCTAGAAATCAGATTTAAAATATTCTTTTAAAAGACAGATACTGATCACACAAATGGACTGTTTAAGAGAGAACCAGAAGAAAGAAGGTTAATGGAATATACAAATCTATCAATGCAAAGTAAAACCACCACATAGTTTAGGAGCGCATAGAGGGCAAAATGGGGCAGGTAGGGTAGTGATGGTGATGCTAGGTACATCTTCTGACAATTCAACCCCTAAAAACCCCTTGCCTTAGGTCATGTGCACCAATATGTATTAAGAAATACAATAAATTAGTCCTTTAGGAACATCTATTTATGTTATTTATTGAATTAGTCAGTGTGGTTTTTTAAAAAAATTGTTTTGTGATTATGGAAGCTTAGAAAAAAAAGATAAGAAGAAAATACAAATTTAATTACAAAAAAGAACACAGACATGGAAATTAAAAATAAAAAAAAATTTTAATTGTGGTAAAATACACATATAAAATTTACCACCTTAACCCTGTTTAAATATATAGTGGTATTAAATACATTCATAATGATGTGCAACAGAGCTCCAGGACTTTTTGATCTTGCAACACTAGAACTCTATGCCCATTAAATAACAACTCCCATTTCCTCTTCCCCCCAGCCCCTGGTAACCACCATTCTACTTTGTTTCTATGAGTCTGACTACTTTAGATACCACATATAAGTGGAATGATATGTATTTTTCTTTTTGTATATGTGCTGCTGAAGCAAGCACGAGTATTTTTCTCTTTGTGATTGGCTTGTTTCACTTAGCATACCTCAAGGTTCATCCATGTAGCATGACAGGATTTCCTTTCTTTTTAAGGCTGAATAATATTCTGTTGTATGTATATACCACATTTTGTTTACCCATTCATCCATTAGTGGACACTTGGGTTGCTTCTACTTTTTGCCTATTTTCAATAATCTGCTATGAACCTCTCAAAAGTGATTAATACTATCCAATACTTCTAATACTATTACATTGAGAATTAGGTTTTGACATATGAATTTTAGGGGGACACAAACATTCAGGCCATAGTGCCAACACTTGTTATTTTTTGTTTCTTTGGTAGTCGCCATCCTAATGGGTGTAAGGTAATATCTCATTGTGGTTTTGATTTACATTTCTCTAATGATTAGTGATGTTGTGCATCTTTTCATCTGCTGATTGGCCTTGATTTGTCTTTAAGATTAGTTATTATTCATCTCCACAAACAAATAGCAGCATCTGCAGCAAGATTAATTATAACTTTCTTTAGTCATAAGAATCTGACCCAATGCCTCTTCCTATAAGTTACAACAACACATAGATCCACTTATCAGGTCAAAAGATTACCTAAAAAGTATATTGCAGAAGTGGGTATTCTAACATATTAGGTCAAAGGCTTTTTGAATGGCTGGAATAAATGTCTGTTGTTTTTACATCCCCAGCATGCATTCTTCCTTCTTCTGGGACCGACATCTTGATTTTCCTTTGGGAAATAACCCCTCCCCCAATTCACAGCCCAAGTGATTCAGACAAGGCTGCTCCCTCATCTGGCTCAGCTCTAGGGGTGAGCAGGTGACTCAGAGCTGGCCTGTCAGCATATCTAATTGCTTCTGATCAAGATGATTAGTTTATGAATAAGCATGTGGTATAAATTAGTAAAATCCACGTAAATCCTGGGACTTTTGCTAGAACTAGGAAGGAGGAGCTCTCTTTCCATTAGGATTGTTTATTACAAGGATGAGAAAAGCCTGTTGCCAGGGACCACCAGGAGAGATCCTTCCTTAGAGAACGGTAGAAACAAGGAGAGACACAACTCATAAGACTGACTGAGCCTCTGGTTTCATTTGTACAAAAGGCCACTCCTATTCCCGGACATTTCAATTCCATGAGGCAATAAGTTATTTATTTTGTTTAAAAGAACCTGAATTGGGCTTCTGTTATTTGCAACCCAAAGAGATTAATGTACGGTTTAGGGAGCATAACAGCAAACATAATTCACTTCTTTACTCAATTATCTATCCAAGTTTCCCCATCCAACTGCCATACCATTTAAAAAACTTCATGTCTCCTCATTTAACAATATAGCAATTAACAAATTAATTTATTTTATTCAATGTCTTAGCAGGATTCAACCTAGATGACCACTCCTTCCTTTTGGAAACACTTTTGTCTCAGCTTCTTTGACCCCACACGTTCCTAGTTTTCTTCCTCTTGCCCTTGACCACTCCTTCTTTCCCTACTTTGCTATCTTACTCTCAACCTTTTCCTCCCCTTGTTCATTCTTTTACCCTCCCTCAGGGTATCCTCACCAGACCCACAGTCTCAATTGCTATTTAAATACCTATGATTCCCAAATCATATCTCTAGCACAGCCCTCTCTGACCTCCTAAGAACCAGGCGTGCTAATTGTTAAACAGTAAACTATGAAAAGTAGAACTGACATCTCTGTCTCAAAGACACCTCCAGTGCAAACTGTCTAAAACCAGAGCCCTGGTCATCACACACACCTGCTGCCAGGACTGGCTCTTCTCTAATGTTCCCTAACCTCAATGAATGAGGCTACCTTCAGTTAAGCTGCATAAATCAGAAACCCAGACATTTTCCTTTACATCTCTCTCCTCCTAACTCTCATTTCTAAACTGCCACTAGTCCTATTGATTTTCGCTCTTAAATACCTTTTTAATTAATCCATTCCACCCTGGTCTAAGCTACCCTCTTCTTTCTTGATTTACTAAAATAGCCTCCCAAGTAGGCTTCTCGTAGCCTCTTGCCCACCCCCCTTCTTCTCCACAATACTGCAAGAGATACTGTTTTTATCTAAAATATAACTGGCCCTGTCACTTCCCTACTTAGAATCCTTCAATAGCTTCTTATTTCTCTCAGGATAAAAACTAAATATTCATATGATCTGCAAGGGAATAAGTGGGAAGGGTGAAGTGTTTATACACCTGCATACCTAATTGATAAATAGAAGACTTTTGAAAATCAAACTGCCAAGAAATCATAAGGACAATCTAGGATCTGAAACCTCCTAAGACAAAGGTCTACAGACACAGAACAAATCTCTGTCTTAGTGAGGCTCTCTCAACTCCTTCCCTACCTTCCCCAATATGGATTTTTGGAGGAATGAAATTGAAGGAGTGGTCTTACAAATTAATGCAACTTTGGAGCCTATAAACATCTTCTATAGCACCTCTCTTTGAGAAAGAGTTGGCTCAGAATGCAATCTCACTTTCACGTCATTCATCAATACAATCTCCAAGGTTCTGTTGGCCTATCTTAATTTACTTTTTCTTAGGACTCAGCCTGGGAGCAATCTTATCTCCTTGGGAAATCTTTCTATACCTCTGCTTTAATTTTTACCATTTAGCTCTCTGAGGGAAATTTATTTCTCTTGTTCTATATTTTTGAAGATCATAAAAGTTCTTGGTTATTTTCAGGCTATTGGTGAGTGTTTTTCGAAAGCCTCCGAATACTTAGAATACTAATAATCAGAACCTTAATTTTATTGGTAGTTTAAAAGCTAGAGAGGGCCAGGCACAGTGGCTCACGCCTTTAATCCCAGCACTTTGAGAGGCTGAGGCAAGAGGATTGCTTGAGCCAGGAGTTTAAGACTAGCCTAGACAACACAGTGAGACCCCCATTTCTACAAAAAATAAAACAACTTAGTCAGATGAGGTGGCATGTACCTGTGCACCTGTAGTCCTAGCTACTTGGAAGACTGAGGTGGGAGGATCTCTTGAGCCCAGGAGTTCAAGGCTACAGTGAGCTGTGATGACGCCACTGCGGTCCAGCCTGGGTGACAGAGTAGGATCCTGTCTCTAAAAAAAGAAGCTATAAAATCTAGTCTTTATGGCAACACATGTAACCTAAACATTTGTACCCCCATAATATGCTAAAAAAATTTTTTTTAAAATATAGTCTTTATGTTCCTTGTTAATAAAAGAGATTATGGGAAAAATACCAAAGTAGCTATTGTATGCCTTCAACAGCATCCCATATTCATGAAAAGTTAGCCCTGTTTTAGTCAGCTCAGGCTGCCATAAAAAAATACCATAGGTTGGGGTTGCTTAAACAACAGATATTTATTTCTCAGAGTTCTAGAGACTGGGAATTCTAAGATCAAGATGCCAGCAGGTTCAGTGTCTCATGAGGGCTCACTTTTTGGCTTGAATAAAGCTGCCTTCTTGCCATTGCTCACATAGCCTTTCTTTGGTTCATGTTCCAAGAAGGAAGAGAGAGAAATCAGACAGGGTCTCACTTTGTCACCCAGGCTAAAGTGCAGTGGTATCGTCATACCTCATGGCAACCTCAAACTCCTGGGCTCAAGCTATCCTCCTGCCCTAGCCTCCCAAGTAGCTGGGACTACAGGCACGCACCACCACACCTGGCTAATTTTTCTATTTTTTGTAGAAAAAATACAGGGTCTCTCACTTTTGCTCATGTTGATCTCGAACTCCTGGCCTCAAGCAATCTTCTGGCTTAAGCCTCCCAAAGTGCTAGGATTACAGGCGTGGGACACCACGCCTGGCCCCCTGGCCCATTTTTAATTGGGTTATAATTTATTAATTGAACCATAGATATTCTTTATATACACAGGAAATGAATACTTTGTCTTGAGTTGATTTTTTATCTGTTTATTCAAAACTTTGTTTATAATATTTTTTCCATGCAGAAAGTTTTGATTTCTTATGTAGCAAGCTTTATCAATCATTTCTTTTATAGATTCTGGGCTTTTATATCTGACTTAGAAAGGTCTTCTCACTCGAAGACTTTAAATTATTTTTTGTTTGATTATGGATTTTATTTGACATACCAAAATGTTACACTTTTATATAGTCAATATCTATTGATCTTTTCCTTGGTTATTTAAAAATCTTTTCTAAGGTCAGAATGTTATAGAGTCAGTACACAAATTTATGTAAGTACTTTCTCGCAAAACTGTATTGCTTGTGATCTTCCCAGGGGCCTGTAATTTTGATGTGGTTATTGGCCTCTCAGGTATAGAGATGGGATTTATAAAACTCACTAATTCATTTACATATATCCCCTCAAAAGATTTATAATTGTAGTAAAAATGATTCTACAAATGATTGAATTTAGTTTTTATAAGGACATATATACAGCTGAATTAAAATATAATTCTTATCAAACCAAATATATCTACATCGTTCACAGTTAAGAATAATTTCTGATATAATTTTTGAATTATTAAATATAGCACTTCCACTTGCATTCATTTCTAGTGGGACTTCAGCCATGTTATATCAGCACCGCAGGCATCTTTTTAAACTGTTAATTTTTAGATTTCACAAGTAGTAGTAATTATAACAGCACAGTGAATCAGCTGAGTTAGGTATAATGCCACCTCTTGCTATTTCAGTACAGCTTAGACAATACTAAGTGATATTAAAAGCAGAATCAAGATAGTATGGCAAAGCTTTTAAAAAATAGAAGGATCAAAACTCAGAGCCCTATTTCTCAGTTATCACTATCTTCCATTATTAGAAAATAGATGTGATAAAAGACCAGATGCAAAAAAGTACGCTTTTAGCTTCTAAGAAACAACAAAGTTTTCCTTACCTTTCATTTATGGAGCCTACTCCATTAAGTAAATAATAAATAAATAAATAATCCATTTTATGGAAGCTTTCTGTATAAAATGACTAAATCAATAGGAAAACATGTACGAAAAGGAAAACAAAAAAGCAGTAGGGATGTCCATTTTTTGCCAATTCAGAAAGAATGTGCTCTGCACAGACCACACTTCTTAGGC
Source organism: Cheirogaleus medius (assembly GCA_008086735.1). NCBI lineage: Eukaryota > Metazoa > Chordata > Mammalia > Primates > Cheirogaleidae > Cheirogaleus > Cheirogaleus medius. The sequence goes on along the minus strand of VBSM01002959.1, from coordinate 14,287,826 downwards.
ACACCCTCTTCCAATGCTTCGTCAGTAAGAATAAAAACAAAAAGAGAGCCTTTTTAAACTAAGAGCATGATGTCACAATAGCTACAATAATCAAGATCTAATCAAGAAATTTTCTATGAACTATAATCAGGGTAAGAAGGAGAACTGCAGCTGAATGTTGGATAAGAACAGGCCCTATACAGGGCAAAGGGCATCAGTAAAACAGAAAAGGATCTTAACTAGCTTGTACCAAAGAGATGGAAAGAAAATCTATATACATAGCAATGGGACAAAAAAACCCAAAAAACTGTTTTCATAAGAATCTCGGTGCATTTAGCAAATTTGAGACAAACAGCTCGAGTACACGTGGTAGGGCCTGATCAATACACACATGTAGTTAACTGATTAACTTACACTGACTAAATGTCAAACTAAATTATAGAAAAAGTTTAAAAATGTTCTACCTGGAGAATACCACCAACATAGTGAATATAAGATCATGCACAAACATTTATAGGGCACCTGCTACATTTTAGGAACAGTGCAGGGTAAATGGGACTAAAAGATAGATAAGACATGGTGAGAGCTCATAGACTAGTGAAGAAGATAAACATATAGGAGTTTCCCAATCAGTGAAGAAAAAAAATGTTATTTGTGAGGACAGAAAATACAAATGTACAGAATAGAGGAACATAGCATGAACAAGGAACAGAATGTAATTTAGTTTGGCTAGAGAAGAGGATACAATTTTACTACTGTAGAAATTTAGGTAACCAAGATCCAGGGTTTATTAACCCAAATTAAAATAGAGTCTAATAAAATGTCTATATTTTCTAACAAAACCCTTTAAAACAAAGCCCATAAAATTTTTTACGCAGCATATAATACATATGTAATCAATGCTTTAATAAATAACAAAAATAATCTAAAGTAGCCATTCCAGACCAGGCCAACATGTAAAATCGTACAGTACCTTGGTCCTCCCTGCCCCAACCCCCACCAAGTATATTCCTGAGGAAAAATAAAAAGTGACCCATTTCCTAACCTGGAAGGGAAGCAAAGCCAAAGCAGCACAAATCTATAACTATTCATGAAGAAACCCAAGAGGAGGGGAAGCAATTGCTGGCTGTGGGCAGGAAGGAAGGGCTAAGATTCTTCTCACCAGGCAGAAACATAGTCCAGGAAGGGAACCTACACCAGCAGGTAGCCTAGTGATAAAGAACTGTAGGATACATTCCAAATCCATGGGAAAGGTAGTGTAAGGACAATTCATTATTCATATATATATATAAAATTGGATTCCTACATAATACTATACACAAAGATAAATTCCAGAAGGATTAGAGACATAAATACAAAAAGAAATAAGAAAATGTTTCTATGGAAGAATTCCTGAAATAAGATATAAAAAGCACAAAGAAATAGACTGATAAATCCATCCATATAAAAATTAAAAACATATGTTTATGGTAGCAAAAGTTACCATAAACTAATTGGAAAGCCAACCACGGTCAGGATAAAGAGATTTACAACACATGTATCTGGCAAAGGACTGGTATCCACAATACACAAAGGTCTAAAATCAATCCTCAAGGAATCAGAAAAGCAAGAAGAAACCAAACCCAAAGCCAGCAGAAAAGAAATAACAAAGGTCAGAGCAGAACTAAATTAGCAAACAAAAAACAATACAAAGGATTAACAAAATAAAAAGTTGGTTCTTTGAAAAGGAAAACAAAATCAAAAGACCTCTTGCTAGGTTAACCAAGAACAGAAGAGAAAGGACCCAAATAAGCTCAATCAGAAATGAAAACAGTGACATTACAACTGATACCACAGAAATATAAAACATTATCCATGAATACTACATAATTCTCTATGTGCATAAATTAGAGAACATAGAGGAAATGGACAAATTCCCAGAAACACACAACCTCCCAAGACCCAACCAAGAAGAAACAGAATTCCTGAACAGACCAATAATGATCAGTGAGATCAAATCAGTAATAAAAAACCTCCCGACAACAACAACAAAAAGCCCTGGACCAGAAGGATTCACAACCACATCCTATCAGACCTACAAAGACCACCTGGTACCCATAATACAGAAATTATTACATAATATTGAAAAGGAGGGAATCCTCCCCAACTCATTCTATGAAGCCAGTATCACCTTGATACCAAACCCAGGAAAGGACACAACAAAAAAAGAAAACTACAGACCAATATCCCTTATGAATGTAGATGCAAAAATTCTCAATAAAATACTAGCAAACCGAAGTCAGCAGTGTATCAAACAAAAAATAATCCACCAAGACCAACTGGGCTTCATCTCAGGGATGACAGGGTGGTTCAACATTTGTAAATCAATAAATATGATTTCACCACATAAACAAAAACAAAAACAAAGACCATATGATCATCTCACTAGATGCAGAAAAAGCATTCAACAAAATCCAGCACCCTTTCCTGATAAAAACCCTCAAAAAACTAGACACAGAAGGAACATATCTCAGAATTATAAAAGCCATACATGAAAAACCCATAGCCAACATCATACTGAATGGGGAAAAGTTGAAAGCATTCCCCCTAAGAGCTGGAACAAGATAAGGATGTCCATTGTCACCACTCCTATCCAACATAGTGCTGGAAGTCCTAGCCAGGGCAATCAGGCAAGAGAAGAATATTTAGGGTAGCCAAATTGGGAAAGAAGAGGTCAAACTATTGCTCTTTGCTGATATGATATGATCTTGTACCTAGAAATACCTAAAGATTCCACCAAGAGTCTCCTGGAATTGATAAATAAATTCAGCAAAGTCTCAGGGTACAAAATTAATGTTCATAAATCAGTAGCATTTCTATATACTAATAACAGTCAAGCTGAGAGTCAAATCAAAGACTCAATACCATTCACAATAGCTACAAAAAATAAAATAAAGTACCTATGAAGATACTTAACCAAAGAGGTGAAAGATCTCTACAAAAACTATGAAACTCTGAGGAAAGAAGTCACAGAGGATACAAACAAGTGGACAAAAACATATCATGTTCATGGATAGGTAGAATCAACATTGTTAAAATATCCATACTACACAAAGTGATTTTCAAATTCAACACAATCCCTATCAAGTTATGAAAGTCAGATTTCACAGATCTAGAAAAAATAATTCTATGCTTTGTTTGGAACCAGAAAAGAGCCTGAATAGCCAAATCAATCATAAGCAAAAAGAACAAAACCGGAAGCATCACATTACCAGACCTCAAAGTATACTATTAGGTTATTAAGTATGGAATGTCCGATTTCCTTAAGTACAAAGTTTGATAGTTGATATCCCTGACATTTCATATGACATTTCTTGTTTTTGTTTTTATTGTGAAGGTATATACTCATTCTTTCAAACATGTTTTGGTTTGTGATTATCTTTCAAATTTTTTTTAGAGCAATTTTTGTGAAACCATGGACAAGTCAAAAATTTGTGTTTTTTTATTATTTATTTATTTTTAGAGCTGCAGCATCCCATGCTCTATGTGTTATTTTTTAACATGAGTTTCAACAAGGAACCAGTGCAGAGCAGACAGCTCGAAATATCAATGAAATGTTTGGGAAAGATGTGGCTAATAAATGCACAATACGTCAATGGTTGAGAAGTTCCATTCTGGTTATTTTAGTCTTGAAAATGAGCCATGTATCTGACCTGAGACCAAGTTGGTTAAAGATGAGCTGAAAGCTGTAGTGGAAGTGAATCCATCTCAACCTACGCGTGCATTAGCAGGAAGGTTTGACATTACTGTTCCAACAATATTGGACCATTTGAAATAAATCAGCATGGTAAAGAAGCTGGATAGATGGGTACTGCATGAATTAAAGGAGCATCAGAAGAGAAATTGTCTCAAAGCTTGTCTTTCTTTGCTGTCACGACACAAAGGTGATCCATTTCTACACCGTATTATTACATGTGATGAAAAATGGATTCTTTTTGAGAATTACAAGTGTTAAGCACAATTCTTGGATAAAGATGAAGTGCCAAAACACAATCCAAAACTGAATATTCATCAAAAAAACCTAATGGTGTCTGGTGGTACAGCATTGGTATTATCCACTACAGCTTCATGAAACCTGGTCAATCGATTGCAGCAGATGTCTACTACAACCAACTGGATGAAATGATGAGGATGCTTGTGATTAAGCAGCCGATCTTGGTCAATAGAGACAGGCAAATCTTCTTGCAAGACCACATGTTGCAAAAAACAATGCTGCTCAAACTACAGGAGCTAGACTCGAAACTCTCAGTCATCCACCACATTCACTAGACCTTGCACCAACTGACTACCACTTCTTCCAGGCTTTGGACCACTTATTGCAAGGAAAAATATTAAATACTTAACAAGCTGTGGAGAATATCTTTCTTGATTTCACTGCCACTTGCTCTCCAGCCTTTGTTGCTGCTGGCATAAGCAAGCTACCATTAACATGGCAAAACTGTGTTCATAGTTCAGGCACACACTCTGATTAACTGCATTGCTTCTTGTTTGAAATATAATAAACTAAACTTTTGATTTGAAATCAGACATTTCATATTCAATGACCTAATAGTCACCTATAGTAGCCAAAACAGTATGGTATTGGTACAAAAATAGAGACACAGACCAATGAAACAGAACAGAGAACCCAGACATATAACCATCTACCTACAACCAACTGGTCTTTGACAAAGCAGACAACAACATACACTGGGGAAAAGAAGCCCTATTCAATAAATGGTGCTGAGAAAATTGGATAGCCACATGCAGAAGAATGAAACAGGACCCCTACTTCTTACCAGTCTCAAAAATTAATTCAAGATGGATAAAAGACTTAGATGTAAGGCATGAAACCACAAGAATTCTAGAGGAAAATGTAGGAAAAACTCTTCTATTAATAGATATCAGCCTAGGCAAAGAATTTATGAAAAAGACCCCAATGGCAATCATGGCAACAACAAAAATTAATAAATGAGATTTGATTCAACTAAAAAGCTTCTGAATAGCTAAGGAAACAATCAACAGAGCAATTAGACAACCTACAGAATGGGAGAAAAATCTATAAAGAACTCAAGCAAATCGGCAAGAAAAAACAAACAACCCGCCCTATTAAAAAGTGAGCAAAAGACACAAACAGACACTTCTTAAAAGAAGAAAGACAAATGGCCAAGAAACATGAAAAATGCTCAACATCACTAATCATCAGGGAAATGCAGATTAAAACCACAAGAAGAGGCTCACGCCTGTAATCCTAGCACTCTGGGAGGCAGAGGCGGGAGGACTGCTTGAGCTCAG
>VBSM01002959.1:14270199-14282434 GCA_008086735.1 Cheirogaleus medius | reverse complement strand
CTGGATATTTACCCAAAGGAAAAGAAGTCATTTTATCAAAAAGACACCTACACTCCAATGTTTACTGCAGCACAATTCACAATTGCAAAGATGTGGTATCAACCCAGTGCCCATCAATTCATGAGTGGATTAATAAAATGTGGTATATGTACACCATGGAGTACTACTCAGCCATAAAAAGATGAATTAATACCTTTTGCAACAATCTGGTTGGAACTGGAGACCGTTCTCTTAAGTATCACAAGAATGGAAAAACAAACACCACATGTGCTCACTATTAAATTGGAACTAACCGATGAACACGCAAGTGCATAAAGGGAAGTAAAATTCAGTGGGAAACAACTAGGGGGGCGGGGGGAAAGAGGAGGGGAGTAAACCAACCTAATGGGTACTGTGAACACTATTTGGGTGACATACATACCTACCGCCAGGACTCAAGCATTACAAAGGTGATCCATGTGACCTAAAACATTTGTACCCTCTTAATATTTTGAAGTAAAAAAAATAGTAAAGATTGGCTAAACCAGGTGGTAGATGCAATGGTGTTTATTTTCCTATGTTTTTCTATTTGAAATATTTTCATAATAAAATATAGTAAATGGCCAAAACAAAATTATTTAACTTCTATACCAATACATGTATTAAAGAGGTTGTCCTTTATGCAAAAAATAGTTTATAAGTAGTTTTTTGGGAGGTAACAGTATTCTAAAGAATGAGCTAGGATTTCACAAAATCAATACAAATTCAAACATTTGTGCCCTATAAAATTTTAGTACTAAAACTTACGTAAATGAAACCTAAAACTAATTACAATTTACCCTTGAACAACATGCATTTGAACTGCATGGGTCCATTTGCACATGGATTTTCTTCCACCTCTGTTACCCCTGAGGCAGCAAGACTAACGCCTCCTCTTCCTCAACCTATTCAAGATGAAGGTGATGAGGATGAAGACCTTTATGATGATCCATTTCCACTTATAAATAGTAAATATATTTCTCTTCCTCATGATTTTCTTAATACCATTTTCTTTTCTCTAGCTTACTTTATTATAAGAACAGAGTGTATAATACATACAACATAGAAAATATGTGTTAATCGACTGTTTATGCTATGGGCAAGACTTCTGGTCAACAGTAGGCTATTAGTAGTTACTTTGGGAGGAGTCAAAAGTTATACTCAGATTTCAACTGCACAGGTGGTTGGTCTCCCTGCCCCTGTGTTGTTGAAGGGTCGACTATAGAGTGATAAAGTGATGTTACTACAGAAATCTAATCTTCAGCTTTGATAATTTATTTTCATTATTTTTCCATAAGATTTGTTAGTTAATAATCATCAGGAGAATACAAAGTATACAGGTGTTACAGTCTCTGTCAGTAAAAATGACTGGCTCTCCAACACTGCTAAAGTTGTACTTTTCACAAGAGAACTCTCTTAAATCCTGAGCTTATTTACAGAAGAATATGATCTTAATAAAAGTCATTTAACAAGAAAATAAACTCTATTCAGGAACTGCATATATTTCAGCATTCACTGTTCTGATCATTGCATCTTTGTACCTGGTCTCTAATTATCTGATGAAATATTTATTCCGAAGAATAAAACATGAAATCAGTTTGCTTAAAAGTGAGTCAATTCTGTCCTTCAATAATAAAACTGGCAATGGCCCACAAGATAAACTCTCACCGCCATTTGGGACCTTCCTATGGATTTTTACTTTCAACACCCTTCCTTGAATAGAAAAAAAATGACAAAAAATGGCTGTATAAATGCATCTTGCCTTAAACTTTACTACACATGTCCACATTACATGTAATAAAGACTTGTTTCTTTTAAACTTTAATTAACATTTATCCAACTAGATTGAACCGCACGCCCTCACAGATGTGCTGTAAGAAGATATACACTTAGATAAAATAGTGTTTGGATTTTTTTCTATTTCAAATATCATACTTCATTAACATGGATACATATGTAGGTACTAAAAATGGCTTAATGCACAAGCCTTAAATTTTCACATAATGTATATTAGCGATGTGAATCACTGCCTTTCCAAACTACAACTCCTTTGGGCCAAGTCTCACCCACACCTCCTGTTAAATGGGTGGTATGCCAGATGACTCCTTCCCTCAACACACAGACCATGGGGGCCACTTGACACATAGCGGGCCCATCCCCACAGCCTGGTCTGTCTCCTCCGGGGCAGAGGTTCTGAGGATGAATAAGAAGGGAAAGATTCAATTGTTATTTATAAAATGGACTCATCAGAGTTCAGAGGAGGGAGTGGGAGAAGTCTGGAGCAACTCCCAGTTTTCCAAATTTGGGTAATCAAGAAAATGATGTAACCAGCAGGAAAAGAAATAATTGAAGAGAGCAGGCTTTAAAAAAACAAACACTTCAAAAAATTGAGTTGCAACTTATGTACAGCAGAGTACTGTACATAAATCTTAACTTTACCACTTGATACATTTTTACACACATACCCATTTCACCATCATTCAGATCAAAATAGAACATTTCTAGAGCCTAAAAGGCTCCTTCATGCATGATCTCTCCTGGTCAACAATGCCTCCACCTCACCTGCTGCCAAAGGTACCACTATTCTGACCTCTATCACCAGAGGTTAGTTTTGCCTTTCTTGAAAAAATAAATATATGTGTGTGCATGAGATGAAGACAGTATGAAGATGGTTTATTACTTCCATTCATATTTATTAAACACCTATTATATGTCAGTATCTACATTAGGCATAGAGAACACCAGGTAAAAATAAAGACTGGTACCTACCCTTAAGGGACTTACAATGTAGAGAGAGACAGGTAAATGAGTAATTACATTTACAAGCAGGATGTTCCAAGTGCTAAGGAGAACACAGAAAAAGGAGTAGCTCACTTTGCTTTGGGAGGTCATGGAAGACTCCACTAAAGACTGAGTTGAAAAAAAAAACCAGAGTTGAAAGATTTGCTCAATGCTGATACTCTGCAGTTGAGTAATAGACGAATGGGGGTTTAATATATTATTCTCTCTACTTTCGTTTGTGTTTGAAAATATCCATAATAAAAAAATTCTAAATTTAAATTGTGTCTTGAAGCATGATTAGGATATAGTCAAGAAGACAACAGCAAAGGTGAGAGGGAAAACTGCAGCGTTTTCAGGGAGCCACAAGTCATTTTGGGAAGTGGTAGGAGTCAGGAATGAAAAGCCAGGCCAGGGCTAGATCATTAGGGTCCTTGCATTCCATGCTAAGAAAGCTGGGCTTTATCTTAAGGCTACTGTGAGCTATTAGAGAAACTGTGATCAAGAAAATTATTTGATCAGAATTTGTATTTTAGAAGGGTGAGTCAGATATTAGTACAGACTAAATAAGAGACTAGAGCAGTGATCAGTGGGAGGTTACTGAGTAACCATGCAAGGGTTAATGAGGACCTAAATTGAGGTATGGTAATAAAGAGGAAGGGAACTCAAGTGTTAAAAATTCTTGGTTTTAATGTGATTTATTAAAAACTACCTGTTGTTTTATTTATTTATTAAAAACCCCTGTTGTTCTTTGTCAACCAAGCTGAAAATTTTGCACAAAGGGCTACATTCGACAGCAAATGGTCAAACTGAGTTCTGGGGAATCAATATTTAATTTTGCTATTTAAGGCATTCTCCACATGGCCTTGCAGCAATTAAAAATATTTTCCATGATACTTGCCCCTTATAATTGGTTTCAAATAAATTAAATAAAAGGGACCAGAGTAATTAATTCAGAAGTGTTAACACCTTAGCAGGTGTTTCATGGGAGTGCCCATTGCCCTCCCTGTTGTCATCTGGAGAGTTTTAAGTACTTGGTAGACCAGTGACAAGGGGTCTGAATGGTGCTGAGAATTCAGCTCAGCACCATTCTGCAAACAAGTCAATAGCCAAAGACCAACAAAAAAGATGAATTCCAAGCTAAGACCAAAAGCTAAGCTAAAAAACAAAAGTCTAAAGATTGTTCTTACTGATTTTTATGTCTTAGTAGATTTTACAAAACATCCATCCCCCAAATAACTGGCACAAAATAGCATCCCTTAATAGCTTCAGTACCTTATGTTAGTTTTTATACACATACACAACAAGGCAAATATATTCTAATATTTTAATGTATTAGAGAACACAGAAGATGCGAACTAAAATAGCCTAAATCCATTAATATAATCATTTACTGTGATCTATTCTTTATTTCATTCTGGTTTCATGCCTTTATTTGGTCACATTCATTAAAATTAAAGTAGAAAAAAATATTGTGGTGTGAAATCTTCTACTTTTTAGTTACAAATGTCGAACAAAGTGGAAACTCACTTATTCTTCCTTGGATATTCGAAGCTCAAATACTGCTATTTCTACTCCCTGTTCCCATCACTGATAACTGCTGAAGTCAGGACATTCTCATTAGAATTTGCCACCTCACAGCGCTCAGGCAGTTCGACCTACTTAGCAGCTTGGTCTACTATTTTTTGCCTGATTTTTGTGACAGGAAGAAATAAAACATTCATCCCCAAAGACAAAAAAAAACAACAACCAAACAAAACCCAACTTAAATCATACACTTAGCATTCAATAGATCCTCCAAATATCTACAGCAAACAGGATGGAGGAACAAATGATCCTGGGCAGTGGATATATGTATTGATTCAAAAACATAATAAGAAAAAGTCACATCAAGGACTTTTGTACACAGTATTGTCATAGGTACCTAAAAGGCCTCGCAAAACAAAATGAGAATAAAAGCCAAGAGTAATAACATTCACAACACCTTATGGTTTTGTGTGCTTCACACATTCTTAATAAAGTACACCAGAGATAATGTTTCCAAACCAAACATCAGTTGAAGGTACAGGAAAAAATTAAGTTAATGTTGTTTTTATATGCCACACTGAATTTGGCAATATATTTTGTTATATGAAATAAGAGTTTTCAAAACTAATAGTCAAAGAAATAGATTTACTATTTCAATCATGAATTTCAATCATGATATTCTAGGGAATTCAGAAAGTATTTATTGCACACAGCAGAATGTGAGAATGTGTGCTATTCTGTGTTTCTGTGATTTACTTTTGGATTCCATCTGCCTCTCTGCTCCATAAAACTGTTTCTCCCCACCTTCATTCTTAGGCCTCCCTACAGAAATAAGTGAACAGTCTAAAACAGGGGTGGGGAACTTTTCATGTTGGAAGACTGCATTACTCTAGCTATAATCAAATAAGGCCTCGTTCAAGAAACTTCAATTAGATATATTTAAAAATGTACATTATTTTGTAAAAATCTACTATGTACTCAATATTTTCAAAAAATGAAAACTATTTGTTAATTTTAAAGTTAACTAAACTTTAAATGACTTTGTTCTGTCTGCTTTTTGTTGGAAAGCATTTTAATATTTGGTTGTAGCACGGAGGTCCGCAGTTTCAGTTGATCCTCTAGATCTGCAGTTCTCAACCCCCGACCCCAGACCGGTACTGGTCCGTGGCCTGTTAGGGACCAGGCCACAGAGCTCTGCTACCCCTTTCCCCACCCCCAACCTGTGAAAAAATTGTCTTTCATGAAACTTAGGAAGGGGGGACACACAGCAAGGGGTGAGCAGCGGGCAAGCGAAGCTTCCTCTATACATACAGCCAGTCACCATCGCCTGCATCACTGCCTGAGCTCCGCCTACCCCCACCACCACCTATGGAAAAATTGTCTTCCATGAAACCCGTGCCTGGTACCAAAAAGGTTGCGGACCGCTGCTCTAGATGGGTATCAGTCATTTGTGACCTTAAGGGCATCTTGATTTGGGTTAGGTAGGAGAATGTAGATTCGCAGCAATAAGTGGTTGAAAAGCAAGAAAGCATTTTTCAGGCATGTTGCTAAAGGCATGGGTATTCTATTGCATTTTTCCATATTTCAATTGGATCTTTCTTAGGTCCAATTGAAGGTCAAACAATGACCTTAAAATGTCATCTACTGAGAACTCAATCAATTCCATCTGTAGTTCTTTAGGTACCTTGGTGATATCAACACGGTGAGGCTGAAATGCTAATTTGAGTGTGATGTCATCATTCTCAAAGTAAATGAAACTTTCATTGTATTCTCCAATTAACAGGTCTATAACAGCTGTGCATTCTTTAAATGATTCGCATATATCATCCTGCTCAATGATCTTTGCTAACTAGGGAAAATGTTCATCTGAAATTTCCTTTTGAGGAATAAGTGTCTTGAAAAAAATAGTTTTCGAAATGCTTGGATTTTAGCCACATATCATATATAAACTTAGTGTTACCTTGCAAAGGAATATTCAAGTCATTGTGATTTGACATGAAATCACACAGAAATGCTACATTCCTGTAGAAATCTTCTTTCAATAATTCACATTGCTGATTTTCTGCTTCATAAAATTTATCTATCTGTTCTTACAGAGATAAAATTTTGGCCAACACCTGTCCCTGTGATAGCTAACGCACTTTAGAATAATAAGGCAAATCCACACTGAATACCTCATTGTTCAACTTTAGCATGTCATGAAACTGAGGATGCTCTGTCGCATTTGCATGAAGATAGTTAACAATACTTATAACTTGTTGCAAAGCGTCACTTAAAATAGTAGCTTTAGCACACAGATTTTGCTGATGTAAGATATAATGAAAAGTAATGAGTGCATCTGGATCTGTTAATAACCTTTTTTGTCTGTGCAATAAACCCTTCATGTTTTCCTGTCATGGAAGGTGCACTGTCTGTACATACACTCATTAAATTTACCAAATTCAGTCCAACTTTGATATTTATCTCGAAAGTTGTTGAAGAAATCTATTCCCCATGTTGTGTTTGCAGGAGTGCCCAAAGCAACTAACTCTTCGTAGCAAAGAAAATCTTCTGTTATGACCCAAATGAAGTATAAGACCTATGCCAAGTTAGTAATATCAGTAGATTCATTCAAAGCAATTGAATAATATATATTTTCCTGTTAAGTTGAAGGCTAATTCATGCTGCCAATAAGTTACAGTTCTTGAAAGAGGCAGTTGTTTGTACTTTGAAATGTTCTTAGAATCTAAGCATCCTACAACTTTGACAACATATTCTTTCACAGTTTCTACATCACTGAATGGCTTCCCATTTTTCCCAAGTATATAAGCTGCTTTATAAGTTGCTTCAGTGGCATTATTTCCAGATCTTATTGCTGCTTGAAAGAATTGTCTTTACTTTTTCTTTTCATCTTTTAATTTCTACAACACAACCTTTTGTGCCTCTCCCTCTAATTTAAAATATTCGTGGTCATTATGAGTGCTGTAATGCTGATAAGCATTGAATTTCTTTAATGTTGATACTGCAGTATTACAAAGCAAGCAAATCATCTTTTCTTTAGTAGAAACAAGACCATACTGCAATTCCCAATCCTCATTAAAAAATCTGTTTTCTTCCTTCATCATTTTCTTGGTCTTCTTTGACATGATGGGCTGTTAAGCATACAGAATTAAAAAATACGGTTGAGCTGTACAACTATTCACAAATTCCACTTCAAACAGAAACACAGTGCACCACTGTGAAAAGCTGATAACAGACTGGTGTACTCGATACCCATAAACTCTTGCCAACCAGCCTCATGCGGTGGTGGTGCCAGTCAGGTGGGGGAAGTTAGAACTGAATCATGAACATAGCAGCCACCAATTTAGCCCTTATGGCTTACTCATATTCTAATTGTGCCAGTCAATCTGGAAGGACTATTTCATTGAAACTTATTTTATTCTTTGGCATTTTAAATATGTTCATTTTAAAAATAAAATAAAAATATAAAAGATGAACAAAAATGTATTAATAAAAATAAAAGGATTTGTTCTATACAATTTGGATTCAGTCAAAGGCTGCACTTAAGGACCTAGAAGGCCACAGATTCCTCACCACTGGTCTAAAAGAATTAATTCTCAAGTATGCCCCTGAAAAAAACCTCTGTTCTCTGAACACCCATAGGTATTTAGCAACAAAATAATGACAATATTACTATTCATATAACATTTTATAGTTTACAAATCGATTTTGTATACAGCAGAGTGGATATTACTATTCACATTTTACTACTGAGGGAACTAAGTATGGGAATAGTTGAATATTTTGCCTAAAGTCAAATTTCATGGTACCTGGGAAGTTAAAATAAGAATGTTGATAGTCCAACAGGTAACACGGTACTTGTGGTAAAATGATAGTAAAGGATGATAACCCATACAATAAAATAAATATCCACAAACCCATACTGATATAATCAAATAAATCAATATATAAATTAATGAGGGAAAAGAGACAGCCCTTTATTACAATAGAATTCTAATTAACAAATGCTGAAGGAATGATAGAAATAGAAAATCGCCATTTGGCAAGGACCAGAGCAGTAACTATTGCAGGCAAGAATCATCAATAGATGCTAAAATTAGTGGGCAAGAGTATAGTGAGAAACAAGGTATTTGTTTATTAATTACAAAGGAAAAAGAGTAACCACAATAGAGAAAGCTGGCACATACCACCTTAGTCACGTGATCACGGTTAACATCACCAGTAATAACACATTATCAATATCATGCACCTCCGGAATAAGGAACTGAGAAAGGCCAAACATCTCTTCTGTCTTTCAGAGACACCCTACAAAATAACCGGCTACTACTCTTTACAAGTGTCAAGGTCATAAAATAAAGACTGCAGAACTATCCCAGACTGGAGGAACCAAAGAAGACATAAAAACTAAATGCAATGTGGAATCCTAGGTTAGATCCTAAACCAGCAAAAAGACAGTGTGACAACTTCAAAATTGAATAAGGTCTATAGATTAGTTAACAGTATTGTGTCAATTTTAACTTCTTGGTTTTGATCACCATTCTATGTTAAAAGTTAACATTTGGGAAGCTGGGTGAATGGTTTACAAAAATTCCTTATACTATTTTTGCAACTGTCTTGTAAATTTGAAATTATTTCTAAATAAAGTTTTTTAAAAACAATTATGATGCTAATGCTTATAATCTAAATTATACCACTTGGAACTGCATTTTCTTGGTTTCAAGTATATAAATTTTATCTCCTCAATAAGCTCCACTGAAAGATTAAACATTTCCAAATATTAAATTACTTTAAAGATTTAAAAAGAAGAGTTTAAGTAGTAATAGTCAAAGTAAAATCTGCTCATTTCTTTTTCATTAATGATTAGTGATATAAAAAATGACAACTTTCTCTAATAATAATAAAAGATTTACTATTTTAAAAGAATCCAAATAAAGCCAATCTAATTGAATCTAGTATAGACTTGAATACTATGGGGGGAAAAATCTTATAGCAAAGTCTTTCAAAAAGACTATAAATTCTACAACACCTTTACAAAAGAAGGAATCTAGAAGCCTGGCCAATTACTATGAAATGAGTAAGCTTCTCATGCCATGTAATTTGATAAGAAGCTAAACAGAGAAAGAAATTAAACTGCAGTCAAAATAAGAGAAGCAAGAAAATTTTTTTTTAAGACTGGCACCACAGAATATTTTAAGACTGTGGTATTTCAATGGTTTTTGGGGGGAGGGATGGTGGTTATGGCATTAACAATACGATACATCAGAGATAACTTGTGAGTTACACATTGATGCAAACTTTCAGCACACTCAATATTAATCAACCACAATTTAGCCCCAAAGATGCACTTTTTCCTTCCAAACTACAAACCTAGTAAACTTATGGGAGCGCTAAAAATAAAGACACAGTCTTTAAAATCTGGCAAATATGTCTGACTCAAATATGTTAGGAAATGAAAAGAGGAGGCGGAAAAAGGCACTTGGGATTTAAGTGTCAAAATTACTCTCGATGTGAGTAGTTAGTACCCTTTCAATGGCATTATTGCAAAGTTATGACTCACTTTAGAGAGAAAAGATGAGAAAGAAGAAATGAAATGGTCAATATTACTTGCTTCACATACTTAAGATTTTCACACTAAATACAAAATAGAAGCTCTTTAAAAAATGATTGTCAAGAATTAGCCCCTAATTAAAGAAGGACAAAAAATACACATAAAGGTCACAATGTAAGTGCAATAGAACAAAGGCATAATTATAGTTTTAAAAGCAAAGCAGGCTAAATAAGCCCTTAAATTCTCTATCAGTTATTATCATATCAGTGAAGCTAGATATATATACTGACTTTCCACAAAACACTTAGTATAACAAGGCTTAGGTCAAAGATCACCATTTTAGCTACCCAATTAGAGTGGCTTGTCTGTCTGATTCATTGTAGTAAGTGAATTATTTAGATCTGCATAAATGTTCTTGATTTATATTTGGATATTCTAGCCCACTAGCATATCACTTCATCTGAAGTATAACTTCATCTGAGATAGCATGAACAACCAAACCTCACAGAAAGTTACAAAACTTTAACTGTTACTCTATGGTAAGAAAAGGTACATTTTGGGTGGGAGGAGGGTGGTGGAGGGGATACTTAAAGCATTTTAATAAAAAAAAAAAAAAGGAAGGAAGGAAATAAAAAAGAAAAATAGTCTAAAAGATTTTAGACTTCCAGGTAAGAAAACATCTTGAACAAAAGGCTTTTAACTCACACCTTCATCCCATTGAAATTAAAATGCCAAAACAAAATATAAAACAGGGGAGAACTATATCAATACTAAAAACTAGGAATGGATGCCATTCATATGACAAAACTGTTGAAGAACTTATGCAAGATGTGGTAAGATAGATCTGGATGGAAGAAAGATGCCAAGAGGCAACTAGTGACTTGCCTTCCTGAGAAAGGAGTGCTGTGACTCAGAGAGAAGCAGAGTAGACACTGCAGAAACCCCACTACCAAGATTGGCAAGAGCTAGAGAATAGGGAAGCCATAGGAAAAAAATAAACCCACCATCTGGAATTGGTTTCACCACTACCAATCAAGAGCATTTGAAACAACTATATCCTAGAATGTGTACTGCAGTACACCAAACAATAATCTAGGAAATCAAAAGAGTTTCTCTTAGAAGAAATAGGAAGTCATACTAGGAATGTGCACAAATAACTACAGTATACAGCTGGTTGGCATTGTGGCTAGCAAAATACTGATTGCTCACAGAAGAGATGAGAGGCAACTCCCCTGCTAGGATGGCTCTCAGTCCACTCTTCCCAGGCTTCTGGATCAATAAACAGAAATGTAAATGTATATTAGCCAGGTCTCTTATGTAATATCTGAAAGGAAAAATCTATTAGTGTCCAAGGACAGTGAGGTTATTGCAAATGAATCCACCTTCAGGCTTCTATAGATGAGACATCTCCATGCATAAGGATAAATAAAATAATAAAAAAGGGAGAAAAAGAAGTAGCAGGAGGAGAAAGAGAAGGAAAAAGAGGAAAAAAAAAAAAAAGAAAGTAATACAGGGTCTATGAAAACATTCTGCAACAAAAATGGAAGAGGGAAAGCGTAACACCCAAGACACAAAAAAGGGCATAGTTTTGAAAACAAACAAAACTGGACATAGAAGTAAATTTTAATTAAAATTTCACTGTATAAGATTAACTTTAGAAAAATGTAGTTTATTGAAACAAGAGATGTTTGGCCAAGAGTAAAAGTAGTAGAGAGCTTGAAGAAATAAGAAAATAAGAAGAGTAAAAAAAGTAATAACACAGTAGTCCTACAACCGCGCGTGAGAGGCTGGGGAGCGGATTGGAACGACGTCGGACGCACCTGTTCTTAGAATCATGTCTGGGCAAAAAACAGGAACCAACGCCTCCAGCTGGGTCGTTGCTTCCCGGCGAAGCTCCACAGCGTGGCGCGCTCCAGAGAGGAGGAAGCGCATCGCACAGGTCCGGGGGCAAGTAGGGGCAGAGGTGGCGGCAGGAGAGACACTGGTCTCCAGGATCCACCCCTTTGTTTTGGGTTAGAGAACGACTTCGTCGGCCTGGTGATCAGTCGTGGTGGAGCAAATATAAAAGATATCCAGAGAACAACGGGTACCAAGATACAGATAATAAAAGGATATCCAGTATCTTTAGTGAAAATATTTGGCACCAGGGCGATGCAAACAAAAGCAAAAGCAGTGATAGATAATTTTGTTAAGAAACAAGAAGAAAATTATTATTCAGAACACAAAGTTGACTTACTTCCGATTGAGAAAAACTTTTACAAAGAGTCAACAACAACGAGCTCGATGACACAGGTGGAAGTAGACAACTGGAGAAAGGAAAATTTTAATATAATGTGTGATGACTTGAAAGATGGTGAAAAACGT
>VBSM01002959.1:14200037-14243334 GCA_008086735.1 Cheirogaleus medius | reverse complement strand
AAAAAAAAAAAAAAACAAAAAACCAGCTACAACGTCACAAAAAGAGAAATAGACATAATATACCTCTTAAAAGAAAAAAAACCAAACTACCTATGAAGTAGTCTTGCCAAAAAGAAAATCAAACTTGAATTTGATCAAACTTCTAGATTTAACTACCAACTCACAAGAAATACAGAGCACAAAGGATCACAGTAAACTGCACCACAGAGATGCAGTCAGCAAAATCCATACTGTGAGAAACTCTGCAGAACCTGGTTTCTTCAACAAATAAATTGCAAGGAAGGGGGAGAGGTAGGGTTGGGAAAACATACGGAGGGGAAACCTAAAAATTAAAAGGTATAGTAATCAATCACAAAGTGTGGCCCTGTTTAAAAGAATTATGACATTTATCAGACCATTTGAAATCTGATCACTGACAAATAATATTAAGGAATTGTTAATTTTTTAGGGGTTTATGCTTATGTTTTTTAAGAGTCCTTGTCTTTTAGAGATATGAACTGAAATGGTGTGATGTCTGGGATTTGCTTCAAAATAACATGAGAAGGAAGAAGTGAATAGGGTAAAGATGAAACCAAACTGGCCATGAGTTGGTAATTCTTAAAGCTGGGGGATACATATGTGTATCACTACACTATTTTGTCTACCTATGATTGTGTTTGAAATGCATTAGAATAAAAAATGCTGCAAGAGGCTTCCAATGTCCTTGTTGACTAGAAAGAATCAAGGTTAAGGAAACCATTCAGCTTACTACAAACGACAAGGACACTGAGGACTTGAATATAATGTCCTAATTCTACAGAAAAAATTCCAATATCATTAGCACCTAACATAATCCAGGTATCTGAGGAAAAAATCCTTATTTCTGGCTCTTGGAAAATACCTTTAATGAGTGATAATTTTTATGTTCACATTAATGCAATATGGAAAGCTCAAAGAAAAATGTTATCTCTAATGACCAAGTCATAACATACAAAGATAATAATGTTAAAGTGTCACAGAGAACATATATCATATTCACATCTTCTCTTCATTCCAGCTGCTAACCTAAATTTACCTTAGCATTGACATCAACCTGACCCCTGTCTCTGGCAGTATTTTGCCATCAACACAATAGCACACACTGAGATTTATTGGAGCCTGCCTATCACAAGCTTATACATCAGTTAAGTAACTAGAGCACATCTTATATATAGGTTAAATAAACAGAATCTTCTCAAAGGTTATACACATGTATTTGTGCAAGTCTGTACAAAAAAATCTAAAATGAAGTAGAAAAACATCAAGAGAATATGAAAACATAGAAAAGTATTTCAAACGTACTTACCCTAAAGTAAACTATAGGTACATGAAAGGCTAAAGTAGTATTATTCTTCAGATTGTGATGAATTAAATTATGTACTTGATTATGGGTTTTGTTTTCTGTTTTTAAGACCCTTCAAAAAGTGTAACAGCTTTATATATTGGCCCAAACTGCTGATTTGTGCATTATAAAATAAGAAAAATATGCAAAATTGCTAAATAGGCTATCAACTGCCTCCCCACTGACTCTTGGTAGCTAAAGAGTCTAATAAATTATTTCAACAAACTTGTGGAGTATATTATGCTAATGAAAGTGGTCCTGCCACATACCCATTACCAAACTGTAAAATTCAGCATTTTTCGATGCTTCACAGAAATGCAAAGTATTAATAGTAACAATAATATAAACAATATAAGAGCAATAAGACATAGACCTTCCTCCCCCTAAAGTAATGATATATACATGGGTGAAATGTTTTTCTTTTAGAACCTACAAAAAGTACCTCATGTATCAAAGCATGAGATGTGATTCCCCTTCTTTTACCACATATCCCTAAAATTAAGATTATTGATCATGAAATTATCCACTCCTATAAGGATAATTATAGCTACCAAAGTTTACTTGATCACCTCTATTAGTAGTCATAAATATAATATTTTAATATTTACTCAAAACATCTTCCATGCAACAAAAGAATAAGTTCTTGTCTCTGAACTTACTAATCTAGGCCCCTCTGGATATTGTTCTTTCTATAAAAAATACTCCTAGGAAATTGCTCCAGTATGTTTAAAAATCCTTAAAAAATTTTCTCAATCTAATAAATCCTATAAAAATCACCAACTATAGCAGAAAGTGGTACTTCCCATTGGCACACCTATCTATCCTCGGTCTCTGCAACTCTCACATTCACCTTCGATACCTTTGTGGACACACTCTTCTATTCATTCACATAAACAAAGCCCAATTAAGCTCATGACAGTTCCAATATCCAAATTATATTTCTAAATCTGAGTTAAAGAAACACCTTAATTTATTTCTCAAATACAGTGCTGTAATTTGTAAAGTGAAAAACACCTTATATTCCAAATGAGCAGGTACTTGAGCTTAATTGGTGAGCTCTTTCAGCAGTATTGCCTTAATGCATAGTGTCTAGCACATAGTAGGTGGGAAGTAAATCCTAAAAATGAATTAATTTTAATACTCTTGGGCCTCATTCTAAACTGTAACTTCTTGGACTCCTTAAACCACTAAACTGAAAAAAATCTTCTTCACTATATTTGTCCAGATAAATTCTACCTTAAATCATGTTATACAAACAAGCCATGGCCTCTATGAAAACTATATCTGTTACACAATAAAATTAAGCTTTTGTTTATTGAATAAAGAGACCAGAGACTGATCTCAAGTTGGAAATATGTATTTATAAACTAGTGCTTTGGAATAAGCAATGATTTTTTTTTCTGAGGAGAAGGAAAGAAGAGTTTAGTAATTTGCCAGGAAATGAGGAGGTTGGCAGACTCCCATCTCAAAGTACCAACGTCCTCATAAGCAATGATTTTGTCATAGGAAAAAAAAATATTAGAACATCAGTTACAGGCCGGGCGCGGTGGCTCACGCCTGTAATCCTAGCTCTCTGGGAGGCCGAGGCGGGCGGATCGCTCGAGCTCAGGAGTTCGAAACCAGCCTGAGCAAGAGCAAGAGCGAGACCCCGTCTCTACTATAAATAGAAAGCAATTAATTGGCCAACTAAAAATATATAGAAAAAATGAGCCAGGCATGGTGGCGCATGCCTGTAGTCCCAGCTACCGGGGAGGCTGAGACAGGAGGATTGCTCGAGCCCAGGAGTTTGAGGTTGCTGTGAGCGAGGCTGACGCCACGGCACTCAATCTAGCCCGGGCAACAGAGTGAGACTCTGTCTAAAAAAAAAAAAAAAAAAAAGAACATCAGTTACAAAGTTCTTCCTCAAAAGCCTATGCAATCTACAATGTGTATTGCATATAATTGAATTAAACATAACTACAAGCATAGAAATGTTCCCGTTATCTATCAGTCAGGTATAGCTTAGAGTATGTAGAAATTAACAGCCCCCCAGAAACAAAGGTTTATTTCTCACCTACACTACCTATCCATCCTCATTCTACCTGTCTTCACACTCTACCTCTCACTGCCTATCGTTCTCACTGCAGGACCTAGACTGACAGAGAAGCCAACATCTGCAACACTGTGGCAAAAGGAAAGAATAATGAATCATGTTCTGGCTCTTAAAAACTTCTGCCCATGACGTCTGTCAATTCTGCTCACATTTCATTGGCCAAAACCAGTCACATAACACACTTAACTTCTAGAGGCCAGGGCTATGCAATCTCAGTATATGTGGTAATCAGCACTAATGACTACCACTTTATAAAAGACAATATCTGGACTCAGACAGCCCTAGGATCAAGTCCCATATTTGCCACTTAGACATATACTTAATTTCCTCATCTGCAAAATAAAAATAGTAATAACTGCTTTATAGGATCATCTGAAAGAGTAAAAGAAATGTAAGATCAGATGCTTAGTGGAATGCCTGGCCTTGATTCATTCATTTAATAAATATTTGGGGAAGGGGATCTGCCAAGCACTGTTCTAGGTATTGGCATATAGTAATTAGGCACTAAATAATAGTTTTTTGTTATTGCTATTATTAGAAAATGCCTTTTGAGTTCCTACCAGGGACCCAAGAAATAAGTCTGTTTCTTAGCAGTCTCCAGATTCAGAAGAAAAAATTGTGTGGTAGACTGCCAGTTGTCCTCCAATATCCACTTTTCCTTCTTATGTGGTAATAGAACCCTTAGTTTTTAGCAGGACACATGACCCTGTGGAATATAGCCCACATACACCAGCTGTCCAGGCA
Organism: Cheirogaleus medius; assembly: GCA_008086735.1. Lineage (NCBI taxonomy): Eukaryota > Metazoa > Chordata > Mammalia > Primates > Cheirogaleidae > Cheirogaleus > Cheirogaleus medius. The sequence continues at coordinate 14,239,138 of VBSM01002959.1, read as the reverse complement.
GCTAGGATGGTCACAGGTCTAAGTTCTGGCCACTATGTTGTAGGAGGAAGTGGTCATATGGCTGCTTACAGGAAACTTCCTTAAGAGACAGTAGACATGCACCTTTTGTCCATTTCTTCACCCCCTTCTCCACAAGAGGGTTAGAATATCAATTCTGTCTCAGACTGTGAGACCATGGCCACTCATGGCAGAGGACAAAATAGAAGGAGCCTGCCACTGGAGTGTCACACCAGCTCTGGACTTTAATGTGGAGAGTAATAAACTTTCATTTTATTTAATCCACTATATTTTCTGTCACTCAGAGCCAATCTCAATCCTAATTAACACAAAATATTACCTGTTAATTCTTCATAAAAAGCACGCTACATGAAAATATACTAGCTCTTGATGATACTCCTACAGCTGCATAACAGAAGACACCAATGTAGGCAGGAGCAGTGTAGAGCAGAGGACCATGAGTTTTAGAATCAGTTCTTCCACTTCCTATGTTAACCTTTGGCAAGCTGTGCAACCTAACCAGGCCTCAGCTTGTCTACAGAGTGGTAATGAGACCTTAAGAGTTGTGAGAATTAAATGGAAAGAGGGTTATAAAAATACTTTATAAATTATAAAGTGCCATATAATATCAGCATTACTTTGGCAATTACTCCCTTTTCCCCACCCTTTCTTCAGAGTTGGGGCATGCAGATTGATGGCAGTACATAAGAATCAACTAGAAAGCTACCCCAGAGATTCTAATTGGTAGGTCTAATGCAGGAACCAGGAAGCTGCATTTTCAACAGGCACCCTGGAGAGACTCTGATGAATGTCTTCTGCCCACCCTAAGGAAACATGCTCCATTGATCAGGCTCTCCCTATTCTTGTAATCCTCTACTCAAGTGCCCTAACATTTTAAGATTATGTGATGTTTCATAGCATCTCCATTGTCTAGCTGAACGCCAGTACCCAGTAGCTAATTTAATAACACTTTCTTGAACTAGTGACCTGAAGTAGAAAAAGACTAAGTGGAACTGAATCAAAAGATCCACTAGGGACTTCCTCTTCTGGCCAACAGGTAGAAACAGATACCTCCTGTTACTCTCCTACCTGAAACAGTTAAAAAAAAAAACTGGACAAATTAGAAGAAGCAACATTTTTTAAGATAATAGGTATCAGGTAATAAGGGACATGATTACTGGGAAATGACAGGAAACAAAGGAGGTGAGCCTTACCACTGTCCTAGATTACTTCTTGGAGATTAGGGAATAATACCCAGAGTTCACTCAGGGCAGTGAATAGTTCCTGTTAGCAGTCAGAGAGAACATAATTTTCAGGGCATTGAGTAGAATACTCAAGAGTTTTGCCTCAGGAGTCAGAAAAAATTCACCCCAGATGAAATGCTCTGGTCCCACCTGACAAAGATTAAAAGCAAGACCTGAAAGGATCAAACTGTTTCCAAGTAACCTATCACAGAAAAAAGCTCAGGAATATTTACAGGAATACAAAAATATTCTGCACCCAAGAAGGTAAAATTCACAACATCCAATAAAAAATTATCAGGAATGCAAAGAACTACCATCTTGTTATTTTAAGAAATAATTTTGGGGTTCTACTGAATCTTAAATTTTTCTTAAAAGCAAAACCAAAACTTCCATTTCTGTTATTTTCACCTTGTGAGTTAATCTCAAAATTCCTCATCCACATCATTGAACTGCTATAACCCATATGAAAGAGTAGCACTTCTACGGCAAACAGCATAGAGGGTAAAAGCACAAGATTTTTTAAGACAAGAAAACCAAGGTTTGAATTCTTTCTTCTCAACTTATCTTTGTGTTCCTGGGAAAGCCACTGAACCTGATTTTCAGTTCCCTTATCTATAAAACAGATATAATAGTATTTGCTTCATAAGGCTGCTGTAAGAAATATACTAAACACTTAATAAATAGTAGGCATCATTTAGTAATTATCACATTATCATAAGAAAAGTTACCACACCATACATTCAGTCAAACATTTACTGAGCATGTATCATGTGCTAGGTACCAGGAATACAAAAGAAAAAAAGACAGTGTTAAGAAGACTCATAATAAATCTTATGTTAAATCAACATTTAAAAGTTCATTTCAAGTACAAAATTCACATTCTATTTCTTAATTTCTAAGTAGGGCAATTATTTTAAGTTCCTCCTATAAAACTTAAAGGATGATTTTTTTCTCTATGAAAGGAAAAAATAATCTAGAAGTTGTCAGGTTCAACCAATTAGGGCATGTCTGAGAAATCCCTGGAATCTGAAAAACATGGTAACTCTTTAATTTAAAAGCAACCTGCAATTAACATCACCTTTCAAAATTATTCTCAAATTAGTAGACTAAATTATATTCAGACATAAAATGGACCAATCTGTTATTATGATAATCTTTTCAGAAAGGCTGGGCCAACAGATGTAAGAAACTAAAATCAAGTTCAAGTTTGTATTTCATTTGCTCATTCCACTTAAACGGAGACAGATGGTTTAAATATTAACTCTATTAATATAACGTTTGCATATTCACCATGAATCTGATTGCCTTACCTCATAACTTCATAAATTAATTTTTTTAATTTTGCTATATGGCTGCCCATTTCATTCAAGGTCTTCTAAGCCGTTATCTCTCAAAGTGTGGTCCTCGAACCAACAGCAACAGCGTTACTTGGGAGCTTGTTAGAACTACAAAATCTCATTTCCCATACCAAATCTATTCTGGCATTTTTTTTTTTTTTTTTTTTTGAGACATAGTCTCACTCTGTTGCCGGGGCTAGAGTGCCGTGGCGTCAGTCTCACTCACAGCAACCTCAAACTCCTGGGCTCAGGCGATCCTCCGGCCTCAGCCTCCCAAGTAGCTGGGACTACAGGCATGCGCCACCATGCCCGGCTAATTTTTTCTATATTTTAGTTGGCCAATTAATTTCTTTCTATTTTTAGTAGAGATGGGGTCTCGCTCTTGCTCAAGCTGGTTTCGAACTCCTGAGCTCAAACGATCCGCCCACCTCGGCCTCCCAGAGTGCTAGGCTATTCTGGCATTTTTAACAAAAATTCCCAGATATGCACATTAAGGATGAATAACATAGCTCTAAAACATTGGGCTTTTTACTTTTTTTTTCTTCACTGTGTTACAAAAAGTGTATTTGCTTCCAAATCGCAGTTAATTTCTCTCTAGTGACTTTTAATAAGAAAAATTCAATTTAGAGAAGTAAATCAAATCAGTATAGATAATAAAGTATATTAGATATTCTATAAAATATATTAGATATTCTATATATAATAATCTTTTTGTCTTAGATTTGACCTTACCTCTCAACTGGGACTTCAAGTCTTAGAAATCTTGTTGTACTATTCATTTTTTCTCTTGAGTTGACATTTTTGTCCTGGCATGTAGCCATTGTGATGAAAGTCTTCTCTGTAATTAAACAACTATATAGAACAGTACCAGGAGAACAGATTCTCCCCATAATTTCAGAAAAAAATGAAAAAACTCAAAATAGGTTCAACTAAGGTTGAATTTTAAAGTTTCTGAAATAAAAAAACAACTAGAATGACTCTATCCTCCACAATAATATATTTTTATGCTTTACCTAACCTATCTTTTTTTATTACAGGTACCGCATATTTTTAAAATAAAAAATTCACATGGGACTTAGAGAGTACAGTTCTTTAGATGGCTCATCTTTTATTATTATTATTGCACAATAGTCACAGTGCCCATAAAATAGAACAAATCTTGTTTTCTCTTTCGTTTTTCCAAAAAAAATGACAGACCTAAGCTGAAACTGATCACAGCAGGTAGGATGGTTCGGCACAGATTCAAAGGAAAGTACAAATGTTCAGTTTTCAAAAGCACTGCAAAAGCCAACCTCATCTCTTGTCACTGTAGCTGTGGCTTTATGCCAAACATTTGAAAACTGGTGAAAAGTGCTGTTCCTCATAAGCAATTATGAAGAGCTTTGCAAAGAGAAGGAAAAAAGTGCAATAACAATCAACTCCTTAGAAAGGTCAAATGTCCATGGCCTCTGGGTTGCAGGGTAAGAATTTAAGAGTCACCTGGCTGCATCTGAGCCAATGCACCCAACATAGAAGCCTTAAAAGAAACGGTTTAAAGAGTGTTAAGAGAAGGTATGAAGGAACCTGCTGGAGCAATCACAAAGATTAAATATGTCCTCAGACAGTCCTGCTTTGTTATAAGACCCAATCACAGACCAGTCATCCTTGAATTTAATTCTTTCTTCACCTCATTTTGCATTTTCAACCTCTGTCATTTCTCAGGATACAGTGTTCACAAGAGTACAAGTAAGTATTTAATGCCTTTTTTATGGTCCTAAATACATTGATTTCAAGCTTTAAGGAATGCCCCAGCTCTAATATTCTAGAATCTGGTGAATAATTCATCATGCCCTATCTCTACTCACAATCACAGCCAAGCCTCTCAGAACTGTCCATGCACAATGGCTTCACTTGCTGACCCATCAGTCACTCTTCAGCCCACTCCTATTTGGCTTCCACTCCCTTTACTCCATGGAAACTTGTCTTAGCAAAGACCACTAAGGACCTTTATGCTGCTAAACTCAATGGACACCCCTTCTTCATCATTTTTCTTCACTTTGCAGCACCATTCAACAAAGTTAAGCAATCATGCTTTCCCCTTGAAATAACTCTAATACCATTGAGGAAACTTCATTCTCCTGGGTACGACACTGCAATAGCATTCTAAGTGATCTTCCTAAATCCACTTATATTCCCCTCCAATTCCAACACTGCAGCCAGAGTGGGGATCTTTCAAAGATGAAAATGCCCCTGCTTAAAACCTTTCAGTAGCTTCCTATTGGTTTTAGAATAATATTCACAAGGCACCTGCCTACCTTTCCAGACAGCCTCACCTCAAGCTATCATTCCCTTTGTTCTAAAAGCATGGACCTTACTGATCTTCTCACTACACATTACACATGCTGAGATTTTCCCAGGTGTGGGGCCTTTGTACATGTTGTGTCTTCTACCTGGAATATTTGTTCTTTTTATTTTACTCTTCTCCTAACTACTGCTGCTCAAAACAAACATACACACGAGTGTGCACACACGTGGACACATAACCACGTGTGTTCATAATCCAAAACCCCAGCATCCACATCCAAACCAGACCAAAGGGAATGGAATGACTGGCAATCTGTGGTGTTAAAACATACCACCAGAACAAAATAATAATAACAGCAAACCCTTATATAACTTAACATATGCCAGGTACTATTTTAGGTGATTGAATAAATACTAACTTATTCAGTGACCAAAACAATCCAATGAAGTAGGTACAGGTATATCTTGTTTTATTGCACTTCATTTTATGGTGCTGACATTTAACTGTTTTTTACAAATTGAAGGTTTGTGGTAACCCTGCATCCAAGCAAGTCTATCAGTATCATTTTTTCAACAGCATGTGCTCATTTTGTGTCTCTGTGTCATATTTTGGTAATTCTCACAATATTTCAAACTTTTTCATTATTACTATATCTCTTATAGTGATGTGTGATGAGAGATCTTTGATGTTACTATCATAATTGTTTTTGGGAATCACAAACCATGCCCATATTAGATATCAGCAAATTTAATCTATAAATGTTATATGTGTTCTACTTACTCCACCAACTGGCGTTCCCCTGTCTCTCTCCCTCTCCGTAGGCCTCCCTATTCCCTGAGACACAACAATATTGAAATTAGGCCAGTTAATGACCCTTTAATGACCTCTAAGTGTTCAAATGAAAGGAAGAGTCACACGTCTCTCACTTTAAATCAAATGCTAGAAATGATTAAGCTTAGTGAGGAAGGCGTGTCAAAGGCTGAGACAGCCAAAAGCTAGGCTTCTTGTACCAGTTAGCCAGGTTGTGAATGCAAAGGAAAAGTTCTTGAAGGAAATTAAATGACAAGAAAGCAAAACAGCCTTACTGCTAAGATGGAGAAAGTTTTAGTGGTCTGGAAAGAAACTGAAACTAGCCACAGCATTCCCTTAAGCCAAAACCCAATCCAGAGAGAGGCCCTAACACTCTTCAATCCTATGAAGGCTGAAAGAGGTGAGGAAGCTGTAGAAGAAAAGTTGGAAGCTAGTAGAGATTGGTTCATTAGGATTAAGGAAAGAAGCTGTCTCCCTAACAGAAAAGTGCAAGGTGAAGCAGCAAGTTCTGATGTTGAAGCCGCCAGCTTTCCATCCTGAAAATCCTAGGGCCCTTAGGAATTAAGCTAAATCTAGTCTGCCTGTTATCTATAAATGGAACAAAAAAGCCTGGATCACAGCACATCTGCTTATAGCATGGTTTGCTGAATATTTTAAGCCTACTGTTGAGACCTACTGCTCATTGACAATGTATCTGGTCACCCAAGAGCTCTGATAGAAACATACAAGGAAATTAATGTTGTTTTCATGCCTGATAACTCATCTATTCTGCAGCCCATGGATCAAGGAGTAATTTCAACTTTCAAGTCTTACTATTTAAGATGTACATTTTGTAAGACTACAACTGCCACAGATAGTGATTCCTCTGATGGATCTGGCCAAAGTAAGTTGAAAAGCTTCTGAAAAAGATTTATCATTCTAGATGCCCTTAAGAACATCAGTGATTCATGGGAGGAGGTCAACATATCAACATTAACAGGAGTTTGGAAGAAGTTGATTCCAATCCTCATGGATGACTTTGACAGGTTCAAGATTTCAATGGAGGAAGTAACTGCAGATTGGTGGAAATAGCAAGAGAACTAGAATTATAAGTGGAGTCCACAGATGTGACTGAATTGCTATAAGTTCATGATAAAACGTGAACAGATGAGGAGTTGCTACTTATGGATGGATGAAGAAAGAAAGTTATTTCATGAAATGGAATCTACTCCTGGGGAAGAGCGCTGTAAACATTGTCAAAGGATTTAGAATATTACATAAACTTAGTTGGTAAAGCAGCAGCAGGATTTGAAAGGACTGACTCCAATTTTGAAAGAAGTTCTACAGTGGGTAAAATGCTTCAAACAGCATCACATGCTATAGAGAAATATTTTGTGAAAGGAAGAGTAAATCCATATGACAAACAGCATTGTCTTATTTTAAGAAATTTTCACAGCCACCCCAACCTTCAGCAACTACCACTCTGATCAGTCATCAGCCATCAACATCACAGCAGACCCTCCACCAGCAAAAAGATTATCACCTGCTCAAGTCTCAGATGACTGTTAACATTTTTTAGCAATAAGTTATGTTTTAATCTAGGTATTAATACATACATTGTTCTTTTAGACATAATGCAATGGCACATTTAATAGACTACAGTATAATGTAACCATAAACTTTTATATGCACTAGGAAACCAAAAAAATCATGACTTGTTTTATTGCGATGGTCTGGAACCAAGCCTCCAATATTTCCAAGGAATGCCTGTTCTATTGTTATCTTTTTTAAGATAAAGTAAGATACAGAGAGGTTAAGGAACTAAATCAATGTCACAGAAATTCAGTGGCAAAAGTAGGATTCAAATTTAGTCTTGTGTGAGTGCTTGACTGCCAAAGAGCATGACAACTTGGTTACGGATGATTCAATCTTCCTTTCCATAATTACATAGTTATTTGGACAAATATGGTATCTTCCGCTAGACTAAAAACATCCGCGAGAGAAGGGATCTTTATATCTTGCTCGTTGCTATATTCCTAGCAACCTGAATAGAGTCTAGCACATATTTGATGCTCAATATGTATTTGTTGAATATATGAATGTTTACTTCTCCCCTGCATAATTAATTTGAGAATGTAATGGGTTCCAATCATGTCTCCTATTACTATATGTGTGTATATATTTATGTGTATATATATATATATGTTTTTATGCTAGCTGTCGGCCTGTCAATTCCTCGACATGCCTGGCAGTCCTTCGGTGCCCCCTCCTCCTGTCCAGGTCGCATTTGGGGCACCAATCTCCCAGTGTGGCCGCTGGCCTCCAGTCCTCCCTCCCTCCCTGGGGGTGTGAGCGCCTCGGAGCTATTCCTGCCTTCAGACCTCACCTTCCACGTGGGGGAGGAGGCTGTCCCGGCTTCCAGGCCAGGCCCGGGCCACTCTCCGGTGCCTGAGGGCATGTAGCGACCATACCGCTGCAGAGGCCACTGGGTCGCTCCTCCTCCAGGGAGCCCGAGGCCCGCAGATGCTTTTCCCGCGTCCGCCATGTCTGACCTCTACACCCGCGCAGCCGGCGGGAACCTGCCAATCTGCGCAGCCCACCAATCAGGAAGCGACCCAAGGCCCGCCCTCCTCCTCAGCGGAGCCAATGGGCAGGCTCAGAAGACTCCTGCAGGGGGCTCCTGCGGGCACTGGGGTCGCTCTAGACCACGGCACCGAAGTAGAGGCTGTCACTTCTACTGTGAAGTGGGGTTGTGACGCGTGTAAGTGGTAGTTGATCTCACCCCTGCAGCATTCTGGCCCTCTCCTTCCCTCAGGCAGCGCATGTCATCGTCCAGCAGCTCTGACTCTGAGAAAGTTCCCAAAGTGGCTGACTCCGTGTAACTTCTACTCACTGGCACCGGGCCGGCTCTCGGAGGCTGCCTGAACAAGGGTGTTTCCCTTCCTCACAGCAGCCTTCCAGATGACTAAGTCCCCGACCCCGCCTCAGACCCTCCACGACACAGCCCCAGTTCCACCCGCCATTTGGGAAACGTGGTTATTTCCTCATCATCCGTCCTGCGGCCCCCTGGACATAATTTCCTGCAGACTCTGAGAGCAGCAGATGGGTGGGGGCTGCCGGCGACAAGAGATATGCCTCAATCAAACAGCAGCTGCAACTGAACGACATTTCTGCATGATTTATAGTCGACAGACCATTGCCACATCTGTTATTTCATTTGTCCTCCCAACAACCTTGTGGTGAATTAAAGAAGCAAAACAAGGATTATTACCCCCATCGAACAGTGAAGGCAAAATAAGGCCCCGAGAGTAGAAGAGATTTGTCCACAGTTACACAGCCAGTGAATGGCAGAGCCAGGGTAGAACTGTGGACTCCACCACCTCTCCATGTGTCCTCCTGACTGTAAGGTTTTTCAGGGCGGCAAAAAGAAAAGACAGAGAGAGAAAGAGTGGGGGCCAAACCACATGGCTTTATTATACATTCCTGGACAAGGTTCTGGGGCCCCAAGAGAGGGGGGGGCCCAGAAGTCGCTGCCGTTTGAAGGAGCTGAGGCCTTTTATACCCTTTGGACCTGGCTAGGGACTTTTGGCGGGAAGAGCTGGGGATTTTCCATTGTGACTTTGGGTGGTCGTTGAGAAATAGGAGGGGCTGGAGGTATTTGTGGAATCCAGGAGCGGAAACGTTCTTATTCGGGTGGACATCTGGGTGTGGTTCCTCTCAGCGGGGCCTGGCAGTTTAGTCCTTGACGGGTCTGGTCTCATGAGCCTTTTCTTTTTTGATCTAGGGAGAGGAGGAGGCCCGCCACCAGCCTTACACCGACTAGCAAAGAATTCATTCTGTGTCAAGTCAGAAGCAAAGTGTACAAAGGGTGGAGGCTATGTTAACCAAATACATAGACTAGAATTAAAATGCAAACAGTTTTTAAGACTGTGCATCCTTAAGGGTACTAAATGCACAGACAATGTTGGAGAGGTGGTACTGTATTCACTCTACAAAACATCTGTTAAATATCTACAGTGTGCAAACAATTATGCTAGTCAGCATAGGGGTTACAGAAATGGATAAGGCATGCAATCTAACCTTCTGGGACCTCAGGATCTAATAAGGAAGACAAAGCAAGGTGCAAAACATACCCATGATACCTGACAGTTAATGCCACAGGAAAGGTACAAACCATGTGCTCTAAGGGTTCAGATGAAGTAAAAAATCTACCAATGGGGAGAGGCAGTGGCATTTCAGTCAGGACTTGAGGGGTGAGAAAAGATTTCCCAAGGGAAGATGGAAGAGACTAGTATTCCACCTGGAGGGGAAATTGAGGAGCGAAGATGCAGAAATGAGGATAATGACATAAACCAGCTAGAATGCAAAGTTGTTTTTTAAGGAAAATGAGGCAAAATGTGAGCTGGGGCAAAAGAGCACTGAACAGCTGCTAGGAAGTTCAGATTTTACTCGGTAGGTGGTAAGGAATGTGGAAATTTTGCATAATGGAGGGACACTATCATACTGGCAGTCCGGCAGGTTAATCTCTCAGGAGCATATGGGATAAATTGGATTAAAGCAAGCAAGATGTGCTACTTATGTTTCCAGTACTCCAGTAAAGTGCACTAGAGGGGTCAGATTTCAGAAACTCTTCTGAAGGTCATCAATGACACAGCAGTACTGCATTTAATATAGTAGTAAACAGTTAAAAACTTGGTTTGAATCCCAGGTTACTTGCCAGCTGTGTAACCTTGGGGAAGTCACTTAACCTCTCTGTAAAATAGAGTTATTAAACAACTACGTTAACAGGGTTTTTTGAGAAGATAAAATAAGAACATATGTGGAAAAACACTTGGTAAATTACAAAGTGGTACATATGTTGGTACTTTCTATTTCCAGGGTTAAAGTGACTTTCCGTGGGCTCCCTACAGGCAGGGAGGATGGGAATGGGAGCCTGACATTGGGTCTCAAAGGCACTCACCTTCCAGGTCCAGGGCTGAGGCTGCTGTCAGACACCCTTCACAGGAGCAGATGGTGCTCACAGTTGGGACCCTGTCAGTGCCCAAGGACACCGAGGGCCCTGCTGGGTTCCCACCTGCAAGCTCCCTTCCTAGACAATGCACCTGTGCTCGAGCTTCTGGGGCCACCAGCGTCTGCCAAGAACAGGTCACGTCTGCAAAGGGAGATACGATAAAGCCACAGCTCAATTACAGATGCTCTTACAAACTCATAATATTAACAAATGTGACTTGAGCACTCAAGAGGTCCCAGGCACTGTGTTAGGTGCTGGGAATATAGTAGAGAACAAAACAGACTTTGCATAAGGGAGTGACAGAGCTTCTGCCCCTTGAAGCTTATAGTGGAGTCTAGTGGAGGGCAAAACACTGAAGAAATTACTCCATATTTTTAATGGCCATTGTGTTTCCTTTTTAAAGATAAAGCTGTAATATTTATTAAGGTATAATTTTATACAATAAAAAGCACAGATCTCATATGTTCAATTAGACAAGTTTTGACACCTATATACACTCATGTAACCACCATCCAAAACAAAATATAGAATATTTCCAAAACCCCTAGTTTCCCTTGTGAGTGCCTCCTCTCTGTTAATATTACCCCATAAAGGCAACCACTGGTCTGATTTTTATCACCATAGCTTAGCTTTCCTGTTCTGGGACTTTATATACATGAAATCACACAAAACGTACCCTGATATCTGTTTCCACTGCTTGGTGTAATTTTGTTTCCTTACCTCCATCCTGTTATTGCACGTATCAATAGTTCATTCCTTTTTAGTGCTCATTCTATTGTATGACTGTTTCACAATTTGCTTATTCTTCGTCTGTTTCTGGTCTTTTGGGTTGTTTTCTAGGGTTTTTTTTTCCCCTGAGACTGTTATGAACATTTTTGTACAAGTCTTTTTGTAGATATGTGCTGTCATTTATTTTCAATAAATACCTAGGAGTAGAATTTCTGGGCCCTAGAGAGATATGTGTTTAACTTTATAAAAATCTGCCAAAGACTCCTCTATAGTGGTTGTACCATTTTGTACCCCCACCAGCCTCTTTCGTTTTAGCTACTCTAGTGGGTATGTAGTAGTTTTTCATTGTGATTTTGATTTTCATTTCCCCGATGATGCATGATTCTGAGCCCATTTCAAATGGCTTATTGGCCATTTGTATATCTTATGTGTGAACTGTCTGTTCAAATCTTTTGCCATTATTGATTTGTAGGAGTTCTTTATATATTCTGAGTACCAGTCCTAATTTATTTTTGCATTCCATGACTTGCATTTTCACTCTCTTAACATTGTTTTCAAAGAACAGACATATTTAATTTTGATGAAGTGCTTTTTATTAATTTTTCAAGTGCTTTATTTTAGTGCTTTTTGTGTTCTGCCCAAGAAAACTTTGCCTTCCCTAAGGTTGCACATATAGTCTCCTGTGTTTTCTTCTAGAAACTTTTGTATCTAGGCATATGATCTTTCTTGTATTAAATTGTTTGTGTGGAATGAGGTAGGGATTAAGGTTCATTTTTTTCCCATGTGGATATACAAATAGTGTTACCCAGGAGCAGCTGTCAACCAGTGATTAATGGAAATTGTCATAAAAATACCCCAGCTCCCTCACTCCTCATGTGGGATAACTCTAAGATCTGTGTAATACCCTGTTTCCTAAATTCCCCAGTGGGATCAAGCTCATTACCCATGATGGTAACTAGCTTGGTAATGATTCTTTCTGGGCTAACTTCCCTTTCTCCCTCCCCTACCAGTTATTCCTGGGATCGCCTCTCAGATAAGTTGCTTGCACTCGAATCCTTGTCCCAGGGTCTGCATCTGGGGGAAACTAAACTAAGACAGGAACAAATAAGACCAACATGCCTGATCTCATGTATTTAGCTTTAAGATAGTTACATACAAGACAGTAGTGTAAGAGCCCTCTGGAGGAGGGAGAAGTCATTCTCACATCCAAAGTAGACCTCCAGGGAAGGAGAAGAGGGGATGGGTAAATGCACACCTAACGGATGCAGTGCATGCTATCCAAAGGGTGGGCATGTTTGTCAGGCGGTGCAAAGGCAATTTATGTAACCAAAGCATTTGTACTCCCGTAATACTCTGAAATAAAAAATTTTTTTAAATAAAAAAATAAAAAGTAGACCTTCAAATGCTTTGCTGACTAACAACAGCTGAACAACAACATTTGTGGTCAGAACTAATAAATGACCAGTGACCATGAGTTAACACATCCCCCTCTTTGGAGACTGTTACTAGTTAGAAAAACCTAGCCCCTGAAGTTTTTTTAAAAAGAAAAGGTCATTTATTTCACTGAATATCTTTTTCATCCAAAGTCCTTTTCCTGTGTAATTCTATTTTGCAGATGGCATAAATAAGACAGAGAGATGCTAGCTGTGTGAGTAAGTCAGCATCATTGTTGGAGGCAGGCTGCAGGACTGGTTTTGGAATCCTAGCATACCCCTTTCAAAGCAGACTGGGGTCCCCATACATCACTTCTCCCTAGGATAGTGAGTCAGCAAAGGAAGTGATGGCTTCGGTCTCCTTGGATCATCCCCTAGATGACAAGATGACAGGCGTTGCTCTGCCTGCTGTGTCCCTCAGCAACAGCTCTGGGAAACCACGAAGAGTGGCTGAGAACTGCAGAGCAATGTTAGTGACTGCGGGGGTTTCCCCAGAAGAGCCCTGTTTGCATCGGTCAAGCCAGATGAACATGGTCCACCACGGCAGAGCCGAAGATGCTGTGTAAGAAGGGGATGTTCCCACAGCGCTTTACACTCACTACTAGAAAGCAGTTATTTTCAAGTTTCTACTCTGTATATTTCACGTGCAAAAACCAACTGCTCCATTGCATATAATTGAAGGGATTGCAGCATGACCAGGCACAGGCAATCCCAACTTGTCCACAGGCTGCTGATCACTGGCACAACATGAAGAGATTAACATTGACTTTTCCCTTTTATTAAAAGCACAGAGAATAACAAGCTAGTAAAAAATGTTTGCCAGCTGGTAATTTTGGGAGCACATTTTACAACGGTTGATTAGAGTCAGAAATAGGAATTTAAAGCAAATCCTAAAGAAAGACTATGAACTCACACTTTGAAGAAAGGGACTATACATTATTTATGTTGGAATCCAGAGTTCCTGGCACATGGTGGGTTCTCAATTTTTTAAAAATGAAAAGACTGAAAATTTTAATGTAGAAGCGAGAAAGTGACAATTTAAAAATCACTTTGAGTGTATGAAAGGGCTAACAGGGGAAATGGTTAATAATACTTTCCCATCCTACCTCTACATAGTTGGAATGAGAAGAAACATCTTCACCCATGTCATAAGGAATTGGAGCTAATGTTAAAGAAGAAATCTTTTTATCTCAAAATCTTAATCTAATAGTAAATCTCTTCCAATTTGATGCATCACGTATTCATCATTTGTTGCCTGACCCTGGAGAAGTCATTTAACTCACCTCTGTAGAGTGAAACTTAAAATTTACACCTCAGAGAGCAGATGAAAGCATCATAAAGAAAATGCTTTGTGCTGGGAGTGACTCAGCAGCAGCATTTTTGAGCTTAGTGGTTGGGAATATTTTGAATACTTTAGCCTGCAGCCATCGCAACTGTACCTCCAACAGATGTTAGGTTAGGACTGGCTGAGGCTGGAAGGTCAAAGCTTTAGGGAGACCCTGGAAACGGTCAGGACTGCTTGTACCATTTTCTTACACCAAAGGCTTTAGCTCTGAGGGCATTTATGTTTCCAGATGAAAATCCTTTCCCCAGGGGATAATTCTAATGATAAATTGAGAGACCCAAAGGAAGAGTAAATTTTTTTTGGAGTGGTCATATCAGTTCAACTAATTTGTTCATTCATGTATTCAGTAGGTATTTGTTGAACTTATTCTGTGCCAGACACTAACAAGGTAACAGAGATACAAATCTGAATAGGACACAATTCTACTCTTGAAGATGCTTATAGTCTGGTAGAAGGACAGACACAAACACAAACAATTTGCAATATAATGTGAAAGATGTTCAATAAAGATAGGAAGGGGGGAGTGATACATTCAAACAAGAACAGTTAAGAAGGTGTGCATAAAGGTGGACTCTTTTTCCCTTGGGGGGAAAGTTCATATAACATGAAATTCATTATTTTAACCATTGAAAGTGTATAATTACAACGTACATTTGGTACATTTACAGTGTTGTGCACCCATCACCACTGTCGAGCTCCAGAACATGTCCATCACCCCAAGGGAATGCCCATACCCATTAACAGTCATCCCGATCCTCCAGCCCTGGAAAGCACCAATCTGCTTTTTGTCTCCATTTATATGAAATATTCAGGATATTTCATATAAATGGAATCATGATGCATACATACATACAATCACACAATGGCCTTTTGTGTGTGGCTTCTTTTACTTAGCATAACGTTTTCAAGACTCATCCATGTTGCAGCAGGTATCGATACTTCATTCTTTTTACTTCTTTTTAATGGATGACTCATATCCTATTGTACAGATATACCCATGTTGTTTATCCATTCATCAGTTAATAGGCATTTGGGTTGTTTCCACCTCAGTGGGGACTCTTGAACATTGCTTTATTTATTTTAGGATAAAAATGGTTTTTTTATTCTCTAATAAAGCAAGAAATAGAGGCTTCCAGGTAGCATAGTACACGTTAAGTTTACTCCTCAATGACATCTTCCATCTCCAGATCCATAACAATGACAGGTCAAATATAAGAAGAGATGACCCAAAAGAGATAGTTGGGATCAAAGACAAGGCAAGCATCTCTGGAACCATAAGTCTATAGCAGTGAGCAAGGATGAAGCCAGGGGTATGCCAGGCTTCAGGTCCAGACCCAGACGGTGGTGGCAGGGAGAACAACTCCAGCAGAGAATCAGGGACCAAACAGCTCCACACAAGGCACAGACTGGGTTTAGGCTCCCTGCATGAAGCCAGGAGCTGGAGTGGGTGCCTCTGCTTTGAAAGGGGATTAAAAAGGCTGCAACCTGCTGCCCAGCGTAACTGTTTTCAGGAAGACGGGAACTGAAGGAGGCAGGTAGACAGACACAGCCACATGAGCAAGCCCTGAGCCAAGCCTCCTGCAGGCTTTGGGGATAGATATCCCCAGTGTTGCGGCAGATGAACACCTCTATCGCACTCAGTCCTGGACTGCAGCCTGGAGGCCTGGGGTAAGGTAGCAGCACACCACTCTGCTACTAGAAAGTGAAGGAAAGGTGAGGAAAAGCAGAAAGATTCCGACTTAAAATGACCCCAAAAATCAAATTTTAAAACACACAAGGAAATACAATTCTGGCAAAGATGGTCAACAAAATTAATAATAGGAATACCAACTCACTTCTGACAAAACTTAATTGTATAGAGCAGACTGACAAAAAATGCTGTGAAATGATTAATATCGTTACAACCTGCAACAACATGGATGAATAACATAATATTGAACAAAAGAAGCCAGACGCAAGAGTACATAAATGCTTACATTGATATAATGTGTAAGAACAGGCAAACTAATCTCTGGTGTCAGAGGCAGGATAGTGGTTACCCTTGGAAGAGAGCCTAAGATGATGCCAGAAATGTTTTATTTCTGGACTTGGGTGCCTGTTACATGAGTGCCTTCTCTTTGAGGAAAGTCATGGTGTTGTTCATACAGTCAGTCCTCATTATTCCCTGATTCTGTATTTGTAAATTCGCCTACTCAATGAAATCTATTTGTAACCCCAAAATCCACACTCACTGAGATGTGTGATCATTTGCAGACATACACATTAAGGGGAAAAATTTAAGTCACCAGATGCACATGCTCCCAGCTGAGGTCAGATAAGGCAGCTCTCTCCTACTTGTTTCAGTTCTCATATTGTAGATATGTGTCCTTTTGCAGTCTACTTAGTGCCACATGTTTTGCTATTTTGTGCTTTTTCATGTGACTTTAAAGTGTCCACAAGCACAGTGCTGAAGGGTTACCTAGCGTAAGTGCAAGGCTGTGCTGCGCGTTAAGGAGAAAATACATGTATTAGACAAGCTCACTCAGGTCTGAGTTATGGTGCTGTTGGCGGTGAGTTCAATGTTAATGAATCTACCGTGTATATCAAATAAGGTGTCTTTAAATGGAAACACACACAAAACGAGACTATGTATTGATTGGTTGATGAAACTCTTGTTACCAGAGGCTTGGAGGAGCCTAATTCCACAGTGGTTCAGAATTCACTAATTCAGTGTTCTTGGTGACTTTATAGAACACAACTTCCACAAATAATGAGAATCAACTGTATATAATTTTTGTACTTATATATATATTATACTCCAATTAAAACATTATTCATTTAAAAATTTAAACAATTGCTGGGTGCAGTAGGACAAGCTAGTGGTCCTAGCTATTTGGGAGGTTGAGGCAGGAGGATAGCTTGAGCCCAAGAGTTCAAGACTAGCCGGGGCAACATAGAGAGACCTCATCTCATTAAAAAAAATTTTTTTTAAACAATAAATTTTCAATGTAACAACTAAGAGAATGTATACTTCAGGATACTCACTAAAATGATTATTAGAGGATATATTTAATAATAACACAGAAAATTGTTTCAAATATAGAGAAACTTAACTATTGAATATTTTAAAAAACCTTTTATGTTAAAAATGTAAAATGGAAACTTTAAGGAAGTAATAAGATGAAGGGAGAGAAGTACTCTATGGGTAGTTAAATTATGACAATGTTCAAAGATAGGATTAAAATATTTAATAGCTTAGTTTTGTTAGAAAAATAAGGAGTTAAGTGTGCATATATCAAAAAATTATATAAACTACTAAAAAAAAAAAAGAAGTACAATCTATAGCTTCCAAATGAGTAGACTAGAAAAACAAGATTGGGATAAAGAAAAATCTATCAAAAGAAAGAAGAAACAATGGTAAACAGAAATCATGCGTAGGCTTGTTCTAAAAATTCAGATATATTCAAATACATTTACATATTCACAAAAATGTGAATAGAGTATAATCACCTATTAAAACACAAATTATCAGATTGGATTTTTAAAATCTACCTATATGCTAGAATGAATTATATTACATAAAATTATAGTTAAAGAGTTATCAACTAGAAGACTATCACACTATAAAAACCCTAATTATCAGACAAAAACAGCACATATATCCCAGAAAAGCAAAACATCAATATAGTAAAACATCAAAAAAAGAAGTAGTAAAAACAAAGGAATAACTTAAAAGACCAAATGTATTGTCATATTAATAAATGTAGCTATCAATTCACCTAGGGGAAAAAAAGACTATGATCACAAAGCAAAGTGGAGGAGAGATTTCAACACGTTTCTGAAGAGAAAAAAACTACAGGAGGAAGAGTATCTGGTTGAGGAGGGCAAGGGAGCCACAGCTTGGAGCATACTAGGGGAAGGATATGGCCTAGAAGAAAGCTACCATGTCTGGCAGAGATGCCATGTGTCCCCAGAGGGCAGGAGTGAGATGTGGGACTGAAACGGATGGGTTAACTGAATGTCTATAAATGGAACATCCTCTCAAAACTTGAGTGTAAAACAGCTAGTTCCAAGGTATCTCTCCCCAGGCAGAGGGTTCTTCCACAGAGAAATGGAATAACTGGCATTTGGGGGCTACTAGGAGTAGAAGCAAACTTCCTACCTTCCTAACTTACCTAAAGCAAAGTTCATCAATTCTAACACCCGACCAGAACGTTATCATTTCAATTGCTTTTTAGTGCCTCACTCTTAAATAAAAACCAACAATATTATCAGACTTTTGACAAAAATCTCCACCATAAAAAAGAGACAAGAAGAAAGGACAAATGACTCCAAAGAACAGAGATATCTAGAGAGGAGAAGGAAAAAAAATAACTAAAATCTTCAGAGAGACACAAGAAACTATTACATCTATAAAACAAGAACAGGTTGCTACAGGAAAAAAAAGCAATTAGGCCGGGCGTGGTGGCTCACGCCTGTAATCCTAGCACTCTGGGAGGCCGAGGCGGGTGGATTGCTCAAGGTCAGGAGTTCAAGACCAGCCTGAGCAAGAGCAAGACCCCATCTCTACCAAAAATAGAAAGAAATTAGCTGGAAAACTAAAAATATATATATATAAAAATTAGCCGGGCATGGTGGCACATGCCTGTAGTCCCAGCTACTTAGGGAGGCTGAGGCAGGAGGATCGCTTGAGCCCAGGAGTATGAGGTTGCTGTGAGCAAAGCTGACGCCACGGCACTCTAGCCCAGGCAACAGAAGTGAGACTCTGTCTCAAAAAAAAAAAAGCAATTATAGGAAAGAGAGTGTTCTTAGACGATTAAAGATAAGCTGGACAAGTATAAAAGAAAACAAAAGAACTGGAAAATAAAATTGAGGAATTCTTCCAAAAAGTAGAACAAAAAGCAAAAGAAATAGAGCACATCAAAGAAAAGATAAGAACAATCTGAGAGCTCTAGTGGGATCCTACTCAGTCATTCTTACCTATGTACAACCTGGAAATGTGAGGGAGTTAATATCCCATGGGGCAATCCTTGACCATGGGAATCTGGGAGCCCATGGATAAATGAGTTCATCTCCTATCCTTGCAGCTAACATTCCATGGTGTTTTCCATGTGGTTCTCAAAGGAATCTCTGGTGAGATCAAGCCCCACTAGAGTAGCCTACAGTGTGACCAGCTAGAACAGATACTCATCCTTGGATTGGCCTTCTTCTTTCCCTCTTCCTAGGCCTCCCACCTCTACCTCCTGGGACGACTTCCCTAAATAAATTACTTGCATGCATACTCTGTCTTGACCTCAGCTTTTGGAGGGAATCTAAGATAAATCAAAAAAGATTTTTCACTATTACAAAAAAATCCTGCTTTGTGTTTTAATGTATTTCCTTGTGACCATGTTTGAGTTATTCTCTAGGGTGTAAAGGTAGGACTGTTGAGTTACATAATGTGTGCATTTTCAATTTTATTAGAATTGCCAAGCTACTTTCCCATATGGTTGCACTAATTTACACTGTTGTCCACACTGTTTAAAATTTCCATTTTTCCACAGTATCTTTGATATTATTGTTGTCTGATTTGAATTCTATTAATAGTATTTTATGTTTTTAGTATTTTAATTTAATTTAGTATTTTATGTTTTTAGTATGCATCTCCTTGACCACAAATGAAATTAAGCCTCTCTTCATAAGTTAATTGCCTGTTTTATTTTCTTCTTATGTGATTTGCTTATTTATTTCCTTTGCCATTTTCTCTTGGATTTGTTTGTCTTTTTGTTATTGATTTATAGAAGTTCTTCATATATTCTAAATACTAATCCTTTTTCTGTTAAAAATGTTATGAATATTTTCTCCCTATGTTTTACTTGTCTTCCAATTTTAACTGTTATACTTAGTTTTTACTTTTAATGTAATCAAATCTATTTTATTGTTTGTGATTTTTTATGTCTTGTTTAAGAAATCTTTCTTTCTGTGGAAGTTCATAATGATATTTACTATTTTGCTTTCATAGTGTTACAGTTTGGCTTTATGTTTATGTCTTATTACATCTGGAATTCATTTCCATGCGTGGTGTGAGGAGTAACTTTTTGAGCTAACAAGCATTGGGAAGAAGCTTTACTTTGCATTGGAAAATTTTGCAAAGACATCTTGGCATTTTGCATAATGCACATTTGTCTGGTGTAGAAATGGCAGAAAGGTAGAAAAGGACAGGGAAGCATTAAGAAGCCAGGGATGGTAGAGGAATTTCACATTCTATCTAACTGTGAGTACTGCGACCTTGTTTGGGTGAAGAAATCATACAAAAACCACTTTGAAAAGATTTACAGTGGTTCTCAATTATCGACAAGTGGCACATTAGTGAATATTTTTGGATTCCCTCACTCCCATTAGGCAGTTGAAATATGCTCCGGGAAATTGTGTAAACTATGAAAAGGGAATATAAGTTGCTTCAATCTGAACCAAATACAATGAGAAAAGAAGGTCTGCAGCAAGAAAATTACATTTCAAAGACTAAGCTAAAGGGTTTGGGGATTTTCTGCTATTTTGGAATAGCTACTCACTCAATACTCATTCACTCAACAAACATGTATTGAGTATATACTTCATTCCCAGGACAATACTGGATATATGGGAGCTATAGAGATGAGTAAGTCCCTCTTCTTGCTCTTAACAAGCTCCTTTCTGGGTGAAAAAATGAGTATGTCAAAACTGCAATTAGATATCACTTATCTCCAGTAAGAATGGCCTTTATCAAAAAGTCCCCAAACAATAAATGTTGGCGTGGATGCAGAGAGATAAGAACACTCCTACACTGCTGGTGGGACTGCAAACTAGTTCAGCCTCTGTGGAAAGCAATATGGAGATACCTTAAAGCGATACAAGTAGATCTACCATTTGATCCAGCAATTCCACTACTGGGCATCTACCCAAAAGATCAAATGACACCCTACAAAGGGACACCTGCACGCGAATGTTTATAGCAGCACAGTTCACAATTGCAAAGTTGTGGAAACAACCCAGGTGCCCATCAATACATGAGTGGATTAATAAAATGTGGTATATATATACCATGGAGTACTATTCAGATTTAAGAAAAAATGGTGATATAGCACCTCTTGTATTTTCCTAGATAGAGCCAGAACCCATTCTACTAAGTGAAGTATCTCAAGAATGGAAAAACAAGCACCACATGTACTCACCAGCAAATTGGTATTAACGGATCAACACCTAAGTGGACATATAGGAATAACATTTATCGGTGTCGAGCAGGTGGGAGGGAGAAGGAGGGGATGGGTATACACAAACATAATGAGTGAGATGTGCAACGTTTAGGGGATGGTCACGCTTCAAGCTCTCACTCAAGGGGGGAGGGGGGCATGGGTAATATACGTAACCTTACTATTTATACCCCCATAATATGCTGAAATTAAAAAAAAAGATGAGTATGTAAGGAAATAAATTTCCATTCTATGTGATAAACACAATGAAGGTGGCTCAGCATGCCCTTCCAACTTAACACAGAGCAGGAGAAATGACTTATCTAGGTGAGGGATGAGGTAGTCAAGGAGATGTTCCTAGAGAAGCTAACATGTGAGGGACTATTCAAGGGTGGATAGTAGTTGACCAGGTAGACAAGGGGGTGGGTGTGAGGTGCCTTCAAAGGACATTCCAACTGGAGAAGGCAGAGAACAGACGTGTGAGAGGCAATTGTACCTCCAAGAGGTAGGGGAGGGTCTGAAAATGTCACACGAACAAAACCTACTTCTCCCAATTTTCTATTTCTCATCTTCACTTATCTTAGTTCTGAAGAAACAGCACAATTTCAGCAAGGAAAAGAAATATGGGCTGAAATGTATCTTCTTTTATAGAAGATATATTTATATATATATCTAGATTTCTTCCATTTACATAATAAATAATTTTTGTTAAACACCTACGGTGCGCCAGGTGCTAGTAATACTTGAAGAACTCTTGTGAAAAGACAGAAATACAGACACTAATAAGACAGGTCTTCCAATGAAGGTTGTACCCAGGTCCTGGGTGTGTAAAGGTAGCACCTGGCTCTGCCTGGGAGAGTCAGGGAAGAGAGACTGGGGAAGTAGTCCTTGAGCTGAAATTTGACAAGTAAATAAAAGTTTGCCAAGCAGAGAATTAGGAAGGAGACCATTCCAGGTGGAGGCTGTAGGGTGTTGTGCTACCAGCATGGCCACTTTTAGCTGCAACGGCCTCACCCACGACAGCCTGCTCGGGGAAGAGAAGCAAAGCCACCCTTTGAAGGATGGTGGGGCTGATTAGACCAGAGGCCTCCTCCTCACAGGTAGGCAGTGTCCTGTGAGGTAGCCAGACACAAAGGGCTTTACCCAATTATGTGGCATTGGAAACTGAATTTAGCCAATTAGACTGGATCCCTCAAGAATTTTAGGAATATAAATTGGACTGTCCAGTCAGAGCAGAAGGATGATGAAGCCAGCACTCACAGAGAAGAAGGGAGCTGGGTGGAGTACCTGGTGCCTAGAGTCCCCTTGAATCATGAACAGCCTTTTCTTCCCCCTTTATTATTGTTTTTTATTGGCACATAATAATTGTATATACTTATGTGGTATAGTGTGATATTTCAATACATGTGTACTATCATATCCATTAACTACCTCTCCCCATTTTCCTCATCCCCTACCCTTTCTTGCCTCTAGTAACCACTATCTAATCTCTACTTCTATGTGACCAACTCTTTTAGCTTCCACATATGAGTGAGAACATGTAGTATTTACCTTTCTGTTCCTGGATAATTTCTATTAACATAATGTCTTCTAGGCTTATCCAAGTTGCTGTGAATGACATAATTTTGTACTTTTTGTGGCTAAATAGTATTCTATTGTATATAAACCATGTTTTCTTTATCCATTCATCTGTTGATTCCATATCTTAGCATTTGTGAATAGTGCTGCAATAAACATGGGAATGCAGATATCTCTTTCACATACTGATTTCCTTTCCTTTGGATATATTCCAGTGGTGAAATTGTTGGATCATGTGGTAGTTGTATTTTTAGTTTTTTGAGGAACTTCCATATGGTTCTCCACAATAGTTTTACTGATTTACATTCCCACCACAAGTGTATAAGAGTTCCCCTTTCTGCACATCCTTACCAGCATTTCATTTTCTTTCTTTCTTTTCTTTCTTTCTTTTTTTTGTCTTTTTGATAATAATCATTCTTATTATGGTTTTGATTTGCATTTCCCTGATGATTAGTGATGTCAAGCATTTTTTACATACTTATTGGCCATTTGTATGTCTTTTTTTTTTTTTTTGAGAGGTATCTGTTCATCTCCTTTGCCCATTTTTTAAATTGGATTATTTAGGGTTTTTGCTGTTGAGTTGAGTTCCTTGTATATTCTGGATATTAATTCCTTGTCAGATGGATAGTTTGCAAATAGCCTTTCCCATTCTGCAAGTTGTCTTTTCACTCTGTTCGTTGTTTCCTTTGCTGTGCAGAAGCTTTTTAGTTTGATGTAATCCCATTTGTCTATTGTTGCTTTTGTTGTCTATGTTTTTGAGGTCTTCTCCAGAAAATCTTTGCCCAGACCAATGTCCTGAGGTGTTTCCCCTATATTTTCTTCTAGTAGTGTCATAGTTTCAGGTTTTACATTCAAGTCTTTAAATCCATTTTGAGTTGATTTTTTATAGTGAAAGGGATCTAGTTTCATTTTTCTGCATATGGATATCCAGTGTTCTCAGCATCATTTACTGAAGAGACTGTTCCTTCCCCAATGAATGTTCTTGGTGCCTGTGTCAAAAATCAGTTGGCTGTAAATACATGGATTTATTTCTGGGATCTCTATTCCATTCCATTGGTCTATATATTTATACCAGTTTTGGTTACTGTAGCTTTGTAGTATATTTTGAAGTCTAGTAGTGTGATACCGCCAGCTTTGTGGGGTTTTATTTGTTTGTTTTTCCTTAGGATTGGTTTGGCTATTTGGGCTGTTTTGTGGTTCCATGTGAATTTTAGTATTTTTTTTTCCTGTTTCCATGAAGAATATCATTGATATTTTGATAGGGATTGCATTGAATCTGTAGATCACTTTTGGTAGTATAGTCATTTTTACAATATTAATTCTCCCATTTCAGGAACATGGGAAGTCTTTCCATTTTTTCATGTCCTCTTTAATTTCTTTCATCAGTGTTTTATAATTTTTCTTGTAGAGATATTTCACTTCCTTGGTTAAATTTATTCCTAGATTTTTTTGTTGCTATTGTAAATGAGATTGTTTTCTTGATTTCTTTTTCTGCTAGTTTAATGTTGGTATATGGAAATGCTACTAATTTTTGTATGTTGATTTTGTGTCCTGCAACTTTACTGAATTCATTTATCAATTCTAAGAGTGTTTTGGTGGAGCTTCTAGGGCTTTCTATACAAAATTTCATGTTGTCTGCAAACAGGAACAATTTCACTTCCTATTTCTAATTTGGAGGCCCCTTATTTCTTTCTCTTGCCTTATTCCTCTGGCTGTGACTTCCAGTACTATGTTGAATAAAAGTGTGAAAGTGGGCATCCTTGTCTTTTTCCAGTTCTTAGAGCAAAAGCTTCAACTTTTCCCTGTTCAGCAGGATATTGGGTGTGGATCTGTCATATATGGCCTTCTATTGTGTTGAGGTACATTCCTTCTACACCTAATTCATTGAGAGTTTTTATCATGAAGGGATGTTGAAGTTCATCAAATGCTTTTTCTGTTAGCAATGATCATTTGGTTTTTGTCCTTAATTCTGTTGCTGTGACATATCATGTTTATTTATTTGCATATATTGAACCATCCTTGCATCTCTGGGATAAATTCCACTTGAGAGTGGTGAATATTTTTAATGTGCTACTGGACTCAGTTTGGCTGTATTTTGTTGAGGATCTTTTTTTGTTGTTAAAGATGGAGTCTCACTATGTTGTCCAGGTTGGACTTGAACTGCTGCCCTCAACTTATCCTCCTGCCTCTGACTCCTAAGTTGCTGGGACTATAGGTGCATGCCGCTGTGCCTGGCTTTTTTGAGGATTTTTGCATCTATGTTCATCAGAGATATTGGCCTATAGTTTTCTTTTTGTTGTTATTGTGTTCTTGCTGGTTTTGATATCAAGGTAATGCTGCCCTCATAGAATGAGTTTGAAAGAATGAATTTGGAAGAATTCCTTCTCTCTTCAATTTTCTAAAAGAGTTTGAGTAGAGTTGGTATTAGTTCTTCTTTAAATGTCTGGTAGAATTCAGCAGTGAAGCCATCAGGGGCTTTTCTTTAATGGGAGACATTTTATTATGAATTTAATCTCATTACTTCTAATTGGTCTGTTCAGGTTTTCTATTTCTTTTTGGCTCAATCCTGTTAGGTTGTATGTGTCTAGGAATTTATACATTTCTGCTAGGTTTTCTATCAATAATTTGTTGGCATATAGTCGTTTGTAATAGTCTCTAATGATCCTTTGTATTTCTGTGCTATCCATTGTAATGTCTCCTTTTTCATTTGTAATTTTATTTATTTGGGTCTTTTTCTTTTCTTGGTTGGTCTAGCTAATAGTTTATCAATTTTGTTTATCTTTTCAGAAAACCAACTTTTAATTTCATTTATCTATTTTTTTAGTCTCAATATTATTTATTTCTTCTCTGATCTTTATTATTTCCTTCCTTCTACTCATTGTGGATTTGGCTTGTTCTTGCTTTTCTAGCTCCTTGAGAAGCATTGTTAGGTTGTTTATTTGAAGTCTTTCTACCTTTTTGATGTAGGTGTTTATTGTTATAAACTTCCCTCTTAATACTGCTTTTGCTGTATTGCATAGGTTTTGGTGTGTTGTACTTCTCTTTTAATTTGTTTCAAGAAATTTTAAAATTTTCTTCTTAATATCTTTATTGACTCATTGGTCATTCAGGAACTTGTTGTTTAATTTCCATGTATTTGGAAATTTTAAAAGTTCTTCTTGTTGTTGATATCTAGTTGCATTCCATTTTGGTCAGAAAAGATACTTGATATGATTTTAATTCTTTTAAATTTGTTGAGACTTGTTTTGTGGCCTAACATGTGGTCTGTCATGGAGAATGTTCCATGTGTGAATGAAAAGAATGTGTATTCTGCAGCTATTGAATAAAATGTTCTATAATTGACTTTAAGTCAATTTGGTCTAAGTGCAATTTAAATCCAGTGTTTTTCTTGTTGATTTTCTGTCTGAGTGATCTGCTGGACAGCTTTTTGGACAGCCAGATCCTGTCCACATATATCCCTACAATAAGTATCCTTTCTTTCTTAAGTAGCCTCATGACTCAAGGTCTCACACTCAAGCCCTGTACACCTGCCCACACATACATGCAGTGTGCAAAGTAATGGAGGGTTGAGTAGCATAATATTTCAGGGAACTTGTAGAAATTTAGGGTAATTTGGGGTAAGATATAAGAAAGGGCATATGAGTTAACATTCATTGAGTGCTTACAATGTGCCAGGAGCTGTTTTAAGTGCATTATAAATATAAACTAATCTAATCTTCAAAAGAACCTCAATAAGTACTATTAGTCCCATTTTATCAACAAAGAAACCCATGCACAGAGAGATAAAGCAACGTTTCAAAGTTGCCCAGCTAGTAAGAGACAAAGGATTTGAATGCAGGCAGTTTTGTTCTAGAGCCCTCAAACATAGCCACCAAGCCAGAGATGTTGCTGTAGAGACAGGTAGGAGACAGATCATGAAAGACCTTGTATTCCTTGCTAAGGAGTCTCCATAATTCAACAGAGCAGTTCTGCATTTATCTGCTTTACATATTACACTTCTGTTTGAAGATTTCATTTAGATACAAGGTTATGCTTCTACGACTGCTATCGGCGATGGCAATGACTGAGGAATTTTGAGCTAGAGGGTGATGTTGCCTGATTTGCCTTTTAGAAAGATCATGCTGGCAGAGGCGTGGAGAATGAATTGGTGGTTTCTGCAACCAGAGATAGGGCTGGCGCAATGCTCCAGGCGAGAGATGAAGAGATGTGCTGTAGAACACATAGTAGGGATGGAAAGCAGAAACGGGTGTGAGATATATTTAGGAGGGGGATCAACAGGACTGAAGAGACTGATTGAATGTGGGGGCAGAGAGAGAAGTAGGGGTCCCGAGTAACTTGGACCTGTGCACTCCATGCATACTCAAGGGCACACCTCATACGTGTGCACATTCATTGGCATGTACACACTATGCAGAGAGGTACATTATTAACTCTGGATAAGAACATACATACTCAGATTCACAAATACATTTCCACAGTAGGGGATATCACTCATTGCCACATCTGCAAAGCTCCTTTTGTCTTCTTACTCTCTGCCAGAATCCTGTTCTGAAATAAAATGCTGTTCTATCTATTACAGATACATTTTTTATAGATCTATCTAAATGGTGCCCAGCTTGGGGTATACCATCCCACCCCTCCACAAGAGAAGGTTTGAAAATGTGTGGAGGCACAATGACCTGGGTGTGCTATTGACCTTTAATGCTCAGGGACCAAAGTTGCTAAACATTGTGCAATAAAAAACTGTCCTGCCCAAAATACCAACAGTATCACCTCTGAGAATTACCGGAAGAACTTTTAGTCAAAGAGCCCTAGGTTTAAAACTCAGCTCCTCCCCTTACCAGCTGGGGCAATTTAGCATCTTTGAGCTTTAGTTTCTTCACCGATAAGATGAGAATCCATTACCTTCCCCCTAGGGTTCCTGCGAGGATTCAGCGAGACAGCACAGTGCCTGACATACATGGAGTTCTTGGCGAGACTAGTTTCCTTTCTTTGTTTAGCATCACATCCCCTTTCTCGGCTTCCTTTTATGGGTCATGAACCAGTGTGCTAATTTCTGAGAAGCAAATGTTATTCCTGTCCCCCTCATGATCCTGGGTGCATGGCAGGCCTGTGCAGTCCACTTCAGGGGGAAATGATTGACAGCAAAATGTCCTTTGAAGTAACTCATGGGCAGCTTGTGGAAGTTGAGCTGTCAGAAATTCCAGCTCAGGAAGATCAGCTACCAGCACTAGAGGCTGTCAGTCCATTGTATTTATAGAGACAGGACAGTGTGGATGAATGGATGGTTCAACCTCAAAATGAGGGTGAAATTATGGAGACATCAGTGGCTATTTCCTTACTTCAGAAATCAGAGAGCTAGTCTTCCTAGAGGAGCATTTGTAAGCTCCTGGGTTTTTCAACCAGTCTCTTGAGATGGTAATAAGAAACACTTGTCATTGATTCACTCTGCACTATGTGCCAAGCCCTGAGTTAGAAACTTTATTTACACTATCTCTGAATGTTCATAACCAATTTTGGAGGCAGTTCTTGTATTACTCATTTTATAGATATGAACATTGACGCTTGGCCAGGTGGAGTAGTTTGCCCAAGATGGTACAGCTGTAAATGAATGACCTCATTTTGACTTTGGTTTGTCTTGATTCCAATGCTGTATCTCTTCACTAAATGTGACAGAGGACCAGGGAGACTTTTGCGGGATTTTATTTTTGTTCTCTTAGGCCATGCTTCCACTGGTGTTTGACAGTGACAGTCCTTATCACCCTTGAAGCTGTGTGTGTCTGGGCTCGCTTGTACTGGCACAGTGATGTGTGGGTGGGTGTCAGTGAGGAGTCCCTGGCTAGTGGGTGCCCAGCACTGTTGGCTAGAGGTAGGCTGGACAGTTTTACGTGACACTCCAAGCTAATGGTGGCTGCTAAGTAATAATGACTGCAGTTGTGGCTGAGGTCACCAATGCAAGGTAATAGCCAGTGACACACACTCCCCATTGTTTGGGTGCTCATTCAGATTGATTGACAACTGTGTCATATTGCTCATTAAAGATTTTTAATATTACCCTTAATTGCAGCATCAGATTAAAGCTGATTTCGAATGCTGACCTTGTTCTATATATTACCACACAAAAATCTAGTAAAAGAGGTTTGTTACTTCTTCTGCATAAAGAACATATTATTATGAGTATAAAAGAGCATTTTTACATTTATGGTTTCTGAACTTCCTAAAGATATACAAGTTTATTCTAAAATTCTGGAATATGCTTAAATATATTAATTTACTACCTGCCCAGCCAGTGTTCATTCCCTTCTCTCCCGTTGCTAATGATGCTCAGACTTTTTTTCAGGCATCTACCCCTCCCCAACATGGCCCATCTGTTTTGAGTGGGCCCTGCTTGGGCTAATATTGATTAGGAGGATTCAGACGTGGAGATGTGACAAAGTATGCCAAGGAGACTCACGCGTCAGCTGTCTGGAGTTTATGGGAAAGAAATTTTCTCTTATCCTGCGGGAGAGAACAGAAGAGGCGTCCCCTCCCTGGACAGTACGTAGATGTGGATGCGCAGCCTGGAGCCACCATAGCCATTCGGGTACGTGAAGAGAGCCGGCCTTGGGAGAAAGCTGGAGCCGTGGGAGGCAGAGCAAGAAGAAGGAGGAAGCGGGTCCCTGATGGCATCGCTGAACCAAACCTCTGAACCAAATCAGCCTGGAGCTCACTCTGCCTCTGGTCTTTTCAGTTATGGGAGCTAATAAGTCACCTTTATTTTTCAAGTTAGTTCAAATTGGCTTTTCCATTCCTTGCAACTGAAAGCATCCTAAGTGATACATTACTGAAATCATTTTTTCAAAAAAGGAAATGAAACTAATCACCCACAATTCTACCAATCAGTTTTGTTAACATTTTAATGTATTTTCTTAAACATTTTCTCCTACCATTGTAGCTATACATATATTTTTCACAGATAAGACAGTCCATGCAATTTTGTGTCTGACTTTCTCTTTCCCATTCTTGCATGAGCATTTCTTCTTGCCATTGAGAATTCTTTGTATCTTTTTTTTCCCAGTGTGGTAAAAAGCATGTAACATAAAATTTATCATCTTAGCCATTTTAAGTGTATAGTTCAGTAGTATATTCACATTGTTGTGAATTAGATCTCCGAAACTTTTCCACCTTGCAAACTGAAACTCTGTAGCCATTGGTCAACTCCCCTTTTCTCCCTCCCTCAAGCCCCCAGCTCTAAGTAGAATTTTAATGGTTGCATTATGTTATATCATTTGGCTTTATCCAAAATCATTCTCTCCTTTTGTTGGGTATTTTAAGTTGTATGAAAAATTTTTTATTTTTTCATATGTTCCTGCTAAGCATCCCATGGGTGTCACGTGGCCTGACGCCTGGGTCAAATTTTATATTAATTTCTTAGTTTGGGTTTCTGGACCATCAAGGACTATAAATTCAAACAGCAAGCCCATGTCAGGTACAGATCTATGGTTACAAATTCTCAAAGGATATATATATATTTTCTTAATTATTATTACTTTTTGCCCAAGCAAAGAAGGATAAACTTTTTTTGACATCTCCCTTTGTGTAGGTGGTGAAGGTGGAGAATTTTTCTAGCCTACTATAGTGTACATGTTAGTGACACACCCACATCCTGTCAGCACGGTTATTACCATACAAACCCACAGCATCCCACTGCAAACACCTGTGTCTTTCTATCTGCGGCTCTCCCTAGGCTCATGCATGGGTGAGCAGACGTGCTGGGGAGTGAAGGTCCCTGGGACTGATTCTTAGCCAGTGATGAATGGGAGGAGAAGGGTGACTCCCAGGTGTCCACAGGGGAAACCTGCTCATTAATACAGCCTTTATTGATCCTTTCCCTTCCTTGTCTCTCTTCTCTGTCTCTGTACTAGTGCTGTCTTGGAACCCCTTTCAAGTAAGTCCCTTGCACTCAAATCCTTTTCTCGTTCTAAGAAAACTGGTGCCAAAAGTGATCCTATGAAGCAGATCCTCAGAACGATTCTGAAATTATACCATTTGCCAACCAAATGTCAGCCAGCAGTAACAGGGTGGTAATACCAGCTCTCATGCTATAAAATCACATTTAATAAAACTCTCGCCTATAGGCTGGAATGGGATACAGGTGGAAGGGGTTGCAATGCTTATTCAATAGCACTAGCACTTGAAAGACATAGGGGCAATGGCAATTATAGGGATGGCAGCATTGGTTGGCTATTGGTACCCGCCATAACCCCCCCAAATAGCAAGCTCATGCCAGCCTACTATCAAATCTAGATACATTGTGAAGGCCACAGGGTCTGCATGGCAATGTTTAAAGTGACCCGCATCTCCTGCAGCTAAAGGACAGGTTGTGCTAAAAATCAGGCCAAGATTTGATTGCAAAAGTGGTGGAATTACAAAGGAAGATGAATTCACAGCTCTAACAAATCTCCTGTGCCCAAATCAGGGCCCTGGTAAGGTGAGATCAAGACCCTGATACATGGGATATTTAGCTAGATGCCTTCAAGAACCTGGAACTCTCTGAGCCAGCAGGTGTGCCCCTCCCCCCTCCACTTCCACCTGTTGGGATGTTGGCCTCCCGTTGTCACCCTGCCTTGCTTCTAGATTGATAATGAGGGTCAAGTGTCAGCATGGCTGAATCAGGAAGTTTTGTTCTTGCCATGAAATAACAGGGATCATTCGCCAAAAGAGCTACTGAACATGACTAAGATGTGGGAGAACACGTGGGAATGGATCCCGAGATTGCCGGACCAAGGAGGTTGGAAAATAAGGCTGGATATAGAAGATTTGATGCAATGGAGACATGTCTATGGCTTTGGATTTAGCATCGTGGGAAGGATGCCTGGAGCCAGTCCTAATATGGAATGGCTCCTTGAGGTCTGGAACCAGGGATGGTCTATAGGAAATAACAGGGAGATGCCTTAGCAGATATGAGGAGGAGGAGGTCAAAAGCCTCAGAAAGGTGAGCATGTTAGAATGGAGTTATTATGAAATTCCAGAGAACCCTGCAGCTGACTGTGTTCTCTGGGAGAGCCCAGAAGACACTTCTTTCATTAAAATAATGAGGACTATGCTAGGAAGGGGGACAGTGGTGGCTGTCCTCTGTAGGCCAGGGCTGATGGCGAGAGACGTTCCGTGGAACTGGAGTTCCTGGTGTCAGTGAGATGATAGGATTCAGGAATAGCACAGGCCAGAGAGCAGCACTTATCTGTCAGAGGCAATGTGGGTGTAATTACCATGATGAACAGCAAGGCCAGAAGGAAATCCAGGGCCCTGACCCACAGGACTCCAGAGCAATGGCTAATAAACAATGGTGTTTCTAGGGGTGAGATAAGTGGATGGCCAGTGAGGATGTGGCTTAACTTTTATGATCAAAATTGGTGAAGAGAGGATGAGCAGAAGATTGATTGCAGTGGGAAAATATCATGCTCCCTCACTGTTTTCCAGACTCGAGCCAGCTTTTAGAGCACTTGATTGACGGGGCTGTGCCCCCTTGAAGAAGGACCCTGCAATGCTACATCAAGTGTATGCAGTGGGTGTTTCCTCAATCTTGACCCCAAATGGACCTATAGTCATTTATCACAGTAATTGTGGCATGAGAGCAGGGGACTGTCTGGATTTTTTTTTTTCCAAGACACAGTCTCACTCTGTTGTCCGGGCTAGAATGCTGTGGTGTCATCATAGCTCACTGCAACCTCAAACCCCTGGGCTCAAACGATTCTCCTGCCTCAGCCTCCTGAGTAGGCACACGTCACAATGGCTGGGTAATTTTTCTGTTTTTTGTAGAGGTGGGGTCTCATTCTTGCTGAGGCTGGTCTCAAACTCCTGGCCTTCAAGCGATCCTCCTGCTTTGGCCTCCCAAGGTGCTAGGATTATAGGCATGAGCCACCGTGCCCAGCTATCCAGATCTTTTAAAAACTGTAGGATATAGGGTCTGAGCTGACATTGATACCATGGAGGTCCAAAATGTCATCATGGCTCCCATGCTTAGGGTAGGGGTATATAGAGGCCAAGTGTTACATGGAGCCCTGTTCCAAGTTCATTTTCCCAGTCCCTGATTGCATCATTGAGATGACTATAATTAGTAGCTGGTTCCCTGACCTGTGGGTTAAGAGTCATTGTGGTATGAAAGGCCAGATGGAAGCCCCTTAAACTACCCTCCCCCAACCAAGATAGTAAATTACAATTAATACTGCATCATGGGTGGACTAGCAGAGATTTCTACTACTTTTAAGAACCCCAAAATTAGATGGATCAAGGCAAATGATGGTGGATCGTCATAAATTAAACAAATGGTAGTCCCAATCCTAGCTGTTGTGCCAGATTTGAACAGATCAACATAGCATATGGTACTTGGTCTGCAACTATTGAGCTGGGAATGTATTATTTTTAATCTCCATTAGGGCTAGGCATGGTGGCTCATGCCTATAATCTCAGCACTTTGGGAGGCTGAGGTGGAAGGATCACTTGAGCCCAGGAATTCAAGGTTACAGTGAGCTGTGATCACACCACTGTACTCCAGTCTGGGTGACAGAGTGAGACCTCATCTCTAAAAAAAACTAGTAACAAAAAACTAAAAGTAAAATTAAAAAATCTCCATTAAGAAAGCAGGTCAAAAGCAGTTTGCATTTACGTAAAACAGAGAACAGTACACATTCACTGGTCTTGCCCACGGCTGGATTAACTCTCCCACTCTGTGACTCAATATAGTCCAAAGGGACTTTGAGCATCTTGATTTTCCATAGAACTTCATGCTAGCCCACTACATTGTTGAAATCACACTACCAGATCTGGTAAGGAGGAAGTGATAAGTATTCTGGAAGCCCTGGTAAGATACCTGAATGCCAGAGGGTAAGAGAGAAATCCTACAAAAATTCAGGGAGCCTATCACACTGGTGGTTTTCAGGTGTCCCATGGTCTGGAGTACGCTGGAATGTCTCCACCAGGTAAAGGAGGAACTATTGTGCCTTGTACCTCCTAGCACTAAAAAGGGGGCATATTACTCGTAAGGTCTCCCAAGCACATGTCATGGTTGGGAACATTGTGCGACCCTATTTGTCAGATGCATGGGCAGGCTGCAGGTTTTTTGTTGCGCCTAGAGATAGAGAGGGCTCTTCAGCAGGTCCAGGCTGTGGCAAAAACGTCCCATCCCTGGGGTCATGTAATCCAGTAGAGCCAATGGGGCTTGAGGTAACTGTGGTGGATAAAGGTGCTGCATGGAATCTCTGGCAAGTTCTTTTAGGAAAGTAGCAGATGCCCCAGGTTCTGGAGGAAGGATTTGCTACCTGCAGCAGAGAGGTAGCCATCACCTAAACAACAGCCCCTGGTATGCCACCGAACCCTGGTAGAAACTGAGTGCCAGACCATGGGGCATCAGGTGACTGGGTACCTGGATCTGACCTTATAAATCAAGTCCTGTCACATCCACCGAGTCATAAGCTTGAGAGGCACAGTGGAAATCCATCACCCGGTGGAATTGGTACATTTGGAATTGGGCCCAAATAAAACTGCAGAGCTCAAATAATTTACACTATGGGGTGTCCCAAATCCCCTTGCCACCTACCTCTCTTGTACCAACACCTCTCCCTCAGCTCAGACCTGAGACCTCCTGGGGAGTTCCATCTGACCAGCTAATGCAAGCAGGAAAACACTGGGCTGCTCATGAGTGGAATGCCTTGGTTTGTTCTGTAAGCCAAGAATGGTCCGCTGCCCCACTGCAGTCCACGCATGGCTGTGATCCTCCTGGTAGGCAGAGCGCTACGCAGTGTGTCTGGCCATTGCCTTTTGTGCTGGGAAAAGTATCCTGAGATAACTGTATTAACACTCCATTGCAATGCTTATGCTGCCTTTTGTTTATCCATTTATCAGTTGATAGACATTTGGGTTGTTTCCACCGAGGGACACTATTGCAGTCATCCCTTGGTATCTGTGGGGGATTGGTTCCAGGACACACACCCCCATACGCAAATCCGCACGCTCAAGTCCCTGATATAAAATGGTGTAGTATTTCCATAGAACCTATGTACGTCCTCCTGTATACTTTAAATCATCTTTAGGTTCCTTATAATACCTCATACAATGTAAATGCTGTGTAACTAGTTGTTCTGCTGTGTTATTTTTTTATTTGTATTAAATTTTACTATTTTTCATTTATTTAATTTTTAACATTAATATTTTGGATCCACAGTTGGTTGAATCCAAGGATGCAGGACCCAGGGATATGGAGGGCCAAGTATAAATAATGCTGTTATGAACGTTTATATCCACGTTTTTGTTTGAACATGTGTTTTCAATTCTCTTGGGTGGAATTGTTGGGTCATATGGTAATTCTATGTTTAACTTTTTCGGGATCTACCACACTTTTCCACAGTGGCTATGCCATTTCACGTGATCATCAGTAGTGTATAGGGTTCCAATTTTTCCACACCCTCACACCCTTACCAACACTTGTTTTCTGTTTTGTTTTGTTTTTTAATTACACCCATTCTAGTGTAAAGTGGTATCTCTTTGTGGTTTTGATTTTAATTTCCCTGGTGAATAATGAAGGATTCACTTTTCTTTCTTGTAAGCTTAATTACACATTTTTAAAAATAATGTGTGTCATATTTTATGTCTAAATGTCTATAGTAGGCAGACCCAGAATTCTTTCTCCACCATAACACAGAGTCTTTCTCCACAGTCAGGGATTAGTATCAGAGTTCGAAAAGATTATAATTAAGCATGGCGATGCATGGCTAGAGGGAGCAGCGTGTTTTAGGTTAAGAAGCATTGGTAATAGGAGAGCATTTCATGCGAGAGTGTCTGACATACTCCATCACTGATGTAGAAATGAGATGCTATTAACAAGGCATAGATTTTGTTGAGGAGATGGGCCACCCAGTCACTACCATACGTTCATTATGGGGGCATATATTGGAGAGATATAGGGGTCACTCGTGACTTGCTTTGCCTACGTCCAGAACCTTCTCATGCTCTAGGTTCAATTTATATTAGTCCCATGTTTTGAAATATGGAATTAAAACTACATCCAAGTGACCAACAAGACTACCCTTCTGGGTTGTCATACTGACAACACAGTGCAAATTAATCATTCATTCATTTGTTCAAGCAACAGTTATCAAGCATCAAGGGCTCAGCACTGAGAACAGTGGCAGTCATTGTTCTAGGCCAGGCGTCCTCAAACTACGGCCCGCGGGCCACATGCGCCCCCCCCCCCCCGAGGACATTTATCCAGCCTGCCGGGTGTTTTTGCTGCCGCTGCCTGTCCTGCTTAGCAGCTGACTCATCCCGCGCCCACAGTGCACATGTGTGGAATGCACGCCGCACTCTCCAATGGCCCTCCAACGGTCTGAGGGACAGTGAACTGGCCCCCTGTTTAAAAAGTTTGAGGACCCCTGATACAGTGGTCAGTAAGGCAGAGCAGGTCCCTGCTCTCCTGAGTCTTATATTACAGCAATAAGTGGAACTGGATAGCCTCTGAGTGTTCCTGGACCTCCTCCTCTCCCACATGCTTGGTTTCTACCCTCAGACAGGACAGTTGCCTCTTCAAGGTGGCCCCCATGGCACCTTCAGAATGCAATTAGAATGGTCCAGATAGAGACTGTCAAGTGTGCACTTTCACAAAGAGACAATCTGGATTTAATTAAAGAGAGGATTCCATTAACCCATTATTCAATCAACTGAAAGGCCCTCTAACCTGGAAATTTGGAAATGCAAATGAAGGCAGACACAGTCAGAGAGGTTTTTAATATCTAAGCGTCCAAGGGCCAGATTATAGCTCACTCCACATGCACAGTTAATACTCTCCAAGCCTTTTCCCAGTAATTACTGTAAAAAGCTTTGAGATACCTTGAATATAATCATAGTTACAGGAAAACACAGTAGACAGCACATTAATTACATTGGCTGCTAAAAATATGGGGACCAGGGGGTACAACTGCATAAGGGTTGGGGCTATGGGGCAGCCAGGATGAAATAACATACTTCAACCTGTTAAAAATGCAAACCAAGACGTCTGGGAGAACCATCACCTGGAACCCAGATGGTCCAGGGAGGGACACTGCTGACAGCCTGATGGTCAGAGGGGACTGGGCAAAGCCGCTGAGCATTGTGCTCAGACTGGGCCCTACAGAGGAGACACAGCCTCGCCCTACAGGAGCCTCCGCTGTGATGGGGGACAGCTGTGGGCCACAAGAAAGCTTCACAGAGCTTGAGGACAAGCTCTGCAGGATGCTATGTCCAAAAGGGCAGTGAGACACCCTGACTGAACCCTAGCTGATACACTCCCACATAAATGCTTTGCTGAGGTCAAACTGATGGCCGTCCCCAAAACTGGCCTAGAGTTTCCCATCACTGCCACTGCCCATGCTGGAATATTCTTCCTTCTTTTTCCACTTGCCAATTCCTGTTTATCATTCAAGGCCCAGTTAAAATGTGACTTCTTGGACCAGTTGTTATCCCACACTGATCTCTCCCTGCTCCAAGCATTCGTGACATACAAAGCCCATAGACTGATCACGGACTGTCTTGGGTAAGGAACAGGACTTCTATTCAGCTCCAAACATCTAGGAGGATAATGCCCATGTGGTTCTTGCCCTCTCGGAGCTCACACTCTGTGTCTTTTAGTTAGTTCTCTTCTTGACTGGGAGGGAATAAAACATACAAATCACAAAGAGCTGGTCTAGCCAGCCAAGGCTTATACATCCAGAAGGGCCAGCCAGGGAATGTGAGCAGAACAGGGAAATAAGAGCAACTTGATCCTAGGAGCCTCAGGAGCCCCCAGGCAGCTGCTGAAGTCTTCAGGGTCCACCCTCCAGCCCCAGCTCCTCACCTGGCCTGGATCTTAGTGTCAGCAAGTGCTGGGACACTGGGGAAAAGGATGAGGGCAGCCCCAGTTGGGATTCAGGCCACCTGGAAAATTCTTCTCTCAACTGTGTTAACTCTTTGTGAACTGAACTACTGGTGTTGGGCCTGAGAAAAATGTAAAGTAGATTGGAAAGAGCCTTCACCTGGGAGGCGGGAGGCCTGGGCTCTGTCCTGGTTCTGACGATCACCACTGCACGGCTTTGGATGAGTCCTTTAACGCCCTCAGACTCAATTGCCTCATCTGAAAATGGGGATGAAAGACATGACGGGGTGGACCTAAACCAGATGACCTCCAGATGTCCCGTCCAAACCTAATATCTATTATTTTCCACCTTTTTATTTGAAAATATAATACCCAGGAAAGTACATAAAGCTGATGGTTCCAGATGAATATACAGTAATCATTCCCAGGTACTGACCACACGGGTAATCAACACAGCTCAGGAAAGAATATTATCTGTACTGCTGAAGCACCCCCATGTGTCCTTCCTAATTACAACCTCCTTTCTCCCCAAGAGGCATACACTGTCCTGATAACTATAGTAGTCACACTCTACCTAAGTATGCAAGCCTAGGATAGGCAGCTTGGTTGGCTAGTTTCTTAAATGTCATATAGTTGGAATCATGTAGTGCTTATTCTTTTTTATATGGCTTCTTTTGCTCAAAATTGTGTTTGTGAGATTCACTTATGTGGTTGTATGTAGATAGGTTCATTTTTGTTGCTATATAGTATTCCATCATGGAACTATATCACAGTTTTTTCATTCTACTGTTGATGGACACATGGGTTCTTTCTAGTTTAATGCTATTGCAGACAATACTGTTATGAACATTCTTGCCCATATACATTCTTGTACAGAAATTTTTGGGTTATAGGGTATGCATACCTTAAACTTTGCTAGCAAATGCCAGCTTTCCTAAGTAGTTATGCCAATTTACACTCCCATCAACAATGTAAGAGTGTTTCCCTTATACCACACTCTAACCAATGCCTGGTGCTGCCAGACTTTATAAAGTTTTTTAGCCATCTGATGGGTGTGTAATAGAATCTCACTGTAGTTTTCCCTGATTAATAAAATTGAATCCCTTTACTTAAATATATTCACCATTTGGACTTCCTTTTTTGTGATATGTCTGTTTAAGTACTTTATTATTTTAAAATTATGTTGTCTTTTTCTTATTGATTTCTAGGCATTCTTTATTACTGGTTATGTGTGTGGAATATACCTCCCTCATTCTAGCCAGCCAAGGCTTATACATCCAGAAGGGCCAGCCAGGGAATGTGAGCAG
>VBSM01002959.1:14187016-14199937 GCA_008086735.1 Cheirogaleus medius | reverse complement strand
AAGAACTCCAAGTGTTGCGTGGTCCTTGCTGGCGAGGGGCGCGCGACAATATATCACTCCATTTACTTAGGCCTTCCTTAAATATCTCAAAATTTTATAGTTATCGTTACTGAGGTCTTGCAATTGGACTATCCACAGTAGCCACTGCTCTCAAGACCAACTCAGGGACCCCCTCTGGTGCCACCGTTCACTCAGACCTCCCTGTCTGAAATTCCACTCTCCCCTCAAGCCTGAGCGAATTCAAAGAGGACAAAGACCTCTTCTTTACCTTCCCAAGCCACTCACCTGTTTATCTTTTTTAAAGCTATCATAAATGCTGTAATCCACTTCTATATCGACTCAGCAATGAACACAAGTCCCTGTTAGCCCTGATGCTCCCTGCTGGTGCCACACAAAATCGCCAGCCAGTGACCTTGATGAGTTGATGGTACTTGCTGCAGAGACTTCCCTTGAGTTCTCTCTTCTCACAGTAGCCTGTACATCCCCATGGTGATGTTCCCGCTCCAGAGGGGCCACTAACATGGTAAGGTAGGTTTTTCCATCTCTAGATTTAATGGTGTCAACGACTCTATGCTTCTTCGAGTCTACACACTCTGGCCCAGGTCCGGGGATGCCCCCAGAAGGCACTGAGGCCAAGGAGGCTGGATGGACTGACGAAAGGCACCCCTCACCTCTCTCAGTGCGATGTGCAGATGCTCCACCGGACAGGCTGACGTGTTATCTGTGGCCCACAATCCTGTAGCTAACACAGACATATCCCGTGGCCTCTCTCAGTCTTGTGTTCCTCAGCTGTAAAATTGGGATGACACTTGCCCTGGCAGATCCTGTAGACCAGCTGATTCAGCATCTGTTTCCACCTTGTTTTCCCCCTGCTTTGCTTTACCACACAGGCTGGCGAGTGAAATGCTTGCAACCGCAGCCTCCCGTGCAGATAAAGGTGGACACGCCATGACGCAGCACTGACTAGTGAGATGCAGGCAGGAGGCCCCAGGGAGGCCTTCCCTTCCAGAATGAAAACGCGATGTCCGACAAGAAGGAGGGTATTGCATTTTGCCGTTTGCTTTTTGCCTCCCACAATCTCCCTTCTTTTTGCCGAGTACTTAGATGGGATGTCTGGAGGTGCAGCATCTATTCTATTCAAGAAAAAAGAAGCCCACACTAATGGTGGTGAGGCAGGTAGACAGAAGAAGCCTAGTTTTTCATAATGGCCTTGACCGGCTATGCAGTCCTGAATTTCCTAGCATGAACATCTGTTTATGTGAGAAAAATAAACTTCTTATTTAAGTGAGTGATAGGGTTTTCTAATGCTTGTGGCCAAAAGCATTCCTGATACACATATGGTGCAGGCTTGTGATGAGAAAGACAGTGGATGTAAAGTCCCAACAGGACCTTGGTGTTTGATGGTTGCTCAGTAAAGAGCAGCTATTATTACAGAGCCCTGTGTGTGAGTCCATCTACCCAGACAGACTAGGAACTTCCAGCAGACAGAATCCAAGAAAGTGGAATGGGCAGACAGCGAAGGTCTATTCAGACTGAGTGGAACTGAACTGAAATGAACTCTCTCCTGGGCAAAAATGTTACCTATTTAGGGCATCTAGCAGAGGATAGATGCATCAATCAGTTCAGTGCAGTAAAAAGAAATTATTCTAATTATTTAATGCAGCAAGGGATTTAATACAAAGAATTCGATAAGTTTTTGAAAGGAATTTGTGGTGTGGAACTCAGGGTTCTGCCACCAGGCTATCAAATAAGTAATCATGCCACTAAAGCTATCAGGAACCCATAGCTGCTGCTACCTCTGCAGATACCGAAGCACCCTCATGCCACGAAGCTGGGTGCTGGACATTGGGACTCAGTGCAGCTGCTGCTGCAGTGTCCAAACACTCTTGACCTTGCAACAGCAGCAGATGGCCTTTCCCTCACTGCTTACTTCCAAATACCATTTGAGTTCATTCATTTGGTAAAAGCTACTTTGAACCCAGGAGCCTAACCATAAAGGAATCTGGGAACACTAGTTTTCAGCTTTGCAAGGTCTCTAACTAGAGGAAGGCAGGACGGAGGCTGAGCGGCCAATCTTTGCAGTGGAGACATGGAGAGGAGAGGAGACGGGTAAGTGGAGGGGAGGGAGGAGAAGATGTGATTTGGGATTTTCCTGTGGTTCTGTTGGAGGTGGCGAGGAAAGGGGACCAGTCACAGCATTCTCTGATCACTGATGGTTTTGCAAGAATAAATTCTGACAGGCGAGCTGACGGCTCCTGGGGAAGGAGTAAAGCAGACCACGTGCTCATACGAGTCTCATTCTCTTAGCGAAACAGAGGCAGGTAAGGGTGGGCTGGGGCAGCCGTCCCAAGGGGAGCAGCCTCTGTGAATTGACATGCTCGGTCACTTTCCTTTTGTTTGGCTCTGCTACACTTTAGAGAGGGTGCATAGAGAGGCCAGGGAAGTGGAAGGAGGCTGGAGCTGCCCTCTCACACTACTCTCTCGTTCCAGGCTTGGTCAGGGAGACACTGTCTGTCTGAGACTTGGGTTGTAAGTCTGTGAAGTACTCTATTCACCTAGCATCTCTCCAGTCAGAGCCCAGAGCCACCATCACAGCTGCCGCATCAGTGTGCACCAGGCCCCCTGCTGACTGCTTTGTGCGTGGGTTTCATTCAACAGTCAATGAATGCTCACTGAACGCATATTGGAAAGGTAGAATCCTTTTGTGTATTATGCTATGGTCTAGAAGAAGAAAGGAAATAAAAATGTCTGCCCATATAATAGGTAGGCATGAGAGCCAGGATTGCTCAGATGTAGGGATTTTACATTATCTTTGCCGGCCAAAATCGATCCACTATGAGCAGCCTGAACCTTTAACATACAAAGAAGTGCCGATCACCTCCATGGTGTGTCTATGGCTCCCTTTTCCCCACTACTGGGCCTTCCTTGGATCACAAGGGTTACCTGGGGCCTGGTTCTAATGTTAAGGTGGTTCTTCTCATATCTTCTGCTGTCCATTGTCAGGCCTCCCCAGCCTCCTGTACTGCTGTTCTTGGTGGGCTACTGATTCACCCATCACAGCGACCTGATCTACTGACCACCACTCTTGTGCCAACCTAGTCTTTCTCCAACTCAGTTTTCCCGAATGTTGCAAAGGGTGATGCTCCTATGACACAGTGGGATCCTCCACTTGCAGGACGACTCTGAGCGACAGGGCGAATGGCTCATGAGAGAAGCAGCCACAAAGCCTGAGGACACTGCCTCCCTGGAGCCTGATGGCCATTGTCGTGGATTCTAACTGGGCAAGGAGCAAACCTACCCTGTCCTACCAGTGGTGGCTGCTTTGCAGCAGCCTCTCTAGATAAATCCAGCTTCCCCTGCAAGCCCACACCGGAGCTCAGAAACATCAACACACTAAAGGAGATTTTCAGAGACGCAGAAAAAGCCATTGATTTAACATCCATTCATAATAAAAAATAAAAATAAAAATAACTGTTAGCTCAGTAAGAATAAGAGGAAGCATCCTTTTATTCCCTTTAGAGTCCAGGATAAGACAATTATGCCCACTAGAACCACTTCTTTTCAGTGCAGCAATGGAGATGGAGATCCTAGGCAGGATGGGGGAAGCCACACACACCTCTATTAAAGCAGAAATCAATTAGTACAGAGATGTCAAAAAATGTATTGGAAATAAAGAAAAACATCATTATTTATAAAATATCATGTAGAAAAATTAAAGATGAAGTAAAATTATTAGAACTAAGAGTAGGTGAAAATGTCAATTGCATTCATATACAGCAACAATAAATACCTACAAAATATAATTTTAAAATATTGCCAGTATAGCAAAACAAAACAAAACTAGATGTTAACTAAGAATAAACCTAACCAAAACATTCAGGGAGAATATATAATGGAGAAGATTATAAAACAGCATTGAAATATTTAAAAACAGACTTAAGTAATATATATTATATTATCAAATGATACTATACATCAAATAATATAATAATACATTAAGATCTATACTATAGTAATGTAATAAGTCCTATATTATACATAAATATAGTATCTGTATAAGACATAAATATAGATTTATATGTGGAGAAAACCCATAATTAGAAGTATGGCAGTTATCTCCCAATTAATATAAAAAAATCAATATAGTTTGGGACAAGAGGGTTTTCTGTGGAAATGAACAATCTGATCCTAACATTTATATGGAATAGTGAAGGATCAAAAACAACTGAGAAAGTTTTGAAGATGATATGAGGAGAGACTTCCCAACAGATATCAGGATTTCATATAAAGCTACAACACTGTTGGAATAAACACTGACCAGTAGAAACACCTAACAGATTGAGAGCCCACAAACATGTCTATGCCTACGTAGCTATTTGATATATGATAGAGGTAGAATTTTCAATCAGAAGCAAGTAGTGCTGAAAACATTGGTTACACATATGTAAAAAATTGGGTCTGTAGCTCATACCACAGACAAAACAAATTCCAGATGGATTAAAGACCTAATTATGAAAGGCAAAACTTAAAAGATTTTAGAGGAAAATGTAAGAGAATATTTATATGTCTTTAGAGTAGCAAAGGATGTCTTAAATGAAGGA
Source organism: Cheirogaleus medius (assembly GCA_008086735.1). NCBI lineage: Eukaryota > Metazoa > Chordata > Mammalia > Primates > Cheirogaleidae > Cheirogaleus > Cheirogaleus medius. The sequence goes on along the minus strand of VBSM01002959.1, from coordinate 14,195,336 downwards.
AAAAAAGCATCAACAAGAATGAAAAATGGGGCCGGGCGCGGTGGCTCACGCCTGTAATCCTAGCACTCTGGGAGGCCGAGGCGGGTGGATAGCTCAAGGTCAGGAGTTCGAAACCAGCCTGACCAAGAGCGAGACCCCATCTCTAAAAAAAAAAAAAAAAAAAGAATGAAAAATGAATTTAATTTCATTAAAAATAAAAATTCTTGTACAAATAATGTCACAATTGAGAAGTCAAGTTATTGACAGGGAGACAATCTGTGCAATGCATAAAATCCACCAAGGGTCAGTATATAAATAATTGAGAAAAAACCCAACAATGTAAAGAAAAAAAACGGTCAAACTGGGAATTCACAGAAAAGGAAAATATAAGTGGCCAATAAAAGGGAAAAGATGCATGACCTCATAAGTAATCAGAAACATACAAAATCGAGAGAATAGGATAGACCAGTTCACACTCAACAGATTGGCAAAAACTAAGAGCTGTGATGGAGCATGGACTCTCATACTAACACAGTGAGAAGGTGCTACTGAACATAGATGCATATAGCCTAGAAATCAACAATTATCCTACTGCCAACTAAATAGAAACTCTCATACTTATGGATGAGAAAACATGTACAAAAATGTTCATTTCAGCATAGTTTGTAATAGAAAAATATTGGAATCAAACCTAAATGTCTATCACTAAGAGAATGAATAAATAAAGAAATTGTGGTATAATCAGGATCAACATGGATAAATCTTGAAAAATGTAAGTGAAAAAAGCAAATTGCAGGAACTTCAGTATGATATGATTTATATAAAGTTTTAAAGATATGCAACACAGTACTATACATTGTTTATAAATACATGCGCCTATAGTTTAGGTAGGAATGGTGAACACCAAATGCAAGCTAGTGGTTGCCTCTGAGAACAAAGGGAAGGGAAGAGAATTACAGACTGGCTTGCAAGGGCTTCAACTGTATCTGTAATATTTTAGTTTAATTTATTAAAGAAAAGGTCTGAGGCAAAGATGGCAAAATGTTACGATTTGACAAGCTGAGTGGTAGGTACATGGATGTGTGTTAAACTATTTTTATATACTTTTTTTTGATGCCTAAACTATCTCCTAATTTTAAAAATGATATGGGAAAGAGCCACCATTAAAAATGATATGGGAAAGAGCACAGACGACCCACAGCCCTGACATCATTGTTTCATTTCTATGATCGAGCAATTCCACTCCTTGATATATACTCAAGAGAATTGAAAACATATGTTCACACAAAGACTTGTACATGTATATGCATTGCAGCATTATTCATAATAGCCTCAGAGTGGAAACAACCCAAACGTCTATCAAGTGATTTTTAATTTCTACTCTTGACTCAAGCTCTGTTTATGTAAGGGGCAGTCCTGATCTACTCTCTAATCTATTTTCAAGTTCTTTATTTTCTCAAAATGTCTCTTAACACATTCATTCCCTTCCTCCTGGGCTTCTGCCATCTCTTGCGTCTCCCTCCAGAGCTTCCGGTTCTTCTCTACCCATTGTTTCATCTGGTTCCACACAGATGGAGAAAGGGGAGAGGGGGAAGAGGTCTTTATGCAGCTAGATCAAATATCTAAAACACAAGTAGACCTTTGGCACTGTGAAGAGGCAAGAGCATAAATCCTACACATTTTATATAATCATATAATGAGTCCTTTGTCTCAAGGACTCTTCTAGCATCCCGGGATGCTTCCTTGTGGAAGGGAGTGTCGGAACGGTCCATGTCAAAGTAGCCATGCCTGTCAGCTTTGATGTGCACAGCTAGAACCCTGGAGAAGGCTTGATTAGTCCTTTACTTCTGGTCCAAATATATGACCCATTTTTAGGAGCTACCTAGTAAACATTGTTGTCTCTGCCCAGCTCCCTTCCTGAGGGTCCTGCCTCCCACAACCCTCTATCCTTTTTCATTCTATTTTATTATTTTTAACTGTGTAGTATGAACATTTTTGAACATATAAAAAGTCAAGAGAATGGTGCCGTGAGCCCTCATACATCATCGCTCAGTTTCAACAATTATTAATATTAATGCTTGCCAATCTTTTTTCATAAATCTCCCCAATAGTTTTTTTTTCTGGCTGCAGTATTATAAAGCACATCCCAGATGTCATTTCATTTCATCCATAAATACTTCAGTGTTAGCAGATGTTTTTTTAAAATTTCCATAATACCATTATTACTTCTAACAAAATTCATGATAATTCCTCATTATCTTCTAACACAACCACTGTTGCTCTCAGACCTGGGCCAGACCCCATTCTCATAGGTTCGCATATATTTCTAACACCAGAAAATAAATAAATTTATCAAAGCACACACTTCTATCAATCTAGATCCACACACAGCCCCAGCACAGACGACCCACAGCCCTGACACCATTGTTTCATTTCTATGATCGAGCAATTCCACTCCTTGATATATACTCAAGAGAATTGAAAACATATGTTCACACAAAGACTTGTACATGTATATGCACTGCAGCATTATTCATAATAGCCTCAAAGTGGAAACAACCCAAACGTCTATCAAGTGATGAATGGATAAACAAAGTGTGGTATTCTGTGGTATACTAAAAAATATATTTGGTTTTTGTCCCCAGTTCCTGGCACAGAGCTCCTCAAACCCTTGGAATTTCCCGAGTGATAAGAGTGTCTTGTTATATATAACAAGCCCCTTTGACTACACTTAAGTTTTTTGGTGAGTTTTTTTTCTTTTTTTTTTATTTCAGCATATTATGGGGTACAAATATTACGGTTATGTATATTGCCCATGCCCCCCTCCCCACTCAAGGCAGAGCATCAAGCATGTCCATCCCCCAAACGTTGCACATCTCACTCATTATGTTTGTATATACCCATCCCCTCCTCCCCGTCCCACCCACCCGACACCCGACAAATGTTATTCCTATATGTCCACTTGGGTGTTTTTTTTCTTTTTTTTAAGAGTAAAGCTGTTTTTATTCACATATGACATGATCACGTATGTACAAAACCCTAAGGAATCTATAAGAAAGCTACTAGAACAAGTGGATTTATCAAGTTCACAAAGTAGTAGACAAAAAACAATTGTATTTTCATATTCTAGCAATGAACCTCTGGAAATGCAATAAAAAGTGATTCCATTTAGAATAGCATAAAAGGTGTTTTGTTTTTCTTGCGACTAGCTCTTTCTGTGTTGCTGGGCTGGTCTCAAACTCCTGCTGCTTCAGCCTCCCGAGTAGCTGGGACTACAGGTACATGCCACTGCACCCAGCATACATTTGAGTTTTGCTAATGAAATGGCTCAGAGTGTGGCCCCTAGGTAGCTTCAGGATGAGGGCTGGTCACCATAAAAATCAAACATGCAATTAGAGGATAGAAACCTTCAGTGCCCTCTCCCACCACCCACTAGCTCCAGGGAGAGGAGAGGAACTGGTTGTAAAAGCTCTTGAACAATGAGATTTGGAGAGCTTCCAGGTGATAACACATCTAGGTGCTAGGAGGGTGGTGTGCCAAGAGAGGACATAGAAGCTGTGCCCAACTCCCCATATATTATGCCATGCATCTTTTCCATTTGGCAATTCATTTGTATCTTTTATAATAAGCCAGTGATCATAAGTAAAGCACTTTCTTGAGTTCTGTGAGTCCTGCTAACATATCACTGAACCTGATTGAGGGGCACAATCAAGATTTATAGTCAGGTAGAAGTGTTAGCAGCCTGGGTACCCCATTTACAGCTGGCTTCTGAAGTGGAGGGAGTCTTGTGGGACTGAGCCCTTAACCTGAGGGGTCTTTAATAGTGTCAGAATTGAAATGAATTGTTGGACACTCAGTTGGTGTTGGAAAAGAGGTGGTTGTTGTAGAAAAACGACAGGTATTTGGTGTCAGAGGAAAAAACCACATATTTGGTGGCAGATGTAGTGTCAGAAAACATCTCATTGTATGGACATATGCTGCCATATAATATATGCTGCAATATGGATAAATGTGAAAAACATTATGCTAAGTGAAAGAATTCAGATATAACAGGCCATATATTGTATGATTCCACTTATATGAAATGTCCAGAAAAGCCAATTCATAGAGAGAGAAAGCCGATTAGTGGTTTCCAGGAATTGGGAGGCTAGGAGAATGGGAAGTGATTGCTAATGGGTCATGTTTCTTTTTGGGGTGATGAAAATGTTCCAGAATTAGATAGTGGTGAGGGTTGCACAACTCTGTGAATATTGCACACTTTAAATGAGTGAATTTTACGATATGTCAATTATGTCTTAATAAGGCTATTATTTAAAAATTATAAAAAAACATTTTTAGCTCAAGGACCATTCAGAAAGGGTCCAAGGCTATATTTGACCTGCAGGCTGGAGTTTGCTGACTACAATTTTTAGATGACAAAACTGTTTTTGGAAATATGTAGGAAAAAAATTTTAATTTCTACTCTTGACTCAAGCTCTGTTTATGTAAGGGGCAGTCCTGATCTACTCTCTAATCTACTTTCAAGTTCTTTATTTTCTCAAAATGTCTCTTAACACATTCATTCCCTTCCTCCTGGGCTTCTGCCATCTCTTGCGTCTCCCTCCAGAGCTTCCGGTTCTTCTCTACCCATTGTTTCATCTGGTTCCACACAGATAGAGAAAGAGGAGAGGGGGAAGAGGTCTTTATGCAGCTAGATCAAATATCTAAAACACAAGTAGACCTTTGGCACTGTGAGGAGGCAAGAGCATAAATCCTACACATTTTATATAATCATATAATTAAGGTGCTAATGGCAGAACTTGTAATGGTGGTCATGGGTGGTGGCGGCAGTGATGGAAGAGGACAGAGCCCTAACGCAGGTAATAGTGGTCCATGATGGAATGATTACCAAAACAGAGATGTTTGAGAATAGCCCCTTTTTCCCTAGCAACATTGCTATTTTCTCTTATTCTTGAGTTAGCCCGGAAAATGAGTCCCTGCCAGGGTCTGGGCAAGTAGGAGTCTGCAGTAATATTTAGAGATCTATTTTGTGATTTTATGGAACTGTTGAAAAGGTCAAGAACATTTCTTTAAATGTCAATGGCCTGAGGGTCCAATTACTCAGGGGAGGATATTCTTGGAAGAGGAGCTTTGTGAGGCTGGCAGCATGGCGTGGGAGGAGCTCCGGGAGCAGGGAGCCAAGAGGGGGCCCCAGGCTTCCAAGGGAGAGGGTCCGGCAGAGGGAAGGTGGGCGTTTGCAGAAGCAGTTGATGCCTTCTCCTGTGGATGAGGAAGGCCCAGTAGAGCTGCCCTCTCCCTGCAGGGCTTGCTGCTCCCTGCCCCCTTTCTTGTGAGTCTGAGTCCTCCACAGGGGAAGCAGGAGCCCAAAGAGCCAGGTGCAAGCTGGGGGGTAAGGGGGGATATATCCTCCTCCCAAACTCCAGACTTGGAATTTCCAGAGTCTTCTGCACTGAGGAAACCCAGCAACTGCATTATGGGCCATGTGTTCAAAACCTGAGCAGGTGTTTTCAAATTTTAGTGAACATAAGAAAAATGTAGAGTCCTGAGCCCAATGTGTAGCAATTTGGATTCAAAGACGAACAATGCTTTTTTTCCTCATAATGGGGAAGGAAGCTATTTTCATGGGAGATTGGCGACTTGTTAAAATGCATGTCCCTAGGCCCTTAACCCCATCGAGTCCATACTTGTGACATGGAAAAACCCCCACCCCGGGGCCCCATGGCAGAACTCATTGTTGATTAGATACTTTTTGAATCCCATTGCTGATTGGATGTTAAAGCTTGTTGCTGATTGGATGTTAAAGCTTTTTGCTGATTGGACGCTTTTTGAATCCTACCAAGGGTATAAAAACTGGAGGAAAAGAAGGAAGCGGGGCTCAGAATGCACCTCTGAGCCCGCCGGCGGAATAAAGGCTGCTTCTCTGACTCTCCATGTGCTGCTCGGTTCTTTCCTCAGTCAATTGCTGTAACACTAGCCGTAACACTTGCTGTTAACATTTGCCAGAACATTTTGGTTCCCTGAGCGGGAAAGCCAACCGTGCTGGCCTCTTGAAGCCACCGGATCGGGAAGAGCACAGCGGACAGTGGGACCTCTACAAGCCAGCACCGAACCACGGTTTGCAGAAATCCTCAGGAGCTCCCGCCAGCCGCAGGGCCTCAGACTCACCCGGACACTCCGGAGGGAAGGACCAGTCAGACCAAGGCCAGTATGTCGGACAAGGTAGGGTCCAGGGACCTGCCAAGGATAGGCCCGTCAGCGAGACAGAAGAGGAGCCTGATCACCTCCTAAGGGTAGGCCCGTCAGCAAGACGGAAGAGGAGCTTGACCTCCTAAGGAGAGGCCCGTCAGCGAGATGGAAGAAGAGCCTGATCACCTCCTAAGGATAGGCCCGTCAGTATAGGGAGTGCCTTAGCCAAGACGCGCCTAAGTTCCCGTGAGGGACGCAGCCAGGCAGACACCTGAGAGAAGTCCCTACCCCTTGTCTAGAAAGGGGAGGAGCCAGAGCAGGGACCAGAGTCTGGGCAGGGACAAGGTTCAGAAAAGGAATATTGTTGGTGGTGTAAACCAGTTAAAACATGGGAGGGTTTGAATCCAAGCCAACAGTTCTAAGGTGCATGCTGACAAATTTTAAAACGGGCTTTAAGGGCAGATGTGGGGTCACGATGACACCTGACAGATTAAGAACCCTCTGTGAGTTGGGGTGGCCGACCTTTGGAGTAGGCTGGCCTGCAAAAGGAACCCTTGACCTGCCCACTATACGTTCAGTATGGAAGGAGGTGACTGGGATTCAGGGTCACCCAGATCAATTCCCATACATAAATACATGGTTGGAAATTGCTCAAACTATGCCCCGTTGGGTTTGGTTCTGCGCTGACGAGGGACAGAGCAGGGTTCTAGTGGCTCAGAGGGTCCGCGATCTCAAGACAAAGCCTATATATCAAGGAGACCTGATCGAGGACCTACTGCCGCCTTACAACCCACAAGTCACGCCACCCTCCCGGGCACCCGTTACTGCACCCGAAACCCCGCCACCATTGGTTTCTCCACCACTGGCATCTCCACCACAGACCGCCAGTTGCGGTCTGCCCAACCCTTTACCCCGGCCTTCCAGATGCCTCTGTGTGAAATACGGGGTCTGCCGCAGGTTCAGGATGACGGAACCATCCAGCCAGGGCAACCTGCCCTGTGTTATCAGCCTTTCTCCACCACCGACCTACTGAATTGGAAACACCATACCCCATCCTACTCAGAGAAACCAGAGGCCCTCATCAACCTCCTGGAAGCTATCTTCCAGACTCACCATCCCACATGGGAAGATTGTCAACAACTCCTACTGACCCTCTTCTGTGCCAAAGAACAGCGTCGGATCATGACTAGAACTCGGAAGTGGCTGCAGGAAAGGGCACGACCAGGCACCCTGGATGTGGAACAATGGGCATCACGAGTGGTGCCCGAGACCAACCCAGAGTGGGATTTCAATGCACCAGAAGGACAAGCGGCACTCGAGCGGTACCGAGAGGCTCTTCTCCAAGGAATGTGGGAAGGGGCCAGAAAGCCAACCAACATGAACAAGGTTGCCCTAATTACCCAGAAGCCAGAGGAGTCACGCAATGACTTCTACGAGCGCCTCTGTGAGGCATACCGAATATATACACCTTTTGACTCAGAAGCAGCTGAAAACCAGAGAATGGTGAATGCAGCGTTCATCGGGCAATCAGCCTCCAACATCCGGAGGAAGCTGCAGAAACTCGAAGGATTCGCAGGCATGAGCATCACACAGTTAATGGAGGTGGCCCACAAGGTGTACATCAACCAGGACCAGACCGCTCAGAGGGAGAAAGATCAGAGGATGAAGAAAAAGGTCGCCCGCCTGGCTGCTGCCCTCGGTAGACCCGACCCATCCAAGCCGCCCGGCCCCCCATGAAAGGGGGGAACCAGAGGACGGGCACCCCTGGCAAGAGACCAGTGTGCCAATTGTAAGGGGTTTGGCCACTGGAAGAATGAATGCCCCCACAAGAGAAGTCACCTGTCACAAGGGAGGGCCCCAGGACTACCCAACAGAAACCAGAAGCCCAAGAGCTAGTGGGGCTTGCTGGCATTGACTCTGAGTAGGGCCGACCAGGTTCCTTCACTCTTGGCCCTCGGGAACCTATGGTCAAGATGAAAGTAGGGGACCAAGATGAAAGTAGTGGGCCAACAAATGACATTTATAGTGGACACCGGAGCAGAACACTCAGTTGTGACAACCTCCATGGCCCCACTTGCAAAGCAGGAAACAACTATAGTCGGAGCTACTGGGACCCAGGTAGCCAGACCCTTTTGCCAGTCCTGGCTATGCCAAA
>VBSM01002959.1:14158787-14181498 GCA_008086735.1 Cheirogaleus medius | reverse complement strand
TTGCTGATTGGACGCTTTCTGAATCCTACCAAGGGTATAAAAACTGGAGGAGAAGAAGGAAGCAGGGGCTCAGAATGCACCTCTGAGCCCGCCGGCGGAATAAAGGCTGATTCTCTGACTCTCCATGTGCAGCTCGGTTCTTTCCCCGGTCGGTCAATCGCTGTAACACTAGCTGTAACACTTGCTGTTAACACTTGCTGGAACACTTGGAGGAAGGGTGCGTGAAAGTGGCATTCGACCCAAGAGCTTGTACTTTCAGCAACATCCCAGGAGATTCTGAGCCTGGTCTTCTCCAGGCCGTCATGTAAGAACCAGTGTATTTGCCTGGAGAATCTTCTGTCCCCTGTGAATCTCTCCTTTGGAAAATTGGGTCTATTGTAGTACCCACATGGGCAGCAGCATAAGAGGGCTTTGGAATCAGACAGTATGATCTCGAGTAAGTTATTTAACTCTTTGGGCTTCCAGTCCCTCATCTGTAAAATGGAGACACTCATGCCCATTTCCAGGGGTTGTGGAAAGGATTCAGTGTAATAATGAACTTGAAGAGGTTAGTCCAGTGCCCAGAACATGTAAGTGCACTGTAAGTGCAGGCTCCATTGCTATTATTAGACATCTGGGAGGCCCCAGGTAGGGCTTCTGGTCCTGGCCATCTGTTTCCCTCTGCACACAGGCCCGTCACATCTGTGTCTGAGAGTGTGCTGGCACATGTGTGTCCACGTATTTGATCCTCCTTGTTCCCACCCCCCACCTCCCAATCATTACTCTGCCCACCAGCCAGCAGCTCAGGGATACTGTCCCAAACAAGGGGGAGTGGTGCTGAGACATGTTTGCCAGTATCCCATACGCAGTCATGGTCAGCTCCATAGAACAGACAGCCTGTGCCCGTACAAAGGCCGATTTGGGCACAGATGCAGACCATGGCCCCATGGGATCCTGTGTTTGGGTTTTCCTTGCGGACTGAAATATTTAGAAGCTGGAGCTTCCTTGGGACAGATGGGCCACAGTCCTCCTCCCCTGATCCACTCTGCTTTCAAGATGCACTCGGGAGAATCAGTCCTTTTCCCTGAAGCATATGGTGGGCCTGAGGGCCTCCCCCAGGGCTGTAAGTTCTCCCAGAAAACAGAAGCTCCTGAGAGTTGGCCAGAAGTGATGTGTGTGGGCTTCGCTGGAGAGGGGAGACGAGGTTCTCTCCTTCAGCCCGCAGCTAGAAGACAATCCTCGCCACCCTGCCCCACCTGCTACAAATAGCTCAGACACAGTGATCTTGCTGTTGGACAAAGGACCTGAGAAGACTCTACACCTTGGTGTGGGTTTCTCAGGCCGCATTTACTGAGCACCTGCAATGTGCCAGGAACTTACATTCACCATCTCTTTTAACCTGCGCCACAACCCTGTTGGTTAGGTACTGTTAATATTATCTTTTCCATTTTACAAGTGAGGAAATAGGACCTCAGACAGGTAGTAAATGGTGGCACCTAATTCAAACCCAGGTGGATCTTACTCCAAATCCTGGAGTCTTATCTTTGGGCTCCATTGCAACTGCTAAGTACAGCTGACCAAGACAAGAGGGTGCAGGGTGAGATGGCAAGTGTTGGTCACCAGTGCCAGAATTTGGGTGACAGGCGAGGACTGTCCCTGGGTCAGGGTGACCGATCCAGAGCTGTGGCTAAGGGAAGGAAATACATCCAGCCGTGTGTGCCCCTAGGAGCCAGAGAAGCCCACAGAGCTGCTCTAGTGAGACCTGTGAACAATTCCAGTCCTCCTTGTGAGAGAGATGAAGTTGAAGCTGACTGATTTGTCTCCCTGGCCCTCCTCTGAAATTCTGGGGAGACCATCTTTTCTACCTATACAGCTCCCATGGCACAGCCATTTTGTTACGCTGCCCTTCAGTCGTAATGGACTCACCCAGGGCAGGACCTGGCCCCAAGCTGAGCCAATCTGACTTCGTCCTTGGGAGTTCTTGAATTGCTGTTGATTAGGAGTCCACCTCCGTTCGGGAACTGAGGTTGTGGGGCGAGATGCTCAGGAGGTATAAGAAGCCCATCTGTAGTCAGAGAGAAGCAGAGACAGGGTTGGGGATGGAAGGAAGAGGACAGATTCTTGGCCATATTCAAGACTTGGTTCAGATGGGCCCAGGCCCGGCAGACAGCAGCCCTGCTCTTTCCAAGGTTGACTGTTCAACCCCAATTTTCATTGGGATATGTTTGCCAAAATCCCGTACCTGACTCTGTCCGGGTCCTCAAAAATGACACCTGGTACCACCACATCTACCAATAAAGTTCCTTTTTGTGCCAAAGAGAGCATGAACTGGGGTTTTGTCCATTACCACGTGACCAATCCATCCCTCATCTGTCACCTTTCATGAGGAAGACACAGCCAGCATGTTCCAGAAAATTGGGGTAATAAAGCCAACCAGAGGGGCCCAGGTGCCTGACGGTGACATGGGGCCAAGTGGAAGGGAGCCGCAGGCCTGGAACAGCTGGCCCCAGCTCTGGGCTGCAGAGCCCTGGTCAGAAGCCAACTTTCTGGGCCAGGCTGGCTCCTGGTACCCAAAACAGAAGCCAAAGAGGTTGAGTTTAGAGGTGGCTGCTCTAATTTGTCACCACTCAGATGCCCGAGCCAGATGCCTTTCCTCTGAGCCTCAGGGAGTCACTAGGAAAACGACTGAGCTTTCCTGGGAGTCCAGGGCCTGCTCAGCTCCCTCTGGGATGCCTCAGCCCGATGTCCCTCAGAGCCAACGTGGATTAGGGAGGGAAGAAAGGATGTGAGGTAGAGGCAGAGGGGAGGAGGGAGGGAGGAGAAGGAGGAAGGAGACAGTGAAGAGGAACCTGCAAAAATATCCATCTTTCTTTCTTGTGTCAGCAGCTGCTGAGGGGCGGCTCCCCCACCACGTCCTTCCTCCAGCAGACACCACGGACGTTCTTCTCCTGTCAAGAGAGCTTTTCTGCCCAGCTGGAAGGAGTGGTCCGGAGTGCAGGGCTGAGCAGCCCTTCTGGGTCTTGGCTCTCCCAGGGGCTTCTTGGTCCTAGGTGAGGGCCCTAGACGATGCCCATTTTAGGATGGAGGGAGCGGAGCCTGAGACTCTGCAGCTGACCATCCTGTCCATACCACACACTCTGCTGAGGACCTCGGCTTCCATTGTTGCCTGCGAAGTGCGGACTGCGTGTAACTGAATAGGGCCTGACAGCTGTCGTGCTGGGCGTCTCCTACTCGGGGGTCAGAGCAGGGAAGAAGACAGTGCCCTGCTGTCTCCCCACACTCACTACCCCACCCCTGGTCTCCTTTAGGCTTACAATGGACTTTCCTTTGTGCCATCTCATGGGAGGGTCACAAGAGTCCCTAGAAGATGACCAAGCAGTAACTACCATCTCTGCATTCTCAGGAGGATTCTCACCCACTCAGAACCCCACATCACGTCCCTGTGGACCTGGGTCCTGCCTACGGCACTACCTACCTGCCCTGTAGCCCCGGCCGGCTGGGGGCCTCCCTGCAGCCTGGCGCTCCCCACAGGCACACGCCTTCCCTGAACATGTCTAGCTTTCGCTCTAGGCTAACTTGTAACATGTTCTGCTTCAGCCTCTTTGACTAGAGTGAGCTGGCAGAGGTCTCAAGCTATATGTCACCATCTCTCTGTTCTACTATCTCTCTGTTCCCCTACCCCTCCCCCTTCCCCGAGGGGCAGCCCTGGCCTTAGAGACACAGTGGCACTCCAAATTGTCAGGGGAAATGTAGGCTGACTAGCAGGGCTTGCCCTACCCAGCCCCTCTCCCCTTCTTGCCCAGCCTTCTCAGACACCCCTGAGGGCTCTTCAAGGCAGACCCAAAGCTATACAGCCCCCAGGGTGATTGGGAAGCAGGGCGGGGAGAGGAACAGCCGTTCATTAAAATTCACATCAAGAGAAATAACTAATCAGAAGCCATTTGTTGCTTAATTGGTTTTAAACTTCAGAAAGATTCCTCATTAGCCTAGGGGTGACCTCTACAGAGCAGCCCAACTGGGAAAGGAAGACGGCAGGGAGGGGAGCAGGGCCCCCCACTCCCCAGCTGGGCAACCAGAGAGGGTTCTCCGCTGCTTGCAGTGGACTCCTGGCACCAACTTCCAGGTTTGCAATCCTCTTCTTCCCTCAAGAACCCCTCTTCCAGGAAGCCTGCTGCTATGGTCGGAATGTGTCCCCCGATTCATATGTGGAACCTGATCCCCAGCGGGACAGCATTAAGGTGAGGCCTTGGGAGATGATTGGGCCCTGAGGGCAGAGCCCTCCGGATTGGGACCGGTGTCCTTACAAAAGGGGCCCAGGACTTGCTTGCCCCTTCTGCCATGTGGGGACACGGAGAGAAGCTGGCAGTCTGCAACCTGGAAAAGGGCCCTCGCCAGAACCGGACCATGCTGGCACCCTGACCTTGGACTTTCTAGCATCCAGAACCATGAGAAATAAGTTTCTGTCGTGTATAAGCTATTTAGTCTGTGGTAGCCCATTACAGCAGCCTGAACTGATGGAGACACCTGCCCTGACCCCCGGGGGCGGCTCCTTCTTCATGCACAGTGCACAGTCTGCACCACGCTGGGGACTTTGAAAGTATTTGACTGAGCTTCCCAGCCTGGGAGCTGAGGCTTCCCCCCCATTCTCCAGATCACCTCTCTTTCCTCCCTCGTCCTCTGCCTCCCCTACCCTACCACTCTTCCCTCTTCTCTCCCCTCCTCATCACCTACCTGTCCCACTTCTTCTTTGTCTTCCTCCCTGGTCAACTCCCCTGTGGCTAATGGGAACACCAGGCCAGTGCCTGGCTGCAAGGGACATTAAAGCCCCTATCATTTTCCTCAGCATTCCGGCTGATAATTCTCACAGCTGGGCCCTGTTCCAACTTCCAACCAGATTGCTGCCTTCTGCCCAGGAGTAGGGGAAGAAGCAGGTTGGAAACCCATTGTACTCAGAGAGATGCAAGAACCAGATGGACTTAGAGAAAAGAAGAAAAAAGAAGATTGGGGAGGTCATAATGACTCTTCAGATTTCCAAGGGGCGGACCCAGCTGGATGAACAGCCTTGTCCCGTGCAGGCAAGAAGGATAGAGCTAGGACTGGTGCTGGACTGGAGGTTGTCACGAAGACGGAGATGTAAGAAGAAGAGTGGTGAGCAGCCACTTGTTTTGTTTGCCCAGGCTTCTAGGAACAGCATTCCTCCCTTTGGGGAACCTACCCTGCTGCACTCCTCGTGGTTCCAATACGGCTGCCATTCAGAATGTACCGTATCCTGTCCCCAGGTCACGGGATGAGACCTGGCCAATCATAATTGTCCATGGCCCTATCTGCAGTGATTGGCTCAGGGATGTGCATGTGACCCAAGCCCGGCCTGTCTCAGTCCTTCCCGGGGATTTTATGTATGGTCACTGGGAGAAAGAAGCACTCTCTTCTCTTCCCTAAGCTGTGAGGATGTGTGCTAGGAGTTGTTGGCTACTTTGCCCCAATCACATGGAGAAACTGACCTAAGAGTTGCAGGGAGGGAGAAGTAAAGTCCTGACAACATTGTTTGGGTCTCTAGAGCCCTTGAGGTCACTTCCACTCCTACCCTTTCCAATTTCTTGGGCCAATAAATTCCCTTTTTTGGTGAGCCAGTGAGTTGAATTTCTGCCACTTAAACTCCAAGAGTTCCTGACTGACGTAAAAGCTGTCTCTCAGTCAGAGCTACCCAAATGGGGCTGGGCCACCTCGGGAGGTGGCAGCTCCCCAGAAAAAGGTGGACAACCTCCTTCCAGGGACACTGCAGACAAAATTTCTGAATCTAGTTGTGCCAGATAACAGCTAAGAGTTATTGAGTGCCTGGAGTTTTATAACCATTACCTCAGTCCTCACTCCTGTAGGGAGGCATTCGCCCCATTTTATGGATGAGGAAACAGAGTTTCAGGGAGGTTCATTAACCTGCCCAGGCGGCGCAGCTCCAGGGTAAAGCGCAAGTCTCTTTGACTCCAGAACTCATGCCCTTCACCCACCCCCTTCCTCAAAGCCCAAATACCTCTGGAGGGGGCAAGTGCAGACCTGGTTTCTGCAGTCAGCTCAGCAGCTCCTAAATAGGGCAGTCGATAGAGGCACGGCGCTGTGTCCAGGTGAGCAGAGAGGCACATGGCCCCAGCTGGCTCTGGAGACAGGCTGCCGGCAGCAGCACAGGAGTGGAAGCAGCCCAGAGGAGGGGAGGGGCCTCTCGGGAGGGGCAGGCAAGCAGGAGGCACTTCTCCCTCCAAAGACCTGGGAGAGGGGTTCTCTACCTTTTTTATGTCACAGATGCCTTTGGGAGTCTGATGGGATCTGTGAACCTTCTCCTAGAAATGAGGACACGTGTGCAAATACATAATGTTTTGCACACAGTTTCAGGGGTTTCAAAGATTTCGTGGAGCCACGGTACATGGAACCCCAATAGCCCAGTTAAGAACTCCTTGTCAACAAACATGAAAAGTGCCCAGGGGCCTGCCCTAGACCATGTAGCAGTAGCAATAAAATCTCAGAGAAGCCAGACCAACCTCACCGGATTATTTTAACCAGCAAGTCCAGCTCAAGAGGGTGATGGAGTTTCTTTGTCCCCTTTCCCTTAGGACTCCACCCCTAGCATCTTGAACTCTGTCCACAGCTCTCCTACTTCCGTGTCCTGCAGAGCCCCCAGTTGATACACAGGCCCCTGCCCATGTGAGCCTGACTGCTGGGATGAGGAAGAGGAGGAGAGGGATCATGGTCATTCCTCTCTCTCCACCTGTGTCTTCACACTTCTCTGGTAGAGACTGAGTTTTGGGAGCTATCCAATGACTCAGGGTGGGCGGCTGAGGCAAGAGGGGTGAGTTGTCAGTGAGGGGAGAGCCGACGGGCATGAGGACAGAGGTGAAGAGGGGGCCTGAAGGATGAGGAGTCTCCTGGAGAAGCTTTGGCCTCAAAACAAGACTGAGATTCATGGTTGAAGAGTGAAACCCAGTATGGCTACCTGGGGATGGAAGGCCTACTCGGAAGGGCCCTGGAACTCAGGCCTCTGCCTCTGGGCCCACGCCATCCCCCTACCTCCCTTCAGAGAGGCCCTTCCTTCTCAGGTCCTCTCCCTGGATCCTGACCCCCTGCCTGAGCCCCCTCCCTCTGAGCAGCCTGTCTACATATCTGTGCCTTTGGCCCCCGAGGTGTGACTCTTATCTGGAGTGCCTGGGCCCCTGGAGAGAGGCACTCAAGGGCAAGTGGGAGACAGATGAGCTGGGAATGCTGGGGGGGGGGTGGACGCAAAGGGGCTGCCCCTGCAAAGGCTCCAGAGCAGTGTGTGGAATGTCTGCTCCGTCACCCCAGGCCTGGGCTAGGCCTCCCCACTCTGGGCTCCGGAAGCTGGGCACATTTTCCTGTTGAAATTGCCTGATTAATTGTCTGTCTCCTTTCCTATGAAGTCAATACCTAGCCCGCTTTTACATCATCATTGCCTAGCAACTTGCTTGGCACATAGTAGGCACAGTGCATCTAGCAGGTACTCGACCAATATCTATTTATAAGGGACACTGATCACACACACCCTCCTCCTGGGGAGAAGGTCCCCAGCTGCACTGAGGAAGTGGCATGGGGTGGAAGAGCCCCGCGGGGCCGGGAGGCAAGAGGCCTAAAGTTTGCTGAAATTCCACCCGCTCGCGGCTGTGCGTGCTCCCTTCTCTTTCTGGACCTCAGTTTTCTTATCTGGAACTTGGACTTGATAACTTGTGGTTCCAGTGCCAATATAAGACTTTTTAAAGTATCATGATTAATACATAAAAATTTTGACTTACAGTCAACAAACCTTGGCAACTTTGCCTTTCTTTCTCCTCACGCTGGGCCCTGCAGGGATTGGGCTGTGTGTGCCTGCTCCACCAGCAGACTGCCTCCCCACCAGCCCTGGGCCCACAGCCGCGAAACTGGCTAATTAATTAATTCGCTCCCTCATTTGCTCACTTATTTGTTCATTCAACAAATATTTATGGAATGCCTATCATGAGCCAGAGATAAACTGTGTTTCCTTCCCCATCTTTGTGGGGATCTCTTCCCGTGGGCACCCGCCCCACCCCCGGCTCCTGCTGTTCAGCAAAGGCACTGCCCTGGGAGAGACAGCTCTGTTGTGCTGAGCTGAGAGGTCTGGCTGGCTAATGGGCTTCCCGTGGGGTGGGTGGGGACACCTGGTTCAGGGATCTGGAAAGAGCATAAGGCGGGGCAGCCCCCCAAGCCCTTGCCCACGACCCAGTGGAGACCTACTCACATCCACCACCCATGCGCCAGCCAAACACAGGTGGGAAGTGTCACTGGGCTCCTCTTTAAGGGGGCTGACCTGGCTAACACGGCATTTACATAACAGAGCTGCAGCCGTAGCAACAGCAGTCCCTTCCCTCCAAGAATCCCTTGGCTATTTCAGCCTTCCCACGCTCTCATCTTTCCCACTTGGTTTTGGTCCAGATGGGCTACGGATAGTGTGTGCAGGGTCAGGAGAAGGGGGAAAGTTTCATTGATGTCATCTGGATTGAAGATGCCAGCTCAAGGGTGGTCTACACAGCCCCAGATGGAGAATGTAGGGCAGCTCCCCCTGGATGTGTCCCATGGGTGACCTCTGAGCAACACTGGGCTGGGCACATTGCTAAATCTGGCCAGGTTGTTTTCCCTTCTGCTTACCCAGCTGTGAGCTGTACCTGCTGAGTGCGGCTGGAAAGAGTACACCCAACCTCAGGCATTGGCTCCTCTCCAGATTCCTCTGGGTTCAGCTGGGGTCCCATTACTGCTTGGCAATCTTTTTAAAAAATAACTTTGTTATTTAACTTACAAAAAAAGCAATACAAGCAACTTATAGAAAATTTGGAAAATAAAGGTAAGCAAAAAAAAAAAAAAATTATCCATAATTCTACCACCCAGAAACAACCCCTGCTAACTGGTATATATTCTTACAGTCATCTAGCTGTCTATATATAGATATATTACATGTTCTTTTCAAAAATCAGATTATTGTGTTCATACTAGATTTTCAACTAATATGTCCTGAATATATTTTTATGTCCTCAAAAATTATTTTCCAACATCACTTTGAATGTCTGCATACCATTCTATTACACAAACCTGATTTATCAAATTGGGTTATATATTAGATTAATATTTCATATTAACCTCTCAAGCCCATCTGAAGTAACAAGAAATCTAGTGTCTCTCTCTTGGGGACTTTCTCCTCCCTGAATTGTCCAAGAGCACCAAGGACTTCCTGAATCCTGAAGGGCTGGTTCATCCATAGCCAGGTGATGATGGCAATGGAGCCTCTGATTCCCTGTGGCTTCCCCTGCCACCCCAAGGTGTCACTGTAGAACCTGGTCCTGCACAGTCTGAGCATCCTTGTCCACCAATGCAGTGATGTCCGTACTGGTGCAGATTCCTACAGGGATCGTGGTCATCCCCCAATGGAGAAAGACCCCAACATGCCAAAGTGCCGAGGCTGGGAGAGGCTTCCAGCCCCAGACACACGAGCCGGAATGCTGCTAGCTTAGCGCCTTACACTGAGCTTAGATCTACATTCCCGCCAACAATGGATCTCATCCAGAGCCATCCCAGCCATCAGAGATTGTCTAGCCATGTTGACTCCCAAGGGACAGGGCTAAGGGTTTCCACTTCTTTCCTTCTGGAGGCTCTTTGCCCCATACATTTGCCCTCCTCCTCAGCAACTATTCTGGAGATGTTATGAGTTCCCTCAAGTCCCCTTCTCTGCACCACAACTTCCCGCCAGTTTGTCATGTCTTCTCTTATCTGCCCTCCTATGAGAGCTGTCCTTCCTTCTCTTCCAGGCTCACCCCACGCCTTGTGTAGGCTGTTGACATTGCCCTACTCTCCTCCTGCATCTCGTCTCTTCATTAATTATCTGTCTATATCTTGCACCTTCCATCTTTCCCTCTTCACTAAGTCCTTTCCCTCCCACTCATGGACAGATCTTTCAACCCCAGAAAGCAGGCAAGCATATATACCCCCTTCAACCTTAATTCCCCTCTATCTGCGACCTAACTCTCTCTATACCTTTCTGGCCAAACTTCTAAAAAGAACAGTCCACTGTCCCTGTCTTAACCCCTCAATCCACACAACCTGGGCACCTCGGCCATCCCTCCACAGCAACCACTTTCTCAGAGGTCTCCACTAACTGAGGTTACTGTGTGCCCCAGTTTTCTAGGAATAATCCTGGTTTACCCCACTGTCCCAGAGTCTTCTCCATGTCCCAGTGTAAACACTAACCGGTGCAGCCAGCCATGACTGACACAACCCACGGATCCATTGCAGCCATTCCTCACAACCTCCCTGCAACACGGAACTCCATCAGCCACATGACTCTTGAGTTTCCTCCTCCCTTGGCTCCCCTGATACCCCTGTGCTGGTTTCTCACCTCTCCCTCCTGTGGCTCTCTCAACCACAGTCACTGCATCCACTCTCCCCGCCAACGTTGGCGCTCTGCAAGCTTCGGCTCCTCTCATTTAGTGTCTAATCTCCTTCGGAATTTCAC
This sequence comes from Cheirogaleus medius, assembly GCA_008086735.1. Lineage (NCBI taxonomy): Eukaryota > Metazoa > Chordata > Mammalia > Primates > Cheirogaleidae > Cheirogaleus > Cheirogaleus medius. Next base: position 14,171,000 of record VBSM01002959.1, on the reverse strand, counting down.
CCACACCCACAGCTCCGCTCACCGTCCCTGCCTTCAGCCTCAATTCAGCACAAATCTAAAGACTTCTGGGAAACATGGTGGCTTAAATGCAGGTTTACAAAACTACTCTCCCCACACTTGACAGAAATGAACAAAAAGAAACAAAGATGAGAGAAAAGGCTACACCAGGGCTGAAACCATGGCATGATTCTCTCTAGACACAAAAGAAGACTTAAATAGAGACAGGCCATCCTCTTGGAAGGGAACGGGGAAGGGAAAATGCAATGGTATAAAGATAATCTATTTCCCTAAGTTAATTTATAAATCCAGTATAATCCTAATCAAAACACCAACGTGATCTTTTAATGTGATCAAATCATTTTAACCAGGTAGTTAAAATTTCTGGTAAGAAATCTAGGAGAATTCTGAAAGAGACCCCTCTTATTTATTATTATTTTTTAGATAATAGTATATACTACAGTAATTTTTAGAGAAGAGTGGTATAGGAACAGGAATAGGGAAAATGAATGGAATGGAGATAGAATCCAGAAATATATAACTGCGTATATGTATATATATATGTATATGTGAGAGAGAGGGGGGGAGAGAGAGAGAGAGTGCTTTAGTGTATGAGAAAGGAGGCATTGCTAATTAGTGGGGAAATATGGACAATATAAGCATACAAAAGTTTATTTATAGAAAGAAGAGCTGAGTATTTCTTGAAGTGGGGAAGAACTGTTTAAGTGTGATATCTAAGTCAGAGATTGCAAAAGGGCATGTCGATACACTTCACTGCATGAAAAAGAAAACTTGCACATGGCAAACACTGCATATGAAAAGTTCAAAGAAATAACAAACTGGGGGAAATGGGTATTTGTAGCAATAAATGACAGGTGAGGGAATACTCACCCCAAGATAGAAAGCTCTCCAGCTCAATAAGAAAAAGATAAAAACTGAATGAAAACAGGGAAAGGGGAAAAGAAGAGTCTGGAAATCATGATTTGCCTAATCAGCCACATGTGGGAAGGCTGGGAGGGTGTGGGCAGCCCAAAGAGCAGCTCTGGCCAATGTTATCAGGCCCTCCCCGTCTGTGACTATAAATAAGGTTCCATTAACATCCATAACCCAAAGTTCCTGCTGTTCTTCTTCTTGCACCTACAGGACCTCTGCCCTCTTCCTCCTCTGCCACAAGTATCTCTGGGAGTTCCAAAAAAGGGAGTACACGTATGCTGGAACATTGCCCGTCAGCCACAATCCCCAGATGGCTTCTCTGGAATCCTTCCTCTTCTGTCCTCACTCAACGCCTGCTACCAGCAAAGCCACCAGAAGTGGCCTGAGCATGTCACTCTGACAGAGACCCATGTGTGACTACTGTTCTGAGGAGGTATCCCCTTCCAATGTTTCCAAAGCCAACTTTACCTGTACCAGAGGGCGCCGGGCCCCACGTACAGGTGAGGAGGACAGCCCTCTCCACTGCCTGCTGTCCGGCCTCCCCGCTCAACCCGATCCAAGAGGAAGTGGGGAAGACAGAGAGGGAGGGCAGAAGGAGACTATATCAGTTTCTTATTGCTGCTGTAACAAAGTACCACACACTTGATGGTTTAAAAGAACACACATTTATTCTCTTATAGTTCTGAGGTCAGAAGTTGGAATCAGTTTCCCTGCACCGAAATCAAGGTGTCTGCAAGGCCATGCTCCCTTCAGACTAGGGCGGAGTCTGTCTCCTCACCTCTTCTAGCTTCTAGCCACATTGCTTTGCATTCCTTGGCACATGGCCCCCTCCTCCATCCTCAAAGCCAGCAGTGTGGGCTCATGCTAGTGGGCACATTGCCTTCTGGTTCTCGGTCAAACCTCCCTCTTCCTCCCTCTTATAAGGACACCAGTGACCACATATAGGGCCTACCCAGATATTCCAGGAGGATTATCTCAAGATCCTTAATCACACTGGCAAAGTCTCTTTTGTCATCTAAGGTAACATTTATAGGTTTCAGGGATTGGGACCTGGTTATCTTTGGAGACTCTCATCTGGCCTACCCCTGGGGGAAAATGCCTTTTTATCACCCCCCAGACTGCTTTCTCCATTCTTCCCAGACCCCAGCTACCTTCTCCTGTTTAGGAAAGCAGCCTTCATACGTGTTCACAGATGCAAATAAATGCTGATATTGGGGAGTGACGTCCATGTCAGGAGTGTCAGGGCCCCAGCCTGGCAACCAAGTGCCCTGTGATGGAGGTGAGATGACCAGTCCTGGGTGTGCATGGAAAGTGGGTGACAGGTCATGCCACAGAGCTAAGACTCTGAGGAGGTCAAATCAGTCTCATCAGCTAGTCACTGATGGAGTCAGCAGCAGAGCAGGGACTCGGAGCCAGTACCAACTGCCTGGCTCTCCCAGAAGCTTCTCTTCTATGGTCCCTAGGTAATTTTGTCTCCCCATTGAGCACTGATAGTAGCAGCATCTTCACAGTCAACATTATTATCCCTCTGCTACCATCACTGTCACTGCCCCATCACCAACATGCTGAGTTCAACCCAAGGCTGGAAAGAGACGAGCATTGGACACAGGTTCAGGCTGACACCCAAGAGTCAACGTGGGAGCTAATATGGGCCCCAACCACAGAGCCCTAAAACAATTGCAGGTGGAGATGGATCTGAGGATGGGCATGCATAATCGACCTTCCGGGAGGCAGGAGCAAGGAACATCTATGCGATGGAGTCTGCCTATGAGGACTGCATTTAAAATGTGGTGGGCAGTGTTTTAAAGTCACCACCATAATCATCAACAGCTAATGCATAATGACAACTGTGGCCATTAACAACATTGTCACCACCCGCCTACGGAAGTGCAAGAGCACACAGTGCCAGCGCCAGGAGGGCACTGGTTGGAGGGAAGACTGAGGAAGTTATGGCAGCCAGGCACAGAGCAGGGGATTTGCAGGGGAGTTTGGACTTTATCCAAAGGCCAGTGGAATCATTGAAGAGTTTTAAGCAGATATGGCCAGCTTTACATTTTGAAAAATCACTCTGGTAGCAACAGCCTTCCAACAGGCCTCCCTGCCTCCAGCCTTGCTGTTGCCATGGCCCAGGCCTGGCCCGAGGCGTGGATGAGAGTGTCCAGGGAGAGAGATCGCATGGGGAGAGAAAGAGCACACAACAGACTCGGGGATGACACCCACACGTGAGGACCAGTAGGGGAAGGCGGAACACAAAGGAAACTGAGACTGGCCAGAGATGCAGGAAGAAAGTGTGAAGAGTACGTGTCCCTGAAGTCAAGGGAAGAGGATGTTTCAAGAAGGGGGAAGTGGTCAGCAGCAGCACGTGATGCTCAGGGGAGGGATGAAAGGTGGAGTTGGTGCTCAGGAGGTCATTTGTGGTCTTGTTGAGACACGAGGGGTTGGTGAAGCCTGACTGCTGTGGGCTGAGGAATGAGTGGGTGTTGAGAAAGGACAGCAAGTAAAGCCTAGCCTCTCTGAAGTTTGGATGTGACGGGAAGGTGAGGAAGGGACAGAGAGGTTCAAGGAGCACCCTTTTTTGGATAGCAGAGATTCGATCAAGTTTATATGCTGATGGGAAGGATCCTTTAGGCAGAGGTTGAAATTTTGGAATAAGTAGTGATTGGTTGCTATGGTTTGAATGAGTTCACGTGTTAGAAACATAGTTGCCACCATAATGGTTGTAAGCGAGATTAGGCCGTGAGGATTAATGCTGCTGTTGTGGGATGGGCTCCGCGTAAGCTAGGCCCCCTTCCTTTCTCTCTAACTCACATGCTCACTTCCACCCCCTCCTTCCACCACGCAGTGACCAATCCCCAGTGCCGTACTCTTAGGCTTCTCAGCCTCCAGAACCATGAGCCACATAAACCACTTTTCTTTATAAATTACCCAATCTGTGGTGCCCTGTTGTAGCAGCACTAAATGACTAAGACACTGATGGCACAGGATGAAGACATGGCAGATAAGGAAAATACAGTTGGATTGTCAGGCGGCACCGCGGTGTATCAAGACTGGGGATCCGAAGCAGCACTGATGTGTGCGGCTGTGTGGCTTTCTCTGGCTGCCCCTCTGGCCTGCTCTGGCTGGTGCACCTGCGGAGAGAGTCGATGGCCGCTTTGATCCAGGCTTTGGGTTTCCAGGTTGACAGACAAAAAGGACCATGAGGCAGGGGAGTTGAGCTCACTGGCAAGCTAAGGTTGAGGTGGTGACTCTTGAGATCTAAGGTGGGGAGGGAAGGGACTGAGGGCAGGAGGGCTGGGTGGACAGAACTCGACACTGTCAAAGGTAAGCAAAGCTGGAGTTTATTCAGTGCTAACTATTGCCATAGAGAAGACAGTCCTGTGTGAACTGAGCTCAACCCCTCTGAAACAAAAGGCAAGAGATGTTTTAAAAGTGGGGTGAGCTAGGGGAAAGGCGCTGAAGGGCGGAAAAGGGGGATGTGGTCCCTGTGACTAGGCCAGCTAGGTTTGTAACTGGCACTAATTGAAGTTAGCCTCCCACCCTCCCACAGCGACTGGACGCCAGGGGCCCTTGACTAGACCAAACAACACATTCTCCGGCAGCCTGGAGCTTCCCCAGGCGGGAACTTTCGAGGCCGGGAGCCGCCATCTGAGGCTGCTGCTGTGCGCGTGTTTGTTTGAGCCAGGGTTCAGATGGGGTCACGAGCTGAGAGTCGCTCTGCAGTTCCCCGTGCCGTGGCATGCAGGATGCAGGTAGGAAGGCAGAGCCCTGAGAGCAGGTGGAAGGAGCAGAGGCTGAAGTCACATGGGAGCCTGAATTTCAGGCTTTAGAAGTGGAGCCTCTCTAGGTTGAGGCCATGGGAGTTGGTGGCTGAAGGTGAGGAGAAGGCCCCAGAAAGCCAGATGTCAGGGCCAAAGTTCACGTGGAGCCACCTCCACGAGGGCAGGAATCAGGGCAGGGAGGAAGCCAGGTGGGGAAGAGGCCTGAGTGACAGCAGTAGGTGGCCGGCTCCGGGAGCCCCTGTGGAGGAGTGATGGTCAGGGAGGGGTCACAGGGAGCGGCCACCCTGCTTCCTGACCATGGGGTCTGGGAGAATGAGGATCCTCCTGCGAGGATGGCAGAGGAGGGGCCTTCGCTGAAGAGGCTGAAGTGAGACACTGACCAAAAAGTACAAAACCAAACCCAGTCCTGAAACCATGGCAGCTGTTCTATGCACCCTTTGGGTAGAAAATCATGTCCTTCCCATCCCCAACTTAGCACCTGGCGCAGGAGGCAGAGAGGAGAAAGAGTTCCACAGATTCCCACAAACTGAGCGATGCTTCCCTGCAGGTTCCAGCCAATTCCAGTCTGAGGACCATCTTTCTCTGAACACAGTTCTGACTTCAAACTTCAAAATGCACTGGACACAATAGCAGCTGTGATTGAGGAAGCTGCTCATGGTACACGAGGAGAAGAGCCCAGCCTGGGCTGGACAAAAGTGCCCTCCAGCCCTGGCTCTTCCCCTACCCTCAGGAGCTTGAGCAAGTTAGTAACCTCTTTGAGCCTCAATGTAATCACCTGTCAAATGGGGATAAAAGCCACTTACCTGGCAGGGCTCTAGCAAGGATTACACGAGCTAATCTGTGCTAAGCACTTGGCATAGCGCCTAGCACAGAGCAAGCTGGCCCAGGTGCTAGTTATCATCATGACTGTGAATGCACTCACACTTCAAGACGAATTTGTGTTTGGTTCGTCACAGGAGCATCTGCACACAGGGGACGTGGTTGCTCATGTGCGTGGGAGGCACATTCCTTATTCAATCAGCTGGCTGTGCCTGGGGAGAGGCCTGAGATGCTGAGACCCCTTGCGATGACTTGGGGGTCTCATGGGGACCCTCGGCTGGTCCACATTTGCACCCACCACACTCTGTAACCTGGTCTCTCCCTGAGGTAGGCATTATTAAGGAAACTGAGGCCCAGACAGGGTCAGGAATCTGCCTGTGGATGCACAGGAATCCGTGGCAGAGCTGGGCGGGAGCCAGGCTCACGCACCTCCCTCGCCGTCTTCCCGTGGCAGCTTCAGCCTGCTGGCGTCCCTGCAGCGCCTGGGCCTGGCTGGGCTGCGTGTTTGCTGTGTTGCTGCTGTCACCGCCAACGGCTCTGCCGACCGTGGGAGTGTGGGCCCGGGCTCCAGGAACTGTTGTCCCAACTCTGATTGTGGTTCCAGATTTAGTCACATTTCTGTCTCAGCCCCTGTCAGAGTCTCAATCAAAGTCCCCATTGCGGCCTTTGTCACAGCCTCTATCACAGTCTCGATCACAGCCCCCGGCACAGTCCCGCCAGAGTCGCGGCCACAGCCCCATCCAGTCTCCGTCACAGCCTCTGCTGCAGCGCCGGCCACGGCTCCTGTGACAGTCCCCGTCAGAGTCGCTGCCACCGCGCCTGCCACAGCTCCATCACGGCCTCTATCACAGCCTATGTGACAACCCCTGTCACAGCCCTGTCACAGTCCCGGTCACAGCCTCTGTCACAGCTCCATCACAGCCTGCCACAGCCCTGTCACAGCCCATGCTCAGTCTCTATCACCCTCTCCCTGGCTCTGCCCCTGCTTGGGGCCCTGCGAGGTGGCCTGCCGTCTTCTCCGGAAGGCGTCCAGGGAGGAAGGCCGTGTGGTAGCGGGGCCCGGCGAGCGGGCTGCGGGAGGGAGGTTGGGCGTAGGGGCCTGTGCGAAAGACGTGCTCCCCAGGGAGCTGGAGTCCAAGCCTGGCTGTGGCCCGCTCCGTGTGTGTGCCCAGGGGCCAGGGGCCCGGCCCCACCTCTGGCAGGATGACTCCACGGTTTCACACGTTGCTTTCATTTCCTTGCCCCTACCGTGAGCTCCCAGGGGCAGGGACTGTGTCCTGTTCTTTTTGCTCACTCACTGCAAAGCTGAGCACAGGCCTGGGCTCCAGGGCACAACCTAACGACTCTCCCCAAAGTCCTGGCCTGTCTCAAGTCATTTCCAGTTGCCCCCCTTTGCCTCCAGAGCAAACCACCTTTAGGTCCTGTGTTCGCTGCTCTTGAATGCTTGCCCGCCCCGGCACCCGGGCTCCCCCACCCGGCTTCTGGTTCTGGTGGTTGGCGCGCCCCACCTCAAAACAACCGCCTCCCTCCTCCCCCTGCTCGCCAGCCTCTTCTCCACACAGCCGGCTTCTGCCCCTGGCTTCCTCCTGTCAGGTTTTGAATCTGTCTTAGTCTTGTCTCAGCCTGCAGGTGCGTGGTGGCGAAGGGCCGGCTCCCACAGCCCGCTAGAGCAGGTCCTCCAGCGCTCGCTGGGTAAATACACGGCACGGCTGGACCAAGAAAGGGGTGCCGTGAAACTGGAGGAGGAAGAAAATGTGGAGAAGTGGTGGAGAGGACAGAGCCCAGTGTCAGTGGGGACTGTGAGCCAAGTCCCCTCCCTGGGCCAGCTCAGGGCCCGGGAAAGCCCCCTCACCCCGGCATGACCCCTCCCTCCCCCACCCACCCGGCCCCATGTGCTGAGCTTCTTCCCCTCCCCGTCCGTCTGTTCTGTCCCTTCCTTCTTTCCCTCCCTGGCGCCTCCAGCCCCGGCTGATGAGACCACCCGGAGGCCCTGTCTGAACTCACTTCAGCCTGGATTCCAGACGTGGGACAGAGGAGTCTCTGGTACTTACTTCTTGGCAGCTGTGCTCAGCCGGCACCTCAGGGGCCTCCCCCTCCCGGTGCCTCCCTCTCCAGCCTGGCTCTGAGTCCAGGTGGCCCAGACGTCCTGGAGCCCCAGCAGGACACAGAGACACAGTCCAGGCCTGGCTGAGCTGTCAGCACATCTTTCTCCAGCCTCCCCGGGGTGGGCGGGCGTGAGGTCCTACCCAGTGCTTTGGCAGAGTCCCCAGGGAACATCCGGGTGTGTAGGACCAGGGAGAGCAGGGCGGTCAAGTGCAGTGCAGCCAGGACTGGCCTGGAGATGAAAGAGCTTGGGGCGCTGCTGGGCCCCCAGTGCTCACAGGCGGGATCCTACGCAGAGGCAGGGGGTGGAGGACAGGGCAGTACCATAGCTCACGCTCCTAGATCCTAGAGAGACCAGGCAGAGCTGAAAAGGAAGCAGATGGCAAGCCCAATGGGAAGTTGAGCCTGAGGGGCTTTCTTGTTCGCTAAGGCCTTATGTGATGGGGAGGTGGCATGTGGGCTCCCAGTGTGTTTTTATAGCCAGAGTCTGGGGGTGAGGGTGCTGGGAGGAGAGAGGTCAGAAGGCTCCGACACGGTCCTTCTATGGAGACAGCAGAATTTTCTTAGGGCCAGTACAGGGTAACAGCTTAGTGAGCCCCTAAGTTGGACACCTGCCCCTAGCCTTGTCCTTGTTGGCCCCACTGTGAGAATGCAGCAGGCCTCATCCCTCCCCCCAAGCTACTCCATTCACCATTTTCCCCATAATGAGTGTGTGTCAGCACACACACAGACACAAGCACACATATACACGAACACGGTAACCATTGCCTAGAAAACTCAGTTCACTTTCTACTTCCTCCAGGAAGCTCACCTTGACTATACTCAAGGGAATCACTGCTCTGAGCTTCTGAACCCCTTACTGTGACCCTTGATTACAAACCTCTGCAATGACCTTTTGCTGCTTTGACTAGACCAGGAGCCACCCAAGTTAGGGCATCTCTCTGCCTCTCGGCCTCCATCATGTGTGTCTGTACATGCGTTGGGCACCCAAGGGCTTGGTGATGCTGGCTGGTTGATTTGTTTCCCCCATACATCTACATCCAATCTGGTTGCCCCCTGTGCGCCCCTTCCCCATTCCAGGTTTTTCATCAGGAAGCTTTGGGACAGGAACCTGAGGAACGTTGCTGATTACAGTGTTCTTTCCTGAAGGCCACATCTCAGGTCAGGACTTCCAGCAGGAAGTCTGTGTGTCCCTAGTCCCTGTCCAGCCCTGCCAAGAGCAGACCTGCCTTAGAGCAGAGCAGAAGGTAGTGTGGGCAAGACCGTATCTGCACTAAACAAAAAGATGAAGTGGCATCTGTATATGGATGTCACCCTCTCTTTCTCCCCCTGCCTTCTCAGAGGGTCTTGAGCATAGGGTCAAGGGTGTGGCCTCTGAGTCGGTTGCCTCTGATCCCATTTTCTATAGAGCTTAGGGCCAGGGCAAGTGCCTGTCCCAAAGAGAAGGAAGTCTGCCTTCTGGAGACCCAGCCAGGGCTTATGAAGGATGAAGAATCCAAAGGAGGTAATCTTATATGGTAAGACCTCCCTTTTATCCCAACAGCAATTTTTAAGAGACTATATAGCTAAATCAGATTCCAAAGGCCAAGTGTCTTCCCCTCCATTGGGTAATGCAGGTTTTATTCGATCATTTCATTATTCATTGTCTACTGAGAACTTACCATCAATGAGACACTATGCTAGGTGCATTTGTTTTCTCAATTAGTCTTTGCAATAACTTTTGAAGTGTATATCTTTAAACTCATTTTATACACGAGGAAGATTGAGGTATACACAGGCAGTAAATGACAGAGAAGTATTTAATTCTACAGCTTTTGTTTTCCAGTCTCATGCTCTATTGTTTACAGCAGGGATTCCCAGGCTTTTGGAATTCACAGACCAATAACATTTCCAAAATGATTTTTGTGAACAAACATAGAACCCTATGCCAAGTTTTTAGTTAGCCAGAGACATAAAAAATACCATCTCCCAGAACCATGATTTCATAAAAGGGCATTTTTAACACAGAGAATGTAGCAAGGATATAACCTTAGAATAAAGACAGCCTTCTAAGAAAGGACAGTTGGCAAACTTACCCTAAAATATCTCACATTGTTCTCTCTCTGGGGTTTTTTATTTTTTTCATTTCAAACAGAACTGGCTAAAACTTTGGTATTGCAGGGTGTGGGAGCCACTGCCCTACCCCAGAGCTGCCTCTTCAAGCAAGAACAATGCCCTTGGCCCATAGCAAATAAACTTCCAGAATTTCCCACTCCAGCTCTGCCCATCCTGGTCCCCACCAAATAAGGTCTGAGGTTGATACATACAATCAGCTACATTCCACACTCCACCCCAGCAGGTCCTTTGAATTTCACTGATATTCAGTGCCCTTCCCAGGAAGGAAGCCCGTCCACCCCAGTCCCCTTCTCTTTTAGACTCAGATGTTTTCTAGGTTTGCATTCCAGGGACACTCAGGCCCAGGCAGCCCTGTGGGGGGCCCATATGTCTCCTGGAATACCCCGGCCCACACGGATGCTGAGAGTCTTCTCCCTAGCCCAGTCCTGAGGCAGGCCTTCCCCTTGCTGGGGTACCCAGGTCCTGGCTACTTATTATCAGAGGAACCAGAGCAGACCCCAGGCCTTCTAGGCAATGCTGGAAAGGAGAGGGCTTGAGACCTGAGTGGAGTAATGGGGAGATTATAGAATGGGGGGAGGGAGAGAAGCATTCCCTCTCCATTCTTCACCTTCTTTCTGCTTCCTCTTCTTCCCGCACCTGTGCCTGCCCCCCAACCTGTGTGAGCCCACTGAGCAGCGGAGCAGAGCTGACCTGTGGATACCTTGGTTGAAGTTCCAGCTCCATCATTTTCTTGCACTGGGGCATTTGGCATGCCACTTAACCTCTGTGTGCTTTAGTTCTCTCGTCTGCATATGGGAGTAAAAATGTTAGGCTGAGCCATGTGAAATTGCCAAAATTTGAACACAATGAGCCCACAAATATCACAATTTCCTGTGGTTTAACAAATGAGGTGTGAAGTGTTGGATATATGTCTCTCACCAAATCTGGCCCCCTCCGCCAGGAAGCCCTCCCTAGATACTCCAATCTCAGTGAGATCTCCCTTTCAAATTTCTCATGGTTGGGGCATGATTTAGTACACATTTCTTCCCTGTTGTTGAGCTTTCTCCTCTACTCCTGAGCATGAGTTTAGCCTCCTTCCAACTTAGAGGCCACCAAGGGCAGGACCTGGGGCTTCTCTGTCCCCAGACTGCTGGCATACCACAGATGTCCTCCATTAGGGCTTTTACACAGAAGAGACGGGAGAGGCCCGACCTCACCAGGGGTTACCGTGAGTCTGATTTATCTGATGGTCATTTCTATACCCCAGGTTGGTCCTAGATGGTTGTGAACGGGTGTTGCTAGCCAAATTGAGGGTAAGTGAGGTGCTACGGAGGAGGAACTAAGAAGCCCTGCCCCTGGCCAGCCTGTGGCAGCAGTGCCCCAGGAAGCAGAACCTTGGTCACATCCTCTGTCTTCTCCAAGGACCCTTTCAATGCTGTCAGCTAACTTCCAGGGTCCCCAACTCATTAGAAGAGCTGACATTTATTGATCTGCTCTCTGTCCACCCTGCAGAGGTCCCTGAGACCAGTTGGACCTGCTCTACCCTCAGGGACCTCAGTCCAGAAGGGGACATAGACTATATAACCAGAGCTCAGGTTCATGGGAGCTAAGGGACCACGGGGATGTGACTGAGGTGCAGGTCACTGGGAAACCTGTGTGGGCGGACTTCCTGAGCTGGGTTAGGGCAGACTAACCCCCAGCTAGACAGAGAAACCAAAGAAGTGAGTGAGTTACATGGAGGTCTTCCCCCTGTGTGGCCGGCACACCAGGGCAGGCAGGGCTTGCAGCCTGTTAAGAACACTCCTTCTCAAGGAGACCCAAGGACATTCAGGGATTAGGCCTCCCAGCATCCGTGCAGAGAACTGTCAGCTCAGAGCTGCTCAAAAGTAGAAATGCCAGCTATGGGTGATGTCATCACCCCAGTCATTCCCAACCCCTGGGAGGTCTGGTGGTCCAGCGGGTAGAGCAGAGCAGCCCCTGCCAGGCTGCCCCCCACCATCCTGCCACTAAAATGCCTGTTCTGGATGGCGGTTGGGAGAGGAGGTGGTCACAAGTGGGCTAAGAATGAGAGTAAAAAAATCATTTGAAGAAAAACTTCCTGTTCTTCCTCAGAGAGATGGCAGAGCCAGGGGACCTTTTTGCCTCCCTCCTGTCAGACTTTTCTGAGGATTCACTTCAGCATTAACCCAGTCCCCAACTTTCCCCGGACAACCCCTTCCCTCTAATGCCCAATCCCTCCCCCGTCCCCGTTTCTGGGCTAATCTGGGGTGTCAGGCTGTCTCAGGGTGTTGGAGAGGAACAGAGCTATACTTCAGGCTGAGCTAGTGGGATCTGTCCATAAGCCCGGACACTGTCCACGGGAAGAGGACACACAGCTGGGGGACGTTCCGGGGGACGCAGCAGACTCAAAGGGAGTGGGGGCTGTGCAGCTGCTTGGGGGTGGGGGAAGGGGTGGGCGTCTGGGTGGAGCAGGAGCTCCCCCAGCATC
>VBSM01002959.1:14116486-14158687 GCA_008086735.1 Cheirogaleus medius | reverse complement strand
CCCTGAGCGCGGGAGGGAGGGAGCGCGGGGTCCCCGCGCCCAGCCCGGCCCGGGAGGAGGCGCAGCGCGGAGAGCCCGGGACCGGGAGCCGGACTGGGAGCCTCCCCGCGGCGCGCAGCATGGGCGACTGAGGCGGCCCCGCGCCGGCTGTGAAGGACTCGTCCCCACGGGCTGACTGACAGGCGGGCGGACCTGGAGCGGCTCCGCGGCGCCGCGCCCCTGTCCCCGGCCCGGCACGGCCCCTGGCGCCATGGACAAGCTGCCGCCGTCCATGCGCAAGCGGCTCTACAGCCTCCCGCAGCAGGTGGGGGCCAAGGCGTGGATCATGGACGAGGAGGAGGACGCCGAGGAGGATGGGGCCGGGGGCCGCCAAGACCCCAGCCGCAGAAGCATCCGGCTGCGGCCGCTGCCCTCGCCGTCGCCCTCAGTGGCCGCGGGCAGCACGGAGTCCCGGGGCGCGGCCCTCGGGGCAGCGGACAGCGAGGGGCCGGCCCGCGGCGCGGCCAAGTGCAGCACGAACGGCGACTGCAGGCGCTTCCGCGGGAGCCTGGCCTCGCTGGGCAGCCGGGGCGGCGGCGGCGGCGCGGGCAGCGGCAGCAGCCACGGGCACCTGCATGACTCCGCGGAGGAGCGGCGGCTCATCGCCGAGGGCGACGCGTCCCCTGGCGAGGACAGGACGCCCCCGGGCCTGGCGGCGGAGTCCGAGCGCCCCGGAGCCTCGGCGCAGCCCGCAGCCTCGCCGCCGCCGCCCCAGCAGCCGCCACAGCCGGCCTCCGCCTCCTGCGAGCAGCCCTCCGCTGACACCGCTATCAAAGTGGAGGGAGGCGCGGCCGCCGGCGACCAGATCCTCCCCGAGGCTGAGGTCCGCCTGGGCCAGGCCGGCTTCATGCAACGCCAGTTCGGGGCCATGCTCCAACCTGGAGTCAACAAATTCTCCCTGAGGATGTTCGGCAGCCAGAAAGCCGTGGAGCGCGAGCAGGAGAGGGTTAAATCGGCGGGGTTTTGGATTATCCACCCCTACAGCGACTTCAGGTAAGGGGCCCGGCGACGTCCTGTGAGTGCTTTGCGCGGTCGCAGGCACGCTTCCTCTCCCGGCCCTGCTTCCCAGCCGGAGTTAACTTTCCTTCCTTCCTTTCGCTGGGAGCTCCGAGAGAAGTGGGGAGCCTCTAGGCTCTGAGACACCCCCAGCCCTTCTGCACTGCGCTGGGAACTTTCCTCTGCGTTCAGACGCTGGTCTTCCTGGGTCTGGGCCGCACTGGAGAATAGGCTGAAAAGGTGCTCTGAGCCTGGCCTAGCCCTAACCGTAGCCAGGATAGGGCTCTGCCACCTTAAGCCACACATTCCACCTCCCCCATCAAGGCTGCAGAGTCAGGGTGGCCATCCTAGAGGCTCCAGGTCATTCTTCCTGCAGAAAGAGCAGGGCCATGTAGGGAGGCAGACCTCTTAGCAGCCAGGCCAGATCCCTGGGTGCTGACCGCAGGCATTATCTGCCTTTTGGTGCCCGGGGAGACTGCAGCCAGGCCTCTGGGGGACTGAGGTCACTGGGGCCTGAGGCCCAGGACTAAAGCCTTCTGCACCTGCTTTAACCCTGGGCCAAGCCCCTCATTCTGAGTGGTGGAGCAGGGAGCAGGCACCCTGGGCAGATGGCATTGCACTGGCAAGGCAGCATGACCTTGCTCAGGGTGGCCAGTGAAGATGCCTGGTGTTCTGACTGCTGAGCAGCTGTCCTGTGACCTAAGTTTGTCCAGTGCCCCATCCCCACCCCAGAGGCCCACGCTCCGGCAGCTGATAGGTCTCTCATGGGTCAGTTGTGGGTTCCCAAACAAAAGATGTGACTGCCAGTTAGGGAGAGGGACCCTGCCCCCTCCTGCACCACCTGAGTCAGATGCCACTGAACAGCAGATACCAATGGACGCTGGTGGGCATATCTGTGCAAAAAGAGGGATTGTTGGTCGCCTCTGGGGTTGGGATCAGGGATACCCTTACCTCAGTCAAGGTCCTGAGATCCCCCAGTGCCCCTCTTGGCTTTCCTGATACATAAGATTGAGATGGAGGTCTGGGAAACATTCATCTTTTTGAGCTGGGTTTAATTCTCTCATTCTCTGTCCCTCTCTGTCCCTACCCCCTATTTGTCTCCCTGCCTTGCCTACCCTGCTTGCCTGCCTATATAAATGATCATTTTGCCAACCCAGAGCCCTCTTTGCAAACTCCAGGGAAGCTGGATTTGTAATGAGAGCAAAGCCATTTTCCATCCAATGAGAGAGATTTTTCATGCTGGGAAGGACCAGTCAGACAACACTCGATGGCTTAAAATAGGTGGTGAACAAAGGCTCCCCCATTTTCTTTTGAGAGGCTACTCTTCCTAACCCTAATATCTAGGGTTCCCCCTTTCCAGAGGATGAAGGAGACCAAAGGGCAGGCTAAACAGAGTCATAGTCATCAAATTGTGTGAGCCTATGTGGGACCTTCCCATGAGAAAATGTGGCTGGGTTCCCAGTGCCAGGTTCCTGATGAGTGGACTCCCCTTTGACCAGTACTGGGGCCTGAGGATCCCAGGCTGAGCTAGGGAGGAGTGCGCAGGAGCCATGTCTCCTCCACTCCCCAGGTGTCCCAGGTTTCTCCCTTCTCTGAAGGCGTCAGTGGTGGTGACAGATAGGCTGTTCCTGTACCAAGCACTGGCGGTTGTTGAAGGACCCTCCTCACCCTTGCTCAGCTCTCTGCTGTCTTTGCTGTCAGAAGGCCTATCTGGGTTCTCATCACCACGCCCACTGCCTGGGGTGGGGGTCCTGCAAAGGAACAACCCCAGGCATGCGTAGCCTCCATTGACAGCAAGCAGTGATTGAGGCCCTTCTGGGCACTGGGTCCTATCCTCATAGTCTCCATTACTTGGATGCTGAAGAGTTTGGACTGGGTTGATTTCATCAAATGGGATCCTTCCCCACCTTCCCAGTCTTACCTCTGTCCCTCCTGGTAGGTCTGTCTGCAGTCCCGCTGCTGCAGAATCTCCCACGAACTGCAAGCTGCCTGGGACCTGGCCGCAGGGGAGGGTGGTGGGGACAGGGAGAGGGGGGTGCAGTAGGATTGTTAAACGGGTGACAGGAAAAGGGGCAGACTGGGCTTTGGGTTTGTGCGATAAGCAACAGGGACTGGTGGCTGGAAGCCCACATCCTCTTTGTACAGTCTTGGGGCTATCTGGAGCTGGGTAGGGTGTAAGGAAAGAAATCCAAGAAAGACCATCTGAGAGTGTGCTGGAGGGGCAGTGATCATGCCTCCCCTGCCTCTGGGCCAAAACAGCTAGTCTCATCTTCAGAAGGTCAAAGAGGCAAGGGTCTAGCTAAGTCTCCTAAGCTTAGAAAACCCACCACTCAACCCCACATAACCCCCACCTCCCCTAGCACCCCAAGCCTCAGTCCCTAGAGCTTCAGCCACTGGCCTTGGGCATCTATATGGAGCCCATCCCCATTGCCCACCTTAGGCTTCACGGGAGCTTCTGCAAGCATTGCTCAGGCCAGCTGAGGATTTATTCATCATTTTGACGGGCAGGAAGCATTGATCGAGCAGAATTGGTTTAATAAAGAATCACCGGCAAACCATGATAGATTGAGTTTGTGGTTAGGAGTTCAGGGCTGGCTGTCATGGGCTGCTTCTAGCATCTCCTGTTCCTGGGGAGCAAGGCCGGGTGCCTTTTCCAGGGCTGGAGTGGGCTGCGCTCTGAGGGACCAGTGTAACCTGTGCCATGGCTGATGATAGGCTTTTTCTAGACTGTCCCCTTCCCCCCACACCATGCCCTGGCCACCCTCATGGCTCCTCTAGGCTCCACAGCCTGTCTGGCCTCCCCTCCCCTCCCACTCCCCATTTGCCTTTTGAAATTTGTATTGATGGTGTGTTAAGGGAATTGGTCAGGACACAGCAGCCCCTTGGGACATTGCTCTCTGGGCTTCTGCCCAAGGCTGGCTGGGCTCTTGGGTCCTGCGTGGGTCCTTCCTTCCACACAAATGGTGTCCTGAAGAACCTGGAACAAATAAAACATAGTATCTGGATAATCTTATTTTACCAAGAGGAGAGAAAGGGAGTGGGAACCCCGAGTGCAGATGTAGCTGGTTTCGTTCCCAGAAGCTGGTCAGGCTTAGGCAGTCTGCCTGGGCGTGTGTATCTAGACGTCTGTCTGAGTGGGTGCCTTGGGGCTGTGTGGGTGGATGTGGGGGCTGTCAGGGAAGTCCCTATGTGGGATGTCAGTTCTGGAACTATTGCATGTTCCCAGAGCTAGCTCAGCCTTGAGAATGGAGGCAGGCAGAAGCTTGGCCTTTCTCATCCTCAGCCGCTGCCCTCTCCTAGCCTGAGTCTCCTGAAGCCACGAGGAAGGGAAGGGAAGGGAAGGGAAGGGGGGCCTTTGAGTGTCCTCTCCTTGGGGCAGAAACAGCTGGGCTCTAAAATCATGGAAACTGGGCCAGTAGCCTGGCAGGTCCCATGGGTAGCGTGAGCCGACTTTCTGCTACTGGTCCCTGGCACCTTGTCACTGCCATTACTCACCTCCCATCACCTCTCTAGCCCTGTTTGCTATGCTATGGGGTCCTGCTTGGGTAATGAGCCTACTTTGAGCCTCAGTTTTCCTATCTAGAAAATAGGGTTCCTGTTGCCTATGGCTATGTCACACACAAATTAGTACAGCTGTGGTTGCCCTGCAGAGGTGAGAAGCTGCAGTGACCTGTGTGAACACAACTCCCCTGCCCTCACTACCTCCTTCCCTTGGTCCTGGGCTCCTGGGCAGATCACATGGGCCTCTGTCCTTGGCTCAGTCCAGGGATTCTGAACTGCTAGGGGTCAGAGACCTCACTGAGAACCTGCTGGAAACTATAGAGTCTCTATCCAGAAAGATACATAGATGTCCACACACGTGAAGTGTGGCACTCAATTTCTGGTGTCTGTGGTTCCCCTAAGTTGAGGACCATCTGGGGGCTCAAGGTTGTGAACCCCACTCTAGGCTGTCCCAGAAGACAGCCTGGGCCTGGCAGGAGGCGTGCGCTGGCCTCCTAGAGCCAGCCTTGTCTGGAGCCTGGTGGGGGTCCCTCTGTAATCTGGGGCTTGGGCCTCCCAAGGAGACAGTGAAGGGGAAGGAGGTGGCAACCTGGCTCTGGGTCTGGGGTTTCTGAGGCCCCTTCTTGGGTGGGCCTTCCTGGGGGCCACTGCCCAGGAATGCTGCTGCTGTGCAAGGAGCCAGGCTGGAAGGAGCTGCAGGCCCTGTGGGCACTGGAGGGAAGGGTGCCTTGTTGCAGAGGGGAATTCCGAGGCGGTGCTGTCAGCTGGCACAGCAGGGTTCTCCAGGGATGAGACGTGCCCCACCTGACAAGGCAGGGGCTAGTGGCGCTCAAGGCCGAGGTACTCCCATGATGTTGAGCGCACAGAAACCCGACAGAGGCAGAGGGCCAGGATCCTCACACTGCCTGGGTAGAGCGGCCTGGGCTCCAGGTTCTCCCTGTTGGAAGGCTCCAGTTCCTGGTCTGGAGCTACTTGATGAGGCTGCCTTCTCCCCTGCCTGGCCCTACCTCTTCGGTCCCCTTAGCTGCTGTGAGCTGCGAGGCTTTGGGGCTGTCAGGGAGCCTGGCTTACGTAGGAAGCTTCCAATGGTGCTGGTCTGTCTGCCTGTCCATCTGCCCTCTCTCTGATGTTTTAAGGCCCAGTGTCCCTGGGTCTTCTGGGACACACCCTCAGGCCACTCTGGCCACTGTCCATCTCTCCTTCCCTGACCACCTTGTGGCATTTGGATGGAGCATTTGGATGTGTTTGTTATAATGCAGCTTTTCATGTTGCAATGTCTTCCAACTCACCTAGGGATCTTTTTAAAATACAGATTCCCATTCAGTAGTTCTGGGGTGGGTGGGATGCTGCATATCTGATAAGCGCCCACACGACGCTAACGCCGCTGGAGCACAGCCCAGGACCATGCCTGGAGTATTGAGGTGATAGGCCATGTGCTTGTTCCATGTTTAGCCTAAGCTACCTAACTGAGCTCCCTGAGGGCAGAGCCTCTGTCTTCTCTCTTTGGCCTTGGAGCCCTTGGCCCCCCCGTCCCGACAGTAGGATGAAGTCTGCGGACTGGGCCAAGCGGAGCCTCAGAGAACTGCCTGCAGACTTGGGGTGCTGGATTCACAGTCTGCTCGTCTTCCCTTCCTGCTCTGCTGCTTGAACCCTGCTGGCTCTGGATGCTGGCTGTGGGGGGTGGGCAAGTGGACCCTCACTAATCACTGATCCATCCTGTCCCACCACTTTTGCAGCTCTTCTCCCAGCTGAAGGGCCAGAGAGGTGGGCCCGGCTGGGCGAGTGGGGCAGGGAGTCCAGTGACTGCTGTGCTGCAGTAAGATTTCCTGAAGGGAGCAGATGTTGTCAGTGAGAGAGTTCAGAGGTGACAGGCAGGGGAGCCGGTGTGAGGTGGCTCTGGCAGTGGCCAACTGGGAGGAGGACAGAGGCATCCAGTCACAGTGGCTGCCTTGGCACCTTGAGCAGAAGCTTTGTCCAATCTTACTTCCCACTCCCCTGCCCCAGGCCATGCCTAGCAGCCTCTCTGTGGGCTGGGCTTGACTGTCACTTCTCCCTGGCCCCTCCTACCCTGGAAGGCACTAGCCTCCATGCAGATGATTTGGCCGACAAGTGTCATTAGTGGCCTGAGCGGCCCTTGTGCCTGCCACAACACTGGCCACCTTGGGGGAATTCACCCAGAGCAGAAGGTCCGGCCCCTAATCCCCTGGAGGCTTGTCATATAACTGAGGAGGCAGCCGTTCCAGCACACGCTTGCGTGGCTCAAGGGCTCTTACAAAACTGCTGCTGCCAGTTGCTAATTAATAGAAGGGCTACTGCGGCCCGCCAGACAGTCGTGCCTGTGCCCAGGGGATGCTGAAGAATTCATACTTCCCAGCCAGCGAGGGCCGCAGGAGGGCAGGGGCATTGTCTTGGCTTTGGAGAGGATGTTCTTCGCCAGCCGGGCTTCTTTACTGCGAAAGCATTGCCAGGGCCTGGAAGTCTGCAGTCACTGGAGACGCTCTCTACCATTAGCACCCACCCAGAACTGAGGCAGGAGGCAGCACAGAGAGGTGGTGAGCTCTCCATCACCAAAGGCATGCAAGATAAGACTGAGCAATACTTAGATCAGAGGTTGCCAAGCAGTACCCCGTGGATATGTTCTGGACGTACACCAGCACCCAGATGTGTTCTGTTTGGCCAGCATAATGTGTCATAACAAATCTTAGCCAATGTTTTAAAATAGAAAGATATAACATAAAATATGGCTTCTGGACTTCTTTTGAACACCTGGGAACGCTGGAAGCTCTGGCCCCACCTTCCCAGCCCCAGCAGGGAGCTGGAGGAGACTAGAGGCTGCCTCCTTTTGTTCTCTAGTTGCCTCTGTCTGCAGCGGTCCCTAAGGCCTCTCTCTGTCTTCCACCCAGCCTGTCTTCATGCCATTTAGCTCCCGACCCCTGTAGGTGTCTGTGTTTACAATCAAGGACTCAGTGAACAAGAACTAAAGCCAGGTGGGCTTGCAATCAATAACCACCATTGACGAAGCATCCGCCACGTGCCAGGCTATGCTAGGAGCTTTACATGTCCTATTTCATTTACTCTTCACGGTGGCCCCCAAAATAGTTTTATTATCTCCAGTTTACAGGTATGGCTCTGATGGGGGAAAAGAGAGAGAGAGAAAGAGATTTGCTCCAAATTATACAGCTGTGAAGCACCAGAATTAGAATTTGACCCTGGTCTCTGTGACTCTAAGCTCAAGCTTGTCCCTTCTTTCCCTCTCTCTCTCTTTCTTCTTGCCTCTTCCTTCTCCTCCTTTATCTGTTAGCTTTTAAAAAATTTAATTACACAAGTAGTTCAAGAAAACATTCTCTTGAGAATTAAAACCTTGAGGAGGAGGGTGACCAGCCTGGGCAACATAGCGAGACTCTGTCTCTAAAAAAAAAGGAAAAAAAATAAATTAGCTGGGTGTGGTGGCACACACCTGTAGTCCCAGGTACTCAGGAGGCTGAGGCAGGAGGATCACTTGAGCCCAGGATATTGAAGTTACAGTGAGCTGTGATTGAGTCACTGCACTCCAGCCTGGGCAACAGAGGGAAACCCTGTCTCCAAAAACAAACAAAGGCACAAACAACAAAACCAATATTGAGGAGGAGCTCAGAAAGGTGGGGTCAGCAGGCACAGGAAATCTATCATGTCTCAGAATATGGGACCTGGAGAGGCTTTAGCAAGCCCCTGGCCTAGAGCCTTTTTTTTAGAGATGAGGAGCAGAGAGGGAAAGCGACTGGCCGAAGGTCACAGAGTAAGTCCGTGCCAAAGACGAAGCCACAGCCCACGTGGGTGATGTAACGTTTGTCTCCAAAGGTCTCCAAGCTTAAGTTCACCCCCAACTTCCCAGCCAGAGGGTTTCTAGACTGGACTTTTCCTGAGTGGTCTTGTCACTTGGAGCCTTTTTACGTCACTCCAGCCCCACAACTGTCTTTCTGGGGTGATAGATATTTTCAGGGTTTTGTCATAATTTAGTCTTGTCCGGTGAGAAGGGAGTCTCTCCGTGGATGCAGACTCTGGTGGCTGAGACATGCCGTCCTCACCCCAGGCCTGGGGCTGCTGGGCCAGGATGCCTTCCCACCTGCTCCTGCCCTGGCTGGTCCTGACCGGTGTGGGCACCTTTGGGGTTTTGGAACCACATCCAGGCGCCACTGATGCCCCTGTTCCTGGATAGAGGTGATCGGGGTTCAGGCAGAAAGGGGACAAGTGGCCAGTGGTATCTGTGTTCTGTCCACCAGAGAAATAGAGGGCCACATGGTCTATTCATTACATCCTTCGGAGAAGTGAGGAAGTGCAGTTGGTCTGTGGTTAGGACTCAGTGTGGGACCAGAATCAGGGCTCATTCTGTGACCAGGAACAGAGCTCTGTCTCTAACAAAGGTTAGGGCTCAGTCTGAGACCTTCACCTGGGCCCAAACTGTGACCAGGATCAGGGCTCAGTCTGTGAGTAGAGTCAGGGCTCCGCTCATGACCAAGATCAGCCAAGATCAGGGCTCAGACTATGACTTGGGCTCAGTCTGTGACCAAGATAAGGGCTTGGTCTGGGGTCAGGAACTCGAGTCCTTAAAGCCTTCGAGCCAGTCTCAGCGTCCTCCCTTTAGGAAGCCCTCCCCGCTGTCCTTAAGCTCCCCGAGAACCTACACCTCGTAGCATCTGAGCCAGCTACCTCTGGTTTTCTCTGGGAGGTAAAGCACAAATTATAAATAAACAACAGTGCCGCCGCCGCCGCTGCAGAGCCACCAAATCTAACACCTGACCGATCCCCACCCCACTCCATTCTCTCATTGTGTGGGGCTGCTGTCTGGTGTTCCCAGCCAGGCAGCAAGCCCGGGGCGCCTGCAGGGCGGTGCTCAGGGCTGGGCACGGAGGTGTACCAGCTTGACAGAGGGGCTCGCTCCACCCCATCACGCCCCGGCTGCCGGGGCCTGATAATTGGCTGCTGATGATTTTGTGTCTATCTAAGCATTTACCCACGTGGGTGGATGTGTTTTGTCTGCGTGAACGAGGCTTTCAGAAATTAATACATAACGAGGCTGGCTGATACATCATCTCTGAGCTTGAGGAGGGACAAGCCGAGGGGCCATGCCACCCAGGAGACCATACACTCCATTCCAAGGCTGCTCTCACCCACCACGGGGGCTGGGGTCCCTACCCTCCTGCCAAAGAGGAGAGGAGGATTGCAGCTTCTCTTAGGGTCCTGGTGCTGGTTAGGGGAGGGCAGACAAGAAACAAACCGGTATGGATTGAGGGTCAGGGAAGGCTTCCTAGAGGAAGCGAATCTGCGCTGGATCTGAAGGAAAGAGAGACCATTCTGCACACTTCTGTGGGAGCAGGTGTTTGGGAGCTTGAGCTAAGGGGACACCTGGTTAGGGTTGGGGTTGGCAGGCACTGAGGGCAGGTTGTTCAGAGCCTGCCTCTTTGAACCTGCACTCCTTAAGCTCTGCCCTTCACCTTTGCAGACTCTGGGCCACTACTACCACCTGCCTGTGATGCTGCCTGAGTACGTGTGCGTGTGTTTGCCTGTGTGTGCAGCCTGGTCCTTGCAGCCCAGGGGAGCTCCCCGGGCCCTGGCCCCAGCTGCACAGACTTTGAGAAGACTCCCTTCTCCTGCGGTACTAGGCCCAGAAGGCAGGTGTTGCTGCTGCAATAATGTCACTGAGCGTGTGGCCGGGAGCCCAGAAGTAATTACCCTGCAGTTCCCCGTCAGAGGCTGGAGCAGCCCCTGTCAATGATTAACGTGAGTCCCCAGCCACTCAGTGCCAAAGCCAGTCATGGGCTGCTCCCACCTACAGAGGATATGAAGGTGCTTGTTCCCTTCCCCAGGGACAAGAAAGACCCTCAGGTCCACAGGTCTCATCAATGTTTTTAGCACCTTTAGAAGAAACTTGGTCCAGCAGGAGACACTCTGCAGATGAGGCCTGACTTCGTGCTGCACGGGGGCTGGTTCAGCCTGGAGCCCTGGGTCTTCTCATCTGCACTTGCCCAGCCTAGAACTGCCTCCTCCTCCCACTCTAAATTTGCCCTCATGTCTCCTGTTCTGCTGTGTGACCTCGCAAACCCTTTTCCTCTCTCCGTGTCCAGGGTCAGGGCTCAGCCTGTGGCTGAGAAGAGAGCAAAGCTCATTGACCAAATAGGTATTGAACCCTTAGTCCTGATCCCATTAGCACAGATTGAGCCAGCAGGGCAGGGGCAGCACTGCCAACCAGCACGGCTGATGAGAGTCCCCTCCCTCTTTCTGGGGACTCTGCCAAGGCCCAGCCTGGCAGAGTTCTGCGGCCCCTGTGGTCCTGGAACAGGTGGGGGATCCCTTACTTGGGGGCATCTGTCTGCTGAGGCTTTCCCTCAGCGAGGAGGGGCTCCCTGGTGTGCTGTGTCATTGCTGTGGCCTGGTGAGGGCCTCCCTCCCATCAGGTCCGGGCCCTGCAGAGTGGAGTTCGGGCTTTCTTTTCCTTGTCCCTGGGCGTCCTACCAGGGACTGACATGGCAGGAGCTTAAGGAAAATGAGTTGAAATGCCCTCCTGTGAAGGGCCCCAACCATGTTGTCCTCTCTTGGATGCTCAGACCCGGCCTCGGAAGTGTGAGGACCTGTGGAGACTGCAGGTCACACTGGACAGCGTGGCTGGGGGGCCCTGGGACAGGCCAGTAGGATCGCCCACTTCGGCACTGGCAGAGGACAGAAATGGGGAGCTGTTCCTCCTGTCGCAGAGTCATCGTGCCTTTGGGTTGCTCTGTGGCTTCTGGGGACTGAGTCGAGGGAACAAGCCTGTGAATCAGAGGCCAGTTGAAGCCTTGGCTCTGCCCTGTCCAGCTGTGTGGACTTAGCCGGGGCCTCACCTCTCTGAGCTTTGCTTTCCTCATCTGGAAATGGGAGCAGAGAGACTTGGGTCCCCTAGAGTGCTGGCCGCTTCAAGTCACCTGGGAGCTCGTGCAGCCACGGACGCCCGGCTCCCTGGGTGAGGCCAGGCAGGTACAGTTTGGGGAAGTGCCCAGGTGATTCTGCCTCCGTGACTTTGGGGCCCAGGACCCCAATGCCGCTCTGTGCCCGCCTGCGGCCCTCTGGCTGTGCGCTTGCAGCCGCCCTCAGCACCCCAGAGCCCGGGGTGAGACCCTGGCTCAGCACAGCACCCAGGCCCGTTGGTGAGAGGCCTCTCTCCAGGGAGTCGCTCCCCTTTTTTTCCTTGAAGATCGTTAGGATTCCAAATTATGAAATTCGGGGGCTGGGCTGGACCTCAGGGAACATGGCCCTTGCTCAGCTTCCTCCTCAGACTGTTTTCCTGGAGAGAAGGCAGCTCTGTGTCAGAGCCGGGCCTCCCGGGGATCCTTGTTGCTTGACTGGCCTCCGTCCCCCATCCCAGAGAAAAGGGGCTGTGTAGACCCCCAGGGTCATCAGTTAGCTCCCTCTCTGGGGCAGCCCTCCCCCGGCCGCCTCCTCAGCCCCTCCATGAGCAGGGCTTCCTGGCCTTAGGAGGCTCTGCACCAAATCCGTCCCCCACGCCTTGCATTGCAGCTCGGGCCTGTTTCTTCCTTCGCACTGGCAGCTCCTTCCTGCACGAGCAGGTGAGCTCTCCTACCTAATTTCCCCTGAGGTTGTGCTCCCGGGCTGCTCCACAACAATATTCTATTTTTGTTCCATTCTCCTGAGTGGTAGGACAGGAGGCCCCTGGGGGAGTGGTGTGCGAGTCTTCTTTGATTCTCGTAAGCTGAGAAGTTCTCCAGCTCCTAGTCCCCTCCCCAATTTTCCCCAGATAGTCTGGTCAGCTGAGTGAAGCGCAAAGAGGTTAGGTCACTGACCGCAGGGGACACAGCATCTGGCAGCTTGGAGCCCTGCTGTGCAGGGTGGCATGTGTGTGTGCGTGCATGTGCATGTACATATGCACTGTGTGTCCTTGTGCGTGTACAATCTCAGGTCTCCAGAGGAGGTCTCAGCCCATCAGAGAGGCAATGGCTTGTCATCTGCAAGTGTTCCTTTTGCCCAGGCCTGGGCTCAGCTGTATCATTGAGAAGGTGCAGTCACAATCCCTTTCTCAAGGAACTCTTTTCCTCTGCAGCCTTCACAGCTCCTCTGTCCTCCAGAAGAGCTCTCAGTTCTCAGGATGGTGTTCAGGATGTACCCCATCATCTCATCAGACCAGTATTGGGTTGGGGTGAGGGGGTGTCAGAATGCCCTGAGCACATTCTTCCCTTAGTGAGCTTTCGTCCGGTCAGCTGCCCTTGGCTGACCTCTTTAGCCTCTGCACTGCAGAGATTCATGGAATTCGGCATTCCTCTGGAGATTGTCTAGCTCCATCTTTCTGTGCAATTGGAGAAACCGAGGAAGAGACAGTGAGAGGCGGGGACTTACTCAAGGTCACACAGCAAGTTAGAGACAGAGATGGGATTAGAACTAAGACTCTCAGGCCTCTATCCTGGACACCTTCTGCTGCATAGCATGGACCTCCCTTCTCTAACCCCTGGGCTCTAGCCACAGTGCTGTCCTCTGACCTGTGGGCACACTCAGGCCCCTGCCTCCTCTTTGAGGCTTTAGTACCCAGCAAGCCATGCTGCCCCTGCTCAAGCCTGGCTAGATTGCCCCTCTAGCCATCCCATGGGGTGCAGAGCCAGACAACCCTCTAATTCCCCTCCCCAGGCCCCGTCTGCCATGGCGCTGGCCCGGCTCATCTGCTCCCCTGCGAGGTGGGCCTGTCCATCCCCCAGAATGAGGGCTTCTTGAGCTAGGGCTAGTCTATTCCCCCAGGATCCACCAGCTCTCGGGCCAGGACCTGCATCTTAGTGGTCACAAGATGATGATGATGATGATGTTGAAGGCCAGCAGTCTAGCATGGCATAAGTATTATCTCTTTTGATTCTCCCAGAACCCCAGAGGTGGCGATGAATGCTCTCATGTGCAAACACATGAGGAAGCAGGCTCAGAGAGGTTAAGTGATGTGTCCAAGGCCACACAGCAGGGCACCTAACCATCATACTCTCTGCCGTAGCCTGACTGCTCAGAGTGTGGTCCCCGGACCAGCAGCCTCTGCATCACCTGGGAGCTGGCTAGCAATGCAGATGTTGGGCCCCGCCCCACTTCTGCTGAAGTCCACCGAGTCTGCATCTTAGAAAGATCCTCAGGTGGTGTGAGCGCACATTGCAGTCTGAGCGGCACTGTGCTGCGTGGCTCAAGGAGCACAGGCAGGAAGCGCAGATCCGGTCAGTTGCAGACCTGAGATGGCTCACCTTCTCTGGGGACTACTGGCTGAAACTCACTCTTGTGTGACCAGCGCCAGGCCTTCAGCCCAGGATAGGGAGGTGCCTTAGAAGAGGCAGGGGTGAAGGGTCATTTTTGGGTCTTGAAAAAACAAAACAAAACAATTGTTCCTTGAGTCATTGATAAGCTTAGAAGAATTAGAAGGTATGCCAAAATCCAAACAACGCCCCCCCAGACCCCATAGACCAAGCCCTAGGTGCCCTTGGCTGGAAATCTGACTACGTCTGAGGCAGCCCTGGGTGGCCGAGGAAGCAGCTACCTGGCAGCCCTGTGATTCTGAGTCAGAGATTTCGAGGTGGGTTAAAAATAGAGCCCCAGCGGCCCAGTGGGGGTGGGAGGGAGACAGCAGCTCATCTAGTGCAGGAAGGAGACCCTGGGGTCAGGGAGAAGCAGGGAGGGGAGGGCTGAGTGGCCAGCCTGGCCGGGGCACAGGCAGGGAGGACTCCTGCTCACTCCAGGGCAGAGGACCACTGCCACTGCTGCCACCACCGCTGCCACTGCTGCCACCGCTGCCACCACTGCAGGGGAGCCAGTGTGGGGTGGTGAGGGGTGTGACAATCAGGAGCCTGGACAGGTCGGGGGTGGGGCATGGGAGTTGGTAGATGCTTTCAAACAGCTGTTGAGGTTGGGGGTGAAAGGAGTAAGGTGTCCTTATGTGTGTGTCATGTGAATGTCATGGGCTGGCATGTGTGTGACATTAAGCTGGTCCCCTCTGCCTGTTACACCTGCCCTCCAAGTGGCCTCCCTCTCTCCACCTTCACCACTGGCCCCAGGAAGTCTCACCCTGACTCCCAGTCACCGCAGAGACTTGCTGTGTGTTCACACCGGCCACCAAGGAGCTCTCTGCGGACCCAGGTTGTGTCTCTGCCCAACATGTGGTAGAAGACCCTTCACAGCAAGGGACGCTGGTCATTGTTTACAGGTAGATTGACTTTTCTGATTGTAAAGGTGATATTTGCCTGATATGGGAGTCCAGAAAATGTTGAAAGGTGTAATGGGGGAAATCAAGGCACCGGCAACCCCACTGCTTAATAGTAATCGATATTAATGACTTAGTGAACTCTTTTTTATTTTTGGCAAGCTTCTTTTCTCCTCCAGCAATAGTCTTCCATCCATCCATCCTTCCATCCATTTTACAATAAGGTATTTACCGAGACCCTCACCAGCCCCACCCAGCGGTCTGTTCACTTCGTGGAGAAGGAAGAGACATCGTTTCTGCGCTTGGGGAGCTCACAGGCAGCTGGGGAGCTAAGACTCCTCCTGGGCCTGTGCAGGAGCAGTGCAAGGGTGGGGAGAGCCGTGGAGCTGCCCCCTCCCTTGCCCCTCCCCCCTCCCAGGACCTGCTGGGTCCCCTGCGGGGGCTATTCAGGAAGAAGGAAGAATCCTTACAATCCCCACGTGCCCATAACAAGGGGGCATGGTTTGTTCTGCCACCTCCAGCCTGCACAGCTCAGGCTGGGAAGGCAGGTCTTGGTTGCAGCGTTAGCCACAGGATCCTCCACCAGCTCTCTCCGTCCCATCCCATCAGAGAGCCCAGCCTCACGTTTCTCCTGACCTGTCCCTTGTTCCTCTCCCGTCTCTGCCACTTCCAGCCTCTCCCTTCTTTCTCTGCCACTTTCCCACCGTAATCTCAGCGTGTGCTGGTGGCTGTTGTTGTGAGTCTTGGAATCTTGGGGCTTTGGATGTGACAAATTCTTCCCTGGCCATTGGAGGCTGCAGAAGCCTGGTGGGAAGTCGTTGGGGTCTCAGAGGGCTGCCCATGTCATGTGGCCTCTGCTGGGCTCCCTGCCGCTCAGCCATTGGCTCCCAAGGCGTGTGTGGCATGCATTCCTTCGTCCACATCCACCCAGCCGCTCTTTCAGATGTTTCCACCCATTCACATATTAATTAGGACTTTCCGCGTGACAGGCACTGTGCTGCAGTCAGGGAGGCGAGTGACCACAAGTCATATAGTCACACATGCAATTTCAGTGTAGTGTAGTCAATACCACGCTGGGGCAGCCCCTACGAGGGGCAGCTGGCCAGATTTCTTAGGCTACAACGAAGGCTTCCCAGAGGTGACTGTTGCCTGCTTTGAACCAGGGGAGATGGGATGGGCACGAGTGGGGCGGAGAGTTCCAGGCAGAGATGACAGCATGCGGGTAGGCCCAGTGGCAAGGGCAGCATCATGTGTGGGGGCACCGACAGCCACTGAGTCTATCTGGAGCAGAGCGTGCGAGGGCGGGTGGGGAAGAATCCAGATCGGGAAGGGCCTTGAGGATAGCAATGAGGACCGGGATTTTAGTTGGGAAGTGGTGGGGAGGTGAAAGGAACCTTGGGCTTAGCAAAATGTGGAGTGGACTGGAGAGAGGTTGCTGACCCCAGCCCTGGCCCTGCGCTAGGTGGGGTTCCGGGACAGTTGGGAGCCCAGCTGGGAAGCTGCTGGCGCAGCCCAGGCGGTGGGTCGATGGGCCTCGCTGGCTCCCGCATGACTGAGTGTTGCTAGGCGAGGAGACAGGAGACTTCAGGTCTCTGGGTTGTGCATTTGGATGTCTGGTGGCACCATTTTCTGGGAGCACAAGAGTTTGTGGAGGAAGCTGTTAAGTTTTATCTGAATATGTTGAGGGTGAGGTTCTCTGGGACATCCCGGTGTAGCTGCGTTGTCAGCAAGGGGATCATGGTGCAGAGCCAAGAGGGAGGTCTGCTTTACAAGCCAGCAGGAAATGAAGCCGTGGGGGTTGGTGAGGTCACCCAGGAGAGTGCACAGAGAGAGAGACGAGGGCCCGATGGGGCACAGACATTGAAAGGCCCTGCTGGGGACGAGGACCATCCACGGGAAGGGAGTGGGGGATCCCAGCAGAGTGGGTTGTCTTGGAAGCTGGGGGGGAGACCGTCTGCAGGGCAGCATGGTCTGTGGGGCCACAGGATGCTGAGGGTCAGGGAAGAAACGAACTGGAAGTGACCTTGGATTCAGCGGCAGGGTGGAGGAGGTGGGAGAGAGAGGGTGGGGATGGTGACAGCTCCTCCACCAAGCCCGGTTCTCAGCAGGAAGAGATGAGACGGTGGGGGTCCAGGGAGGGATTTTATTTTTAAGTTTAAAGAGCTTAAAAGGAAAAGCTCTTAGGAAAGGATCGTGGAGAGTGGGAGATAGAAGAGATAGGTGAGAGAGATAACCTGTCTTCTCCAGGGCGGGTCCCCGGCGAGGAGAGTGGGACTGGCATCAAGAGGGCAATAGGTGGAGCCGCCACCTCCCCCGGGACTGGCAGGTGGGGAGCAGGGGACAGGGTGAGGGAGGGGCCGCAAGGCAAGAGTCTGGTGGCAGGAAGAGGAAGGGGCATTCTGGCAGCTTCTCTCTTCTCTGTGAAGTAGAAGGTGGTGTTATCTGCTGAGACTAAGGGCGAAAGTGGTGGTTTCAGAACCTCAAGTAGGAAATTCGAAATAGCTGCTGTGGAGAGTGGGCAGGAAGGTTTAGTAGGGTCTGCTGGAAGGAAGGGCAGGCAAAGGTAGGGCCTCTCCACGAGAGGGACATTGAGGCACAGGAGTTAAGGACGCTGGCTATGTGGTGGGACTGGGCTGAGGTCGTGGGACTCTGCACAGCCCCCATGTCAACGCAGTATGGGTCGATGGTGGCCCCAGGCCAGAGCTGTGATTCTGCGGAGGTGCCAGGAGGAGGGGCCGGGGGTAGGGGTTGGTGTTAGAGAGCTGGGCCGTTTTGTCCGAGGCGGGGTGGCTGGGAGCAGGCAGGACGGTGCCGTGGGGGAACCGGCGGAGTCTGCAGCCTGGAGGGCCGGGGCGGCTGGAGAACAGGGCAGCTCTGCTGAGGGGGCTCTGGCAGGCGGGAGGCAGGGCGTGAAAGAACATTGCAGAGCAGAGCAGAGGGGATGGTGACGTGGCCCAGGGTACGATGTTGGGATGGACGAGAGTGGGATCATCGGAGTCAGGGCTTCAAGCTACCACAAGGCTGGGGCACTGTCTGGGTTGGTGATTTGGAGTGGAAGTCACCCAGGATGCTGATGGTGGGATTCGGAGTGGAACGGGAGGCTGCGGACCAGGTGCCAGCATGGCCACGTTCCCCGAGGACGACAGATGGATGCTGGAAGGATGGCCAGCAGAGGACAGGACGCCCAAAGGATCTCGCAGACATTTCTGCCACAGGCAGGAGGTGGCAGCTGTAGGGAGAG
The DNA here is from genome assembly GCA_008086735.1 of Cheirogaleus medius. Lineage (NCBI taxonomy): Eukaryota > Metazoa > Chordata > Mammalia > Primates > Cheirogaleidae > Cheirogaleus > Cheirogaleus medius. The sequence continues at coordinate 14,140,727 of VBSM01002959.1, read as the reverse complement.
GGGAGGCTGCTGACTCACCTCTGACCTTGAGGAATGGGGGGTTTGGGAGAGGGATCCCCCTGAGACACAGCTAAGGTTCACTTAAGCAGAGAGGCAGAGGATCAGGGAGTGAAGAGGTTAAGGGTGACGGGGTTTGGGAGGGAGACGAGCGGGTAAGGAGGAGTAGAGTCTGGGAGTATGGAACACCACTAGCCGGACTTATTTTTCTGTACAGTGATTAGAAAGTAGGCCTCTGAGGTCAGTCTGTTTGGGTTTGAATATTTGATCTACCATGTATAGCAAATGTCTCAACTTCTTGTACCTCAGTCTCCTCATCTTTAAAATGGGTATAATCAATAGTATCTACCTCTTAGGGCTTTTATGAGGATTAAATAAAATAGTCCATGTAAGGTACTCAGATTAGTGTCTGGCAAATAGTAAGTGTCCAGCAAATGTCAACGGCTGTCCTCCTCCATTCTCATTGTCTTCATTGTCACCTTGGGCAGTATCTTTGCTGGGCCTGGAAAACCAAGGGATAGATCAGGAATGGAGGGAGAATCCCAGTTCTCATCCTTTCTCAGACACAAAGAGTCCTGTAGTCTTAGGTTCTTTGATTTGTTAGGGGTATGGAAGGAGAATAAGTGGTGCCCAACAAAAGGGTGTGACGTCCACTCACACAGGCACAAGCCCGAGACAGGGGCTGTGGTTAGGCAGACTTCCTGGAGGAGGCAGCTGTTGAGCTGGGCTGTAGATGAGGGAAGAGATTTCCAAAGACAGCGGTTCTTGGGAGGAGGAACTGGGATGTGGATGGAGATGGGGCCAGGGGTTGGGTGTCCAGGTGGCCACTGTGAAGGGGTGGCGGGAGGAGAGGGGAGGGATGGCATGTGCACCATCCCAAAGAGCTTGCACTTTCTTCTGTAGTCAGTGGGCGTCCACCAAAACCGTAATATTTGCAAAGATAAGCCAGAGAGCATGTGAGTTGGCGGGAAAGATGGTGGCTGGAGAGCAGGGAGGGAGCAGGGTGAGGGTCCAAGTGAGAAGGGGTGAGGGACAGATCAGAAGCCATGACAGAGCATCCCGCTGAGCCTTGGCAGCTGCTGGGGGTGCTGTAGGGGCAGGGAGGAGCTAAGAGGAAGCAGTGGGGATGGCTGTGAGATTTTGAGGCCATGTGATTAATGCAGACTGTGCCACTCGGCTTTGAGCAGGGCTGGGTGTAGGAGCCAGCAGGCCCTCCAGGTGGGCACATTTTACAGACAGGTGGGAATGCAGGTCTGGCGCTGGGAGTGGTGTCTGAGTGGGAGTTGCCTGCACAGCAGGAGCAGGTGGCAGATGGGGTACTGGGTGTGCTGCTCACCCAGGAGAAATCATGGAGATCCTTGGACTGAGTCAGCACTGCAGGGACACAGAGGTGTCTGGGACAAGGCCCCTGCCCTCCAGAAACCCACAGCACTCTCAGAGAGCTAAAACCAGGGCCCAGGCTGGGCTGAGGCTCCCCTGGTCAGAGGTTGAAGAGGCCCAGAAGAGGTAGCTCTTCAGATGAATCTTGAAGGATGGGAAAGATTTTAATGAGAAAACAATGACATTCTCCTTCTTCCAGCTGACAGGATTCCCAGTGGATATCATTTGTGCCAAAATGTTTGTAAGTGGGTGTGTACAAGAAAGGATGCATGTGTGAAAATGGATGCATGTACAAGGGCAAATGGGTGCATAGATGACGAGAGTGTGTTTACAAAAATGTATTCATGATTTCACGTGTGTTGTGCATGTTTGCATGCATGTACATGCGTTTGTGCATGTGCACACACGTGTGTATGAGCATATGTCTCAAAGGCAAGTGTGGACGAGAGGAGGCTGAAGGAGGCCATCACCATTTACGACCTCCACTTCTATTTTATCGCCATTCTCATCTCTTCAGCCTCCAGGGAAGGAGAGGGCCCTTGGTCTAGTCCTTGAGTCTCTGAGTTCAGGGTCAAGGGCCTCCTGTCTTGTCTTCCCTCAGCTCCCTTGAGGAAATAACTTTCCTCTCAGACCAAACCATGAAATGCTCCAGATGCCATGTGAAGGGCTGTTTGGCTTTCTGCCATCCCCATTCCTTCTGCACATGGACCTGCCCCTCTAATGTCAGCCCTTGGCTGCCTCTTCCTGCTGAGGGGCCGCCTTCCTGCCTGGATAGACCCATGGGTCCAGGTAGGAAGGAAGGTCCAGGACTGAGGGCAGAGAGTTCTGGGATCCTGGGGCTGAGCTGTGGCTGAGGCCTCCAGAGCCCAGTTGGTATCTTGCTGGCCAGGACACTGGTCACTTTGGAGAGCACTGGGATGGAGGAGGGTCCTCTGGCTTTGGAGTGACCAAGGCCTGTAATCCAGGCAAGTGCCATCTCTGCCTGTCTGAGTCTGGCTGTCCATTGCTTCCCTGCTAGCTCAGGACACTTGCCACCAGGGATGCATACCTGGATTATGAGACTTACTCATGAATGATTCCAGAGGCAATGGGGTGCTAGGGTGCACTGGGCATCCAGCTTGAGGCTTTGGAAATGTTACTGGTCCTTCCTTTGTAGGTGGGCCTTAGTTTTCCCTTCTACAGGATGGGTGCCACCATGACCGACTGACTGCTGATGACTGGGGTGCTTTCAACACTGGAGAGGTGTGCTATTTCCCCACTCAGGGGGCACCCCAGAAGGCCCCAACATCAGGAGGATGGGCCTTGAACCATCTTTGCAGCCCTCTCTTCGCCTGTCTTGTCTCTGCCTCCCACATCCCACCAGGCTGCCCCAAACCCTCGCAGCTCAGGCTCTAGAGTCCCAAAGACTCTCTGCATCTGTCTGGTCCTCGCTAGCTGTGTGGTCTTGGGCAGATCCATTTTTGAGCCTCAGTGCCATCACCTGTGAAACACAGACAGCAACAGCCACAGTGCTGGTGTGAGGGTTCGATGAAGTAATGGGTGAAAAACACAAAGTAAGTGCTTGATACACTTGAAGTGTTTGGGGGCCTTTATGAATAAAGGCTTTTCAGTTACCAAGGAGCCGCCAGTGAAAATGCCTGGGGACATTAAGGAAGCATTTGAGATGCTTCTGACCAGCAGCCCTGGGGATGAGAGGGGCCAGGGAGCTGTGGATGCCAGTGCGGAGGCTATTGCCAACTTTCCCCGCTGGACCAGCAGGACGGGGCTGGCAGGCATGTCGGGTGCTGTCCGTGGTGCTGAACACCAGTTTTGGCTCCGGCAGGTCCAGGCTTTCGGGGATCTGTGCAGCCATCTGGCAAAGAGTAAGAAAGGGTCTGTGAGGCCAAGGGCAGTGCCTGCAGTCCAACTCCTCTCACCTCCTCCAGAAGTACTTTCCAGGTCTTACCCTTCTAGGCCACCAGAATCCCACCTTTCTAGATGCCTGGCCTACATGGAATGGTTTCTTACAGCATTGCCCAACTTGTCTTCTGTCAAAGCCTTGTCCTCTGACCTGACCATGAGTTTCCTGAGGTCAGGGCGTCTGTATACTGGGGTTAATAGGTTCTGTCTTTGGACTGGTCGGGGATATCGTGACCCTTGCCTTATAGTACTGCCTCTCTTGCGTCCTTTATAGGTTCCTGTTCAATCCCACCCCAACAGATGCTTTGCTTTGGCTCTTCTCTGGGAGATTTAATCTTCCTCCTCTCTCACCTCTTTCCTACCAATTTGGTGATTTGAATGATTTACACATTTCATAATGTAGCTGGGTGGTCATAGCACTTCACAGATATCAATTCATTTCCTCCTCATAACAATCCTGCTAGTTAGGTATGGTGGTTATCCTCACTGAGCAGATGAGAAAACTGAAGCATGGAGTGAGTGGCTGCGTGACTTGGTGGTAAATGTTGGGGCAGGAATCGACCCAGGCTGGCTGGCTCCAGGCCCTGTGCTTCTCCCCACTATATCACGAGGCCTCTTGAGCAGCTCTGCGATGCTCCAGGATGGTGGTTTGCAGGGAAGAATGCTCTAGTATTCCGACCCCAACCCAGACCAGGCACCAGAAATATCCCTGAGCATCTGGAAGCTCAAGATTGAAACGATTAGTCAGAATGCAAGGAAATGGGTGTTTTTGCCTTCTATAATTTGGTTTTATGAAGACCACTAAATGCAAACATTCTCTTGTTAATTACTGTCTCAAATGTGGGCTGTAATTGAGGGAACTAGAGCTGGGGAGAGTGTACAGTTTCTACCCACTGTAGTGGCAGGCCTGCCCAAGTCAGCATTCCCAGCCGCCTTGTGCCCACTCTGTTAATTTTAGAAACTCCTCCAGCCTGGGCGTATTATTAGCTTTATGTACAGAGGGCCACATGGCCCCCAGTGGCCTCTGTATCTACAGGTTTTTTAAAAATTTGTTTTGTATTAAAAGATTAAATGGACAGGCATGACAGCAGTGTGTATACAGGGGTGTTTGCACACTGTATGTGTGGATGGGGACACCTGTATGTGGCTTCTAATGAGTGTACACAGCTGTCTTTGAGTGACGTGCATGCGGTAGAGTGGGCACAGCTCAAGAGCACCACATAGACACTGCAACCTCTCTCCCAGAGACCACAACTCACTAGTGGATGTGCTGTGTTCTTTGTAGTGAGGGGCAAAGGCTGGCAGGGGGTCCTCAGGTCTTAGTCAGGCTCTCCTGGCCGGCACGGAGGTGTTGAGGCTGCAGGAAGGGGTGGTGGGACGTGGGGCAGGGAGGGAGCTGAAGCTGACCTTGTGGCGCCAGCCTTAGAAAGAGAAGCCTGAGCCCCATGAAGCCCTGAAGGTCTTGGCTTTTAAAGGAAGGGCCAAAAGCTGCTAGTCAGGATGCTGCCCTCCCTGCGCCACGTGATACAGGACAGCCGTGTCAGCCACCTTCAGCGAAGCAGGCCCTGCCCCCTCCTTGACTCACAGCACCAATTTGAGTCTGGCAAAGGAAACAATTTGGTATGAAATCATTTCTTTGCAAACCTGGAACCATTCAGGCAGAGGCACTTTGGTTTTTGTGGGACCCTCTGAAGACGCGAGGAAAGCTGGTCTCGTTCTTTCCCGCCACCCTCCTGGCTTCCCTGTGGTGGAGAATTAAAGATGGCTGAAAGGTTATTTCTCCTGGGAGAAGACATGCTTATTTCTGCCTGGCTTAATACCTTTATCTGTCGTCGTGTAACTGTCTAAATTAATAGCAGAGGGAAATAGTTCTGTGGTGCATTTTGGTCCTGGGGCCAGCCCCAGGATGGCTGGTACTGGGGCAGTTCTCTGGGAATGGTTGGCCGTTCCTTCCAGATGTGGGTCTGTGCCTACGTGTGCTGTTTCCACGCTCCAGAAGGTTCCTTGCTAGGCTGGGGGGGGAGACGGCACAGTACAGACCTTTGAGTTCATTTTATGCCTCCTCGTCGCATTTCTCAGCTTCTCAGAGGCTTCGCTCTGAGGCTCCCTCCAGACCTCCCTCAGGAGGGACTTGCAGGCGCTGTGAGGCCCTTGGAGAAATGGAGCTGGAAGCCCTGGCTGGTCTCCTCCACCGCGCGGAGCGCACCCTCTCCGGTGCCTCAAATGCCCTCATTGCCACTTCCGCCTTTGGTGCTATCACTGCCCAAACCTCTGGGGCAGGGAGATGGTCGGACATTTTCTGACTATAGGGGATGGACTAGAGGGGGACACCAGAGAGCCAGTGTGGGAGAGGGCCAGGTCAGAATTACGGGAGTCAGTGCACTGTGGGTAAACTGAGGCCCAGAGCAGGGAGGTCACCTGCCTGACATCACCCAGCATGTCAATGACAAAGCTGAGGCTGGAACCTGGGCCTGCTGCCTCCCAGGATCCTGCTGTGTGTCTGCACCTCCCCTGTGCTCTCTGTCTGCCCGACAGCCTGTCTCAGACCACAACCGACCCTCGAGGAGGCTAAAGGAGCCTGGCCCGAGCCTGGGGTGGTATGGAGTGAGCTGCTGCTATGGCTGAAACAGCCTCTCACCTCTCTCTGGGTGTCACTGTTGGGTTTGTGTTTCGGCCTGACTCTCCTTGCGGGGTTTGGGGCAGGAGGAGGCTGGTTACCGGGGCGTGCACAGAAGGGCTGAGTGAATAAAGAGCCTCTTTGTGTGTCGTTCCCTGTGTCTGCCCATCTCCGCATCTTCCCTGGTACCCACGTGCCCGTCTCCCTGAGTGTGCCCGTCTCCGGACACTCAGGGCTTCTCTCTCTCCCATTTGCTTTCCCTCGGAGTGTCCTCTCGTAGTCTGTGACTTGTCCCCTCTCTCTTCCTGGTGACTGACCCCTGTGTCTCTGGGCAGATTTTACTGGGACCTGACCATGCTGCTGCTGATGGTGGGAAACCTGATCATCATTCCTGTGGGCATCACCTTCTTCAAGGATGAGAACACCACGCCCTGGATTGTCTTCAACGTGGTGTCCGACACATTCTTCCTCATCGACTTGGTCCTCAACTTCCGAACAGGGATCGTGGTGGAGGACAACACAGAGATCATCCTGGACCCACAGCGGATTAAGATGAAGTACCTGAAAAGCTGGTTTGTGGTAGATTTTATCTCCTCCATCCCCGTGGACTACATCTTCCTCATCGTGGAGACTCGCATCGACTCGGAGGTCTACAAGACTGCCCGGGCCCTTCGCATCGTCCGCTTCACCAAGATCCTCAGCCTCCTGCGCCTCCTACGTCTCTCTCGCCTCATCCGATACATCCACCAGTGGGAAGAGGTGAGTGGTCAGACCAAACCTCTTGGGGGAAGAGCTATTCCCTCCAGGGGAGTGAAGAACCAGCAGGTAATCTCAGGTAGTTGGACATGGGCTGTCAGATTGTACCAGGCACACCTGCTCCGAGAGGACAATGCAGTAGTTTCTTGACCTCTTTCCATGTGCGAGGTTCTGCACAGAGCACTTTCCACCCAGCGTTGCACTGGCGTCTGTGACAGGGCACCACAGAGGCCCGTGTAGGTGCTCATTTCTCACATGAGGAGAAACAGAGACAGAAAGATTAAGCGACCTGCACAGGGTCGCACAATCGGTGATTGGTGAACCAGGAATGTGAACTTAAGCCGATCGACTCCAGAGTCTGCATTGTTAACCGCTGAACTATATTGTAGGCTTTGCGAACTCACAAGCCTGTTGGGGCCAGGCAGGAAATGTGAATAGGTGGAAAGGGCCCGTGGGGGCCGTAGGGAGTGTGGTAGGCGGGGGAGAACTGGCAAGCACATCTTCTGTCTGCACTGGGCAGCTTCTCCTCAGCTCCCACCAACTGCTGCCAAGTAGGAATGGGCCCAGGCTTCTAGATTTACAGATTTATCATGAGAAGCAGAAGTCTGGATTTTTGTACAAATTTTATTGGCAACTGTCTTAGGTTGGGTTCTTCTGGAGCGGACCCTGAGATGCAGATGTGCATGAAAGTGATTTTTTTGGGAAGTGTTCCCAGGAAAATTCAGTGAGGGAGTGGGGAAGAGGGACAGGGAAAGGACACCAAGCAAGGGTGGGACATCAAGCAGAGTCCCCTGGAGGCTGACTTTGGTCCTATCCCACGCGGGCTCCCTGGGGACATGTACACCACCCCTCAGAGCTGTCCCAACAAGGCCAAAGGAGTTGGAGTGTTTCTGTCCCCTTGCATGCCAGTCACTGGCTCAGGGCACTTCTGGCCCTCAGCACGTGGCAGCCAGAGCGGTTTCAGCCGCCTGGGGTGGGCCTCTGCCAAAAGGTGCAGGTGCCGGCTGTGGGGAGTGAAAGTGCCCAGGGAGGCTGGAGTCTTGTGCTTAAAAACTGCAAATGGACCTGAGGGGCTCTGGGCACTGGCTACAGGAACTAAATAAACAATTGTGAAAGAACTGGGTGGGCCAACATCGTTCTGAACATACCTAACCTATACACGGGCTTGGGCAGGCACCTGCGGGAGGAAAGGAGGAGGATGAGGGCCGTGGTTGGAAGAAGAGTGAGTGACCTTGCCGAGCGCTTGGGTCTATATCTGCCAGCCACCCAAGTCATGCCATGTGGCAGCAGCGCAGGCAGGCCAGCCTGGAGGCACCCAGGGTCGGGGGCGACAGGCTGGGAGACGGCCCACCTGGGGGCCCAATGCAGGCCGTGGGCTGGGCAAGCTTCTGCAAAGGGGCATTTCCTGCCACCTCTCCCTGCTGCCCTGCTGCTCTCCTGGCCTCCAGGACCCCTGCTTGACTAGACAGGGGTTCTCATGCTTAGGACACAAAGCCCCACCCTAATCCCCAGCAGTAGCCTGGCCCTGGCCAGCAGCTCTCATGGCTGATGTTTGGGGCCCTGGCAGATTCAGGTCAGAGGTGTCATGCACAGTTGTGAACACATGTGCCTTGGGAGAAGTGCCTGCGCCAACTTGGCAGAATTGCTCCATGGCAGAAATTCTCTTTGTTTTGGAAAATTTGCATTACTCCTGAGGAAAGAGAGGGGCAATGTCTTGCCAAGGTCAGGCAGTGGACCTCTGGCAGAACTGGGGCAGAATCCAGTTAGCCCTCTTGGCTCCCAGCACACCGTGTGGCAGCCCCTGCCTGGCGTAGTGGAATGGCACATCTGAGACCCAAGTTAAACTCCCTGCTCCACACTGCCTAGCTTGTGACCTTGTTGCCACCTTGCCTTTCTGAGCCTCAGTCTCTTTGTATGCAAAGTGGGTGTAAGTCATACCTGGTTTGTAAAGGGCTTAGCATGCAGCCTGGTGCAGAAGAAACATTTGATAAATGCCCCTCCCCACCCAGTTGTCCCACAATAGTCGTTGGGTCCTCACACCTCGCTGGCAGGGGAGTCAGGCCGAGATTTATTGTCCCCATTTGTCAGGTGAGGAAACAGGATCAGAAGGGCAGGGGTTTCTGACCCAGGCCTCCCAGCTCCCGGCTCCGTGCACTTCCTGCTTTCTCAGATGGAAGGGGAATGGCTCTGATTCTGCAGTCATTCCCTCGTGGCTGCAGCTCAGCACCTGTGCCCTGTGCTAGGTGTGCACTGGGACCACAGGGGTGGGGACGACTCGCTGCGGAGGTTGGGGAAGCAGGCAGCAGGGTGGGGAGTCTGTGACAGGTTGAGTTTGGGTGCCTGTGGGACATCGAGGCTCAGGAGATGTGGGCATGCGGTCTGAGCTCAAGCTGAGAGGGGACCAGCCCTGCATGGTGGCTCGGTTCACTCTGGGGGCTGTGAAGAAGGATGGAGGTATGTTTCCTGAAATGCCCTGACAGGCGTGTCTCGGGGTTCCTGTTCCAGGGGAAATGCAGGGCCAGGTTGGCTCTAGTTTGTGTCTCCAGCCCCAGCCCCCCTGGGGGCCAACCTTGGGCCTGGGCCTGGGGCTGTGTTGTTTGGCAGGCAGGAAGGGACAGGGCGGGTCCCAGGACAGAGCCGAGGTCTTCTTTTACTGCCCACCCCGTGCATCCTGGGAGCTCGGCCAGTGCTGCTGTCTGGGCCCTCTGCCCCTCTGGTGGCTGCCCTCTGGGCTGCCCACACTGGTCAGGCAGGCTCTGGTCCCGGCCTTTCTCTGGGGGAGGCAGAGGCCCCAGGAGGCCTCTGGACAGGACAGGCTACGGTCTCGTGGCAGGAGGGGAGACCCCAGGAGGCCTGATGGACGGCGCCCGCCCCCGCACACGCACCCTTCTCTCTCCTACCAGCTGGGGAGAAAATTGCTTTGAGCTCGTTTCTGCCGGGCATATCGCCCAGCCTGGGGCTCCCCGTGGACCCTTGGGACTGGACTGGGGTTTCCCTGCTGACCCCAGGAGCCCTGCCTTCAAGTCCTTAAAAGCAGCTGCAGCCCAGGGTCCTCTCCCCGTGCAGCTGGGTGTGGAGGCAGCAGCAGAAAGACCCTCTGAGGTTCCAGGTCCACACGAGCCTGGGAAGAGAAGTATTTAGTACAGAAAATGCTGTCCTAATCTCTTCTTCCAAGTCCCCATGTGACTCTCTCCTTCTTTGGGCCTCAGTTTCCCCAATTGTCAGGTATATGCTAATGTTCTCTGAGGCTTTGGTTTCCTGGGGCCCAGTCCCCAGCTCCCATCCCCCTCAGTGAGGATTCTGTTAGCTGATCCTGAGGACCTGGCCGTGGCTGACACGGCCTGCAGGAAGAAGCCCGGGGTCGGGGCTGGAGGGCTGCCTCCCAGGGAGGGGCAGCTTGTGCAGGCTGCCTGGCCCAGGCTTCAGCCATCCCCCAAGGCCAGACCCAGCCCAGCCTCCCCAGTGGGAGGTTTTCCAAGCGTGGGTTCCAGGTCTTGGGGACTCAGGGTAGGTGGAGTGGTCTAGGGCAGGTGCAGGCCACCATCTCGGAGGACGCCAGCCTCTGCCTCCATCCTGAGTGATCTAGGTCAGCATCCTCCCTCCCAAGCCTCTCCCAGCCAAGCCTCTCCCCTCCCTGTGAGGTGTGAGCTTGCTACAGGCACAGAGGCTATTGATAGAAACTGTGCTCGCCCCCCTTCAGCTATGCCTGTGCAGGGCCCTGCACCCCAGTGGCCCATCCCAGAAGCCTCTTCTCTCCCTCAGCAGCCTGCAGTGGCCAAAGGGGGCTGGAGGCAGAGGCCAGGCCAGGGCGGCCGTGCAGCCTCTGATGAGTCCCCTGCTTCTGGGGCCTTGATTTCTCCATCTCTCTCAGAATCAGGTGTTTGGCATCTGTGAGAGGTGGGGATGACACCGGGGGTGGGTTGGCCCTCTGCTGGGCCCAAGAAGGGACACAATGTGACCCTCAGTCCACCTGTCTCCAGGCTGCGCCCAGGAGGCATCTGTGTTCTGTCAGCCCTTGGATTGCTGTCCTCAATGTGGACACTTGTTCCTGAGACACAGGTGGAAGTTTGCTGTTCTTCCATGAGGAGAAATGAGTCTGTGGGAGGGAACTCAACCAGCCTGGGAAGAGACCTTAGGGAAGCTCAGTAGCAGCCTGCTCTCTGCGTGGAACACGGAAGTCTGTCCAATTTCTGGTCTCTCCTCAGGACTGAGAAATCAATTTTTTGGAGGGCTGGGAGAGAGGGAAGGAAAGGAAGCAGCATGTACTGAGTGCATACTGTGTGCCTGCTATAGACATTGTTTCACCTGATCCCCAAAACAGCCCTGAGAGCTAGCAGTTACTGACCCATTCCACAGATGAGAACACTGAGGCTCAGAGTAGAAAAGGCACTTGCCCAAAGTGGAAGACGTGTTGCTCTGTCCGTGCACTGCAGTTGAGAAGCTGTAGAAGGAGTAGAAGCAGGGCTTCTCCGAGTGCCATGTGGGGCAGAGTGAGTTGCCCAGGCCATCCGCCTGGTGAGGCTTGAGGTGGCCTGGAAATGAAGATGCCCAACCCCCACAGTCAGAACCAACATCGTAAAAGGGGGTTTTAATGAAGTATAAGGAGCAAGGCAAATATTTGCCCAGCACAGCTGACTCCCAGGTGGCCTGAGGCCCCAGCCCACAGCGGGGACACATAAGTGTTTAGCAGCCTCTCCCAGCAACGTCAGCCTTGTTCTCGGCAACCATGTCCTGGGTGCTATAGAGTGTTGGAGGTTGAGTGAGTGCCCTCAAATCCAGGGCACCCTCCAAGCCTCCACCAACTCTTCCCAGGAAGCTCCGACTTTGCCATGCTGGCACTTTGGCTTTGTGGTGTCTAAGAAGCATCCGTGACACCCGCCCCATTGCGCCAGCCACCCAGCATCTGTGGCCTTCCTCACCTCGGCGCCAGGCACCCCCTCACCGGGCCCCCTGCAGGGCACAGAGGCCGTGTCCACTTGCAGGAAAGGCATCTGGCTGCTTCCCACAGCGGCAAAGGCAGGTCCCCTGTGGGCTGCATCTGCCCGGAGTGGGTGCCTTCTTGTACCTCAACTGTGCACCCTGGCGGGAGCCCTGCTCACCACCCTCCCCATGGCTGTCATTGTCACCTACACCTTCGTCATGAAGCACATCTCAGTTCCTGAGACCCTACCACGTGCTCTGTGCCATATTCATTGCTGAGATCACAATAAAGGCAAAATTAGACAAGGGCCCAATCTTGGAAGACAATTATTTATGAAGAAAGAAAAATAAAGGTGATGCAAAAAGAGAAGCCATTGCATAAAAACGTACTGACCTTGACATTCTGTCCTTGAGACCCAGAGTGATCTGTGGAAAGGAGCAATTATCGTGGGCTCTGAAAACCCAGGACACTTTCTAGCCATGGCCCAAGGCTTCCTTTAGCTTCCATATGGCATCTACTCATTCACTCAACACATTAACTGCCATGTGAGTTGTATTTAACTCACGCTAGTTTTGAGCCCGGGGCCTCGTGAAGCACATGTAACTCACATGTCTCTTCACCTTGGGAGCTGCGAGAACTATTTTTCAAGTTTCCTATAACTCACGCACAGAAAACAATAAAAAATACAGTTTTCATTAAATTAGAAAGGATTGTTTTGTTTTCTAAGTTTTTATTCTATTTTCATAATAAAACACTGTGGCCCCAAGAAAAAAATTTTTTTCTAGTGTGGCAGTGAGTGTGTTAAACACACATGTGTTTATTCAGGCAGTCCACAGATGTTCCCACGCCTGCCCGCGCTGAGCACGAAGGAACTCAGACACGAGAAATAGGGAAAGGCCCTACCTCACGGCTCAGTATACTAGCCAACAAATGTCATCTTGGGTTGTGAGAACTCCATGAAGATCAGGGTGAGAGACATGGAGAGGGTGGAGGGCCACGAGCTTATGACACCCTGGGGTCCAGGAGGCCTCTCCGTGAACGTTGGCGCTGGATGGCGAGACAGAGCTGGAGGAAGGACAGGAGCCGCTGGCAGAGAGCCTGATGCTGAGGCCCTGGTGCCTTCGAGGACTCGAGAGAGGGCCGGAGTGGCTGGAGATGGGGCCGTGGACGGGGTGGGGAGGCAGGGCGGGCAGGTGGGCAGGGCCAGGACGCCGCCGGCCGTGGCTGGCAGTGGGAGTGTACTCATAGGTGTGGCGGGGAGCGGTTGGAAGATTTAAAGTAAGAGGGGGACGAGGTCTGATTTATGTCTCCAGGAGGCCATTTTAGTGCCTGGTGGAGAATGGATTGGAGGGGCAGGGAACCTCGTCAGGAGGTGGGCGCAGCCTCTTGGGGTGTTTAGAATAGAGTCATTGGGACTGGAGTGGAGTAGATGATTTTGAGATATCTACTTAGGAAGTGGAGCCAAAAGGCCCGGATTGGGGGTGGGTTGGACGTGGGGCGGGGTGGGAGAATGAGAGGAACCGAGCTGGCTGGTGGCTTTGTTGCTCAACCGCGTGATCAGTGGCTCCGACTGTGAGATGGGAGGGGCAGGTTTGATGTGTCCATTCGGAGACAGACGCGGAGACAGCTGGACGTATGAGCCAATCTGTGTCACTCTTAGAGTCCACCCGCGTGCCTCGGGCATAACAGAAACAGGAATTGGGGGTGCCTTGGGGCTAGAAAGGAGAGCACAAGGAAGGTAGGCCTCTGTCAGACGAGCAGGAGCCTTGCTGATCTCTGCAGCCCCTTGTGATGGAGGCAATGTGGCCACGTCCTGGCGGGCACTGAACCAGTGAGACCCCACTCAGGGCACTTACAGAGATGCCCAGACTTTGATACAGCCCCAGCCAGGGACACTCTCAGCTGGACTCCTGCCAGGGGACCAGCCAAGGGTGGGAGTAGAAGGGAGGCTGCTTGTGGCCATGGGCTCTGCCCCACAGCGACGTCTGGAGCCCGGCCCAGCCTCTCTGTCGTGCTCTGCTTGGCCTGTGTTGCTGGGTTTCTACACACATGTTCCTGTCCCTTCCCTGGGTGTGACTTACTTCCCCAGCCAGACTGTGAGCTCGAGGCAAGCAGGGAAAGACTTTTCTCCCTGACCCCCACGTGGAGGGGGCTCTCTTGGGCACTGACACAGCCTGACCTCTTGGGGACATGGAGACATTTGGGTCCCTCTGAGGTTACTGCCCCAAGATCTAGGGAAACAGAGCCCAGCTGGGCCCACTCTCAAGAGGGCTCTTCTCCCCACAGCGAGGAGTCTGGGGGGCTCTTTGCAGCTCTTTCTAGACCGGGACCCGGGACCCCGCATTCCTAGCTCCAGCCTACTTCCAAGGCCTGTGCGGGCTCCTTCCAGACCTGCGTCCCGAGGGGGTCGCTCTGCTGCTGCACACTGCCCTGGGCCTGCTCGTGAGTGGCCGTTTGCCGGGGTGGCCTGTGTGGTGCGTGGCTGTGGGCTGGGGTCCCTTGCTGGGAGACAGGGTGAAGAGATGAGAGGCAGGCCGTGCTCTGGTGTGGTTTTCTGAGAGATCCAGTTGTGAGCCTGGCCCTCCAGGGTTTCCAGTGGTTTATCCTGTCAAGGTAGGGTAGAATATATTTTCTTTAACAATGTTGTCAGCTTGACTTAAAACTTTAAATATCCAAACGTGTGATTTGTGGAGCTCTATTTGCCCCCTCGTCCTGGACTCTCCAGCACCGGGTGGCCTGCCTCCCTTAACCTGCCGCGTCCGCAGCCGAGGGCGTCGGGGAGACTGCGTCCTGCCCACCCCGACTCTCCCGAACACCGTCCGTGCCGCCGGTGACATGGGCTTCCAAGGCCACCGTCCTGCCTGTGGCGTCTTTAATCAGTCAGGCTGTTGCTAGAACATCAATGCCACAGCCTGGGGGGCTTGAACAGCAAACATTTATTTCTCACAACTCTGGAGGCTGAAAGCCTGAGATGAGGGCACCAGCATGGTTGGTTCTGGGGAGGGCTCTTTCCCTTACATACAGACGGCCACCTTTTCCCTGTGTCCTCATGTGGCAGAGAGGCACCATCCCTCTCTGGTCTCTTCTTATAAGGGCACTAATCCCATTCATGAGGCTTCTAATCTCATGACCTAATCACCCCCTAGAGGCTCCATCTCCAAGTCACATTTGAGATTAGGGCTTCAACATGTGAATTAGGGAGGGACACACACACACAGTCCATAGCAGCTTGGACATGAAGGGGCTCACTAATAACGAACCTACTGCGTGTTTGTCTCAGGGCCCAGAGCACTTTCCTAGCCAGCTTAATTTCGCAAGCAACGCTGGGAAATGGGGGGCAAATGTCTAGATCATCTCTGTTGGGGGTGCTGAGGTGCGGCAGGGGAGGCGGCAGTTCCTGGGGATGGCCATCTCTGAGATCGTGGTTGGTGCCATGTGACAGCCCTCCCCAACGCCCCAGGGTAGGGGAGCTGGTGGCTTCCTAGTCATCCAAGACTTAGAAAGGTGAGGGACTTGCCCAAGGTCATAGTTAGTTAGTTCCACCTAAGCGTTAAAGAGGCAGAATTGGGATCTTCCCCCAGAACCAGCACTGGGGACTCTGTTGCCCAGGGACCTGCTGGGAGAGTGTGGGGAGAGGCCGGGGGGAGGCCCACGGCTCAGAGTCCAGGCCCTGTAGTACAGCCAGCAGCGGACGGATGGGCCAGAGGCACCAGCTTCATGCTCGGGTCTGCCCTGCGTCCTAGACACAGGCCCCAGCCCGTCACAGACTGACCTGCCTGGTCCCACTGCCCACCATTGCTTCCAGGCCAGGGCACACGCTGAGGTGTGGAGGCTCAGCCGGAGCTGGCGCCTGTGCCCTGGTGGTGCTAGGCTGCGGGCACAGCGCGTCACATCTGCAGTGTCACACTGTGCGCATGGAGGCAAGACACGGGGTGCAGCTCGCGTGTGAACCTGGCACGTCATTTGGCCCCTTTGGGTTTGGGTTGTTTTACCCACAAAGTGGAGCTACTGAAACGCCCTTCCCCCACTGGACCGGTCTAATAATCCAGGATGTGGCTACGGGCCTCGGGATGGCGCAGACCTGGGTCCAAAATCTGGCTCTTCCACTGCCACCTGATCCAAGCAAGTTCCTGTGCTTCTCTGAGCCTTGTTTAAAATAGGTTAACAATATCTTCAGCAAAGGGTTTTTGTGAGTTTAAACGAGATGATGACTGTGGACTCTGGTGCCCATGCTCAGGTGTGACACTGTTGTCCCCTCTGTCGTCAGGGCCGTGGGGAAATGACGAGACAAGCTGCAGCTGCCAGACTCTGTGAACCTTTCCGAGTCCATTTCACCCTGAAAAGACTCCAGAGCCTTCCAGCTGGAGTGGTCAGAGTCATGGCCTCTGTGGGGGCCACACGTGGGCCTGGCTCTGGGCTTCATGAGCTGTGGATAAAAGTATTCATTTTGGTGTTTTCAAAACCTAAGTTCAGGCTAAGCACCCATTTCAGGGGGACACTGAAGCCATTAGTATCAGAATATCCTGCCACCAGCTACAGGGCTATAATGAGAAAACCACTAGACAGGGGCAGAAATATCTAGAGTCTGTCTCTCTGGGCCTCAGTTTCCTCATCTGAAATGGGCTTGAATAAGTATCTGACCAGTCCATAATTTTGACTCTAAACTCCTCTCCAGGGGGTGTCTTGGGAATAGTGTGGAGGGATCAGAACTGGGGGTGGGTCCCTGGGGACATGGCCAGAACTTCCAGAGACCTCCTACAGACTTGCCTCCACTTCTGCGTCCCCTGCTGCCCTGTCGCCACGGGGACCCCGAGTGGCAGCTTTGAGAGGAGCGGGTGGACGGGGTGCTGGGTTGTGCCCACCCTGGCCCTGCCCGGCTGCACTGTGGAGCCTCAGGAGTGGAGATGGCCGGTGGCTGGTTGGGGTGCTGTAAAGAAAGGACTGCATTACTACTAGTGCGTATTAACTAATCATGAGCATTCATTATTAATAACCACTTATCAATTAATAATGGTTTGCAATTTACCGAACATGTCTATACTCATTACTAAGCACTTTATATGTATAATTTAATCCTTTTGACAACCCGTTCAGGTAAGAATTTTTATCACCATTTTCCAGATGAGAAAACATGATCAGAGAGGTTCAAGGTCACACAGCTAGGAACTGGGCAGGAACTGGGCCTGGATCAAGGTTTATCTGAACTTGGAGTCTGTGGGCCTGTGCTGCTCCCTCAGCAGGTCCATGGCTGTCCCCGGGTGTGTCCTGAGAGTCTAGTGACAGATTTGGGGACACATCATGCCCCTGGCATGACTGCAGACCACAGTTCCCCGAGGAGCCTCAGGCTGTCTGGCTTTTCTCCCGGGTGTCCTCATGCCCCAGACGAGCTGACGACGTGGCTTCTCTGCCCACTGCTGGGCTGCACGGGGCCCCAGGTGTCCTCCTTCCGCATGTCCTGGATGGCTGGACCTTCAAAGGAGGCCCCCACACCTGCACAGGTGCCGGGAGCCATCCCCCGAGCTCCACCGCCTGCAGCCTGCCTCTTCGGGGGCCTGCACCGATGCTGTCCACCCCACCCAGCCGGGCCTCGCTGTGCGGGCGGGTGCGCAGAGCAGTGCCCACGGCAGCCGCAGCATAGCCTCGGGGCCACTCACCTGCCTGGGCCAATTCCCCGCTTCTGCCGGCAGATCTTCCACATGACCTACGACCTGGCGAGCGCCGTGGTGCGCATCGTGAACCTCATCGGCATGATGCTGCTGCTGTGCCACTGGGACGGCTGCCTGCAGTTCCTGGTGCCCATGCTGCAGGACTTCCCCGACGACTGCTGGGTGTCCATCAACAACATGGTGGTGAGCGCCGGCCCGGCCTCCTGTGGGCGTTGGTCGGCTGTCTAGAGGCGACAGGGTAGGGGGCGAGGAGGCATGAATGGCAGAGCAGATCAACAACTTGGAGCTCCCGAGTTCCAGAACCTGGGCCCTGAGTGCCGGCCTGGCGCTGAAGGGCGCACGGCTACCTGGTCCAGGAATCCACTTGCAGGTTCCGGGCTGTGCTCTTCTCGCCCTTCCCACGGCCTCGACTGCAGCGGGAGCCTCAGCATTTGCCCCGATTTCTCCCAGGGCGGCTAAGACCTGAGCAACCTGGGGTCGTGTCCGGTGTGGCGAAGCTGGGCTGGCCTGCCCTCCCACCTCTGCCCCCAGAGGCAGAGCCCTTAAAAGCTGAGCCTGCGCAAGCAGAAGCCTGGGGGCACAGCTCGCAGCACACGCAGACTCAGGTCGTACCTGCCACGTTCTGACCCAGCAGCAGAGCTGGGCTGTCCCCTCAACAGACACACCCTGGTCACGGGTGGAGTCCTGAGCGGGGAGGACAGGCAGGGGGGAGCCTCCCACCCCTCCAACCCTGTGAGTGGGTGGGAGAAGTCGGACTTGGGGTCCAGGAAGCCGTAGGGCAGAGTCTCCACACCCCCTGTGGATGGGGAGCTCCAGGCAGGGCAGGACCCCCTGCACCCGTGAGCCTTTCTCTGGCTCCCCCTTTCTCCCTCCCCGTCAGTTTGGTTTGCTCTGAGGGCAAGTCAGGGTCCCAGGGGAGGAAAAACCAGCTCTGAAAGAGGCCAGAGAGACCCGGAGGCATCTTTCAACATCAAACAGGCCTTTACACAACAGCCCTTTGATGAGCTAAGTATAAACGAGTCCAGTCGGCCACATGGACTCAATCTCCGCCCCAGAGGCTCACGGTAAAGTGGGCGCTCTGACCGGAGCAGCTGGGTGCTGCCCTGTCCCCAAGGCCGGGAGCCCAGGCCCCGCTGACCCCCACCCCAGTCTGGACAGAACCACCAGACCCGAGGAACTAGCTCAGCTCTGCCCAGGACCTCTGGGCTGCCTTAGACGTGGCACGAAGCTCCCAGGCTCCTGCATCTTCCTCCTGGTGCCGGGCGCAGCCTGGCGCCTGCAGCAGCGCACAGGGCTCCGGGGTCTCGGCGCTCTTGCCAATGCGTTCCCTGTGAGCAGAGGCACTGGGGCAGTTTCCTCTGTGTGTAAGGGTGACAACCCTGCATGTGCACTCAATTTAAGAGACGGCCAGTCTGAGCCCAGTGTCCCCACACTGAACCTTCCTGGAGGCACCGACTGGCTTTGGGAATAAAAATAGCCCAGAGCTTCACTCCCTGCCTCCCTCCTCCCATCCTCCCACCGTGTGTTCCAGGGAGTCCACCTTTGGGCGTGGTGGGAGGAGAACTGGGAGGTCCATGCGGGAGGTGAGCTAGCTGGCAGCTTTAACTTCTGCTCACCCAAAATGAGGACAGTGTTTTTGGCTCAGTCTGCCGGAGCTTGTACCCCCAGGGGAAGACTATCTGGTTTGATAATTGAGGTCAGTGGGGAAATGGGCTCCACTTGGTGCTGTTTAGGGGTGGGGGTGGAGCTGTTTCAGCACAGGAGCGACAGCAGGGTGGCTCGGCCTCAGGCAGGCTCCTCTCCCTTTGCTGGGGCTTCCAGTCTGCCCCTGCCCCCACTGCAAGATGAGGCCCAAGTAATTCGCTGTCCCCACAGGTTGCCATTGTGAGCCTCACTGCCTCTCACTCAAGGCTTTCAGCCAAACAAAAGGCTGGGAGCCCTGGGCTCAGCCACTGGGGAAGAGTTAGGTTGACGGGGAGAGGAGGCAGGGACTTGTCTAGGTGCCAGTGAGAAGGCACCTTGCATTGCACCCACCCGTCTGTCTGTCCACAGAACAGCTCCTGGGGCAGGCAGTACTCCTACGCCCTGTTCAAGGCCATGAGCCACATGCTGTGCATCGGGTACGGGCGGCAGGCGCCTGTGGGCATGTCCGACGTGTGGCTCACCATGCTCAGCATGATCGTGGGCGCCACCTGCTACGCCATGTTCATCGGCCACGCCACTGCCCTCATCCAGTCCCTGGACTCCTCCCGGCGCCAGTACCAGGAAAAGGTAGGTCAGGGAGCTGTGGGCCCCCCAGGGCTCTCTCCAGAGGACTGTGCATTGGTCTTTCCCAAGAGGGAGCTCAGGCTGCCAGCCAGAGGGTCCCCACCAGGCCTCCAAGCGTCCAGGCCTGTGATCGGGACTCCCAGAGTGAGGGCAGAGGAGGCAGCAGGGGACACCTCTGAGATCAGAACTGCTTCAACTCCCTGGCTTCGAACCTATAAACGTCTTTTTAGCTGTGCCCACCATTCCTCCCTCCTGGTGTCACGGGGGCCTGTCTCTCCTGACCGAGGGTGTTCAGGAGGGACAGTGCCTGAACCATGCCCTCCGTGTTGCTGAATCCAGCAGGTCCTTTCGAGTCCTCGTCTTGCTCAGCCTGTGGGCACTTGGCTCCTCGCTGGTTCCATGCCTGCACACCCTCGGCTTTACTCCCACCCCCTGGCTGGGCCTTGCGCCCTCCTTTGCTGGCTTCTCTTCCCAGTCCTCACATGTCGGGGTCCATGGTGGCTCAGGCCACACTCCCTGACTCTCCGTCTGCCTGGTCTTCCTGGTGCTGTCGTTTTATCCCCAGCCCGTGCTCTGCGCCCACCTGTGCACGGCGGCCTGAGCCGCGTGGGCAGCCCCTCATCCCCAGCTCCAGACTGCCTGTCTGCTGTCTCCCTAGACGCCTCAACACCCTCGCGTCCAAAGTGAGGACAGTCTGCCCTGCCCTGCCCACCCTAGGCCTCCACGCTCCCCGTCCCGTCAGGGACACCAGTGGCCAGATGCCCAGGCCAGACAGCAAGAGCCGTCCTGACCTCCACCTGTCATCAGCGCCTTCCTCAAGACAGCAGCTCCCTCTCTTCACACCAGCTGGCCTCTGTCCCACCCATGTGCCTGCTCCCCTCTGCCCGGGTCACAGCGACTTCCCAGCCACAGCGACTGAGGGCTGCGGCCTGGCTCTGTGCGCAGGGACGTGTCACTCCAAAGTGTTGGCTCCGCCTCCTCACCTGTAGGGTGGGCATGGCAGGCGGCATCACGCCACAGGGCCTGTGAGCAGTGAGTGATGTGGCCACACGCTCAGCAGGCATAGCTAAGTGGGCGCCCCCGCCACTGTCCTCCCGTCCTCCCTCACACAGCAGCGGGAGGGGCGTTTGCAGATGCGTACGTCTGATCCTACCTTTCCTCTCCTAAAACTCTTCAGAGACCTCACGTTGCTGCTGAGACACAGATTAACTCCTAAGCGTGTGTTCGCAGCCTGGCAGAGGAGGGCGGCAGTCTGGGCCCTGCCCTCCCACGTGAGCTCGCCGGGCCCTGCCGCCCACCTGGACTGCGCCCTCCCGCGACTCCCCCTTTTCCCAACGCCTCCCCTGCATCTCAGCCCACACTTCGCCTCCTAGGGATCCTTCTAGGACCCAGCCGGCCCCGCCTGTCGTGTGAGCCCATGGCACCCTCCCATCCTCCTTCCCCACACGCTGCGCTCCTGTAGTTTTTCATTAATCACACGCAGCGGTCTAATGTCCATCTTCCCTGTACAGCCCAGCCCGTGGCCCTGTGAGGACAGGCCCGGGCGTGTCGCTCCCCACTGTGTTCCCAGTGTCCAGCACATAGTAGGGTCTGTGTTTATGGGTTCACTGCCTGCCTGCCTGCTTGCCTGCCCGGATGATTGACAGATGGCAGCCACTCAGGTCCCATGAAGCCGGGAGGAGAACTCAGGCGGCCTGCGGGCGGGAGGGGAGGGTGGGAGAGCTCCCGTTGTGGAGGCAGAGGAAGGAGAAGGGGGAGGAGAGTTCTAGGCTAGGCTTCCCGACAGCGCGGTGTGCAGAGGGGCCCTCAGCCTGGTCAGAGCGGGGCTCTGCTGGGAGTGCGCAGGCTGGGGGCAGAGGGAGAGGAGTCGGGTTATAAAGGTCAGGGCTTAACCCAGGCCCAGCTGAGGATCAGTCTGTGTGACCAGTGCTGGGGCCCAGTCTGTGACCAGAGTCAGCGCGCAGCCTGTGGCTGGGCTCAGGGCTCAGTGTGTGACCAGAGGGGTCAGCACTCAGTGTGTGACCAGCATCAGGGCTCAGCGTGTGAGCAGGGCTGGGGCTCAGTCTGAGGGCAGGTTGGGTTTAGTCTGGCACCAGGATCAGGGATTCATTTAGAAAAAGTATCCGGTTTATTTTAGGGCCAGAGTCAAGGTGCTTGTGACCTCCCACTTGAGAGTTTAGATTTTATCCTTTGGCTGGTGGCTCTCTAAGCTGTCCCAACTCGCCCTCCCTTAGATGTCTTACCTCCCCTCTGTCCCCACTGCCTTCTCTCACCTGGACCACTTCAACAACCCTTTAACTCCTGCCTTGCGTACAGACCCTGCCTGCCCACCCCTGCCTGTTCTCGGTGTGGGGGAATTCTCTAGAACACAGCTCTGGCTGTTCTTGGCCAGGAAGTCGCTGCCCCCTGGGGCTTTGCATAACTTGGACGAAACAGAGGCCAGGTTGGCTGGAAGAACTTTAGGACCCTGCAACCCCCAGCCTCAGTCGCCCACTGGCATCTCTCTGCAGCAGCCCCGTGTCCCCTCTTGGAGCACTGCCATTTAAGAGCCGGCCTGCCTCTCGCTGCTCCCAGGGCTGCAGGGCTCCCTTACTTCCCGGGAAGAGTCTGTCGTTGTTTTGTCATCCCTCCTGTCCCGAGCCCTGCTCTTGGGATCCCACTGTCCACCCACAATCCAGAGGATCGGAGCTGTGTCCACCCCTCACTGCCAGGATGGGCAGGATTATTTCTCAGTGGGTTTGAGCCTCAGGGACTTAGGTTCACAAATCTCTAGGACCCGAACCTCTATTCGAAGGGCCCTTCACATAGGTCTGCCCTGTCTGCCTTGGGCTGGAGCTAGTTGCTCTCAACAAAAGACTCGGGGGCTCCACTGAGCCTCAGTTGGGTGCATGCGGTGGCATGAGCCAGGCACCCTTGGTGCCACCTCCAGTCCTTCCCACCCACTGCTGCCCCTTCCCGCTGGCTGTGCCAGTCTGTCACTACTGGTAGGATACAGCTCCACCCCTCCCAGAGTCAGTGAGGCTTTCTGTCCCCAGTGTGACTTAGAGGACAGATGTCCAGAGGAGACTTGATGGACCTCCTGGCCTGCCTATTGTCCCCCACTCATCCCGTAGTATTTATTGAACACAGTGAGGACCAGATGCTGATGGGCCCTCCTCCATTCCAGGCAGCTGGGAGCCAGGACCATTTTGGGGGGCACAGTGGGATCATACCCACACTGAGGAGCTCAGATCTCAAGGGCCAGGGTTGGCCAAGAAAGCCTGCAGGGTCAGTGCCTGGCTCTGGCCACCAGCAGGGCCAGGGTGGGGTGGTGCTTGGAGCTGCTTGGAGCTGACAGCACCTCCCTCTCTCCCGGGCCCCAGTACAAGCAGGTGGAGCAGTACATGTCCTTCCACAAGCTCCCGCCCGACACCCGGCAGCGCATCCACGACTACTACGAGCACCGCTACCAGGGCAAGATGTTCGATGAGGAGAGCATCCTCGGCGAGCTGAGCGAGCCGCTGCGGGAGGTGAGCTTGGCAGGCTGCGTGGGGTGGGGGGCCGGGCCTTCCTGGCAGCCGGTTCCCCTCACCTCCTCCTTCCTGTTCCACCCCACCCACCTGGGAACAGGAGATCATCAACTTTAACTGCCGGAAGCTGGTGGCCTCTATGCCACTGTTTGCCAATGCAGACCCCAACTTTGTGACGTCCATGCTGACCAAGCTGCGCTTTGAGGTCTTCCAGCCTGGGGACTACATCATCCGGGAAGGCACCATCGGCAAGAAGATGTACTTCATCCAGCATGGCGTGGTCAGCGTGCTCACCAAGGGCAACAAGGAGACCAAGCTGGCTGATGGCTCCTACTTTGGAGGTGAGGTGGCCACAGGGTCCTGGTCACAGGGGACCACTGATGGGGAATGGGCTGGAGAGACACCCAAGAGGACAGAGGCACTGAGGGCCCTTCACGGCCACAGCCTGGAGGTGGGTGTCCGTGTGCTCAGGGTAGGGTTGTCTTAGTCCGTTTGGGCTACCGTGACAAAGTACCCTAGACTGGTGGCTTAGAAACAACAGAAGTGTATTTCCCATGCCTGGAGGCTGGAAGGCTGAGATCAGGTGCCAGCACGTCAGGTTCTGGTGAGGGGTCAGGTTTTCTCTTCCGGGATGCAGATCACTCCCTTCTCCTTGTGTCCTCACGTGCAGAAAGAGAGGGAGCAAGCTCTTGGACCTTTTCTTACAGGGCACTAATTCCAGCCACAAGGGCTCCATTCCCACAACCTAAGCACTTCCCTAGATCCCCCCCCAGTGCCATCGCACTGGGATTAGGGGTTCAGCATGGGTTTGGGGGGGGCACATCGCAGAGGCTATGGGCCCAGAGAAGATGGGCGGTGCCCATGTGGTGGGGGCAGGGTGGCATCCAGCGTGGTCACAGCCTGTGGGTGCTGCCTCGTGGGCCTGCCAAGGCTTCTGTGCCAGGCAGTGGGCCCACTGGCAGGGCAGGGCAGCCCTGGTGGCCTGGACAGCTGTGCACGCCTCATCCCGCGCCCTGCTGTCCTGGCAGAGATCTGCCTGCTGACCCGGGGCCGGCGCACAGCCAGCGTAAGGGCCGACACCTACTGCCGCCTCTACTCGCTGAGTGTAGACAACTTCAACGAGGTGCTGGAGGAGTATCCCATGATGCGGCGGGCCTTCGAGACCGTGGCGCTGGACCGCCTGGACCGCATCGGTGAGGGGGATGGGCGGGCGGGGCGGGAGCTCAGG